>PVIW01002313.1:0-226570 GCA_004026585.1 Noctilio leporinus
GTATAATTCAGGTGCTTGAGATTGGCAGCAATCCCTTTCCTGATGCTGCCTCTTTTTCTTGGTCAGGACTTTACAGTCTATAGTCTATATTCTAGCCGGTCTTGGCGCGTGGCAGGGCCTCTGATTGTCACAGTAGGGTTGATTCTGAGTGTCCGCCCCCAGGTAGGCTGGGCCTTCCGCAGCCTGGCTGGGTTTTAGGACTGCCGATGTTCTGGAGCCTGGCGGAGTTTCCTGCTCAGGACAGCCCCCAGCACTTCTGCAAGGCAGCCCGCTACTTTGCTGGTCCCTGTGACGAGTGGCCCCACCCCTGCAGTTCCGGGAGGAGGCCGGGCCTGTCAGTCAACACTGTCCGGGGTCCGCCTACACTGTCCCGCCCTTCCGGGACGAGCACCACGCCTCCAAGCCAATCAGCTCTCCGCAGAGTCTTTTACGCGGCCTCTGTGATGAGCCCCTCCCAGGCGTGGGCGGCACAGCCTTTGTCTCCGGCAATGGCGGGTCTCTCGCCGCAAGTTCCCGGCTTGCCGGCTCTCCGGCTCGCCGTTTGGATATTCCCACGGAGCCTGGGGGCCTGTGTGGTTGCGCCGGGCTGGGCCTCCCCCCTCGCAGGGGCTTCTAGCTGCTGTTTCCCCGGTGGCCCAGCAGCTCCGTTTTTCGGCCCTCTTGCCGCCCCGGCCGGTGCACCTCCCGCTCCCCGGCTCCGGCTTCCCGCAGGATCTTCTCCTCCGCCTCTAGCCGCGCGCCGCGAAACCTCCTCTCCCTGTTGCCGGGGTGAGTCTCTCACACAGTCCCTCCCCTGCAAGAGTTCAATTCCGCGTTCCCTACGGCGTTCGCCCTCGCCACCCGCACTTCACTGCTGAGACTTCCAGTCGCCAGGGAGCCCGAAACTGGCCCCGGTCAAACGCGCCCCTCTGGGCAGAGCCGCCCATGCCCAGAGCCGACCTCGGCCCGCCGGCCGGTCGGTCGGGAACGCCTCACCTACTGTCCCGCTGGCCTCCTCTGCCTCTGGGCTCTGTTCCCCTGTGTCCAGATGCTGCCCGTTCCAATCCCCAGGGTCCTGAAGCTGTCTCACGCTCCTTATCCTGTCCTCTAGCTGCTTTGGTACTTGAGAACACCATCAGCACTGCTCTCTACTCTGTCGCCATCTTCCCTCCTCTCTTCTTGTTTCATTTTATTTTATTTTATTCATTATTTTTAGAGAGAGGGGTAGGGCAAGAGAGAGAGGCAGAGAGAGAGAGAGACTTTCATGTATGGTTGCCTTTCACCTGCCCCCAGCTATGGACCTGGCTGGAGACCTGGCTTGCAACCTGGCTGGGAATTGAATCAGCGACCTTTGGGTTCTCAGGCCAGCGCCTTATCCACTGTGCCACCAGCCAGGGTTCTTGTTTCTTAATATAAGTATTTACTGACATGAATATCCCTCATAAAAAAATGCTTTTGCTGCCACCCATAAGTTTTGTTATGTAGGAATTCCATTTTCATTTGACTGAAGGTATTTTTTCTTTCAATGTTTTTTTTTAAGCCATTGGTTATTCAATAACTGTTTCAATGCTACATATTTGTGAATTTTCCATTTTTCTTTCTTGCAATTGATTGCTATTTATTTCTCCCTTTAGTTAATTCTTGCTTTCTGTATCTAGATGTTCCTATGTTAGGTGCAGAATAATTTATAAATGCTATATACTTTTGTTAGATTGGCCCTTTTATCATGATTATATAATGACTATTATTGTCTCTCATTACAAGCTGTGTCTTAAAGTTTATTTTGTCTGATATAAGTATAGGTGCAGCCCAAACTTTCTTTTAGTTTCTGTTCACAAAGTATCTTCACCTTCAGTCTGTGTGTGTCCTTACAGTTCAAGGACAGCTCTTGCGGACATGATACAAATGGGTTTTTTTCCCTTGTTTGTTTGCTTTTTAATTCATTCAGCATCTCTGTATCTTTTTTCTGTCTACTTATTTTAATAGTTTATTTTTTTCTAAAGATTTTATTTTTATTATTTTTTGCAGAGAGGGAGAGAAACATCAATGTATGGTTGCCTCTCACCTGCCTCCAGCCACGGATCTGGCTGGAGACCTGGCTTGCAACCTGGTTATGTACCCTGGCTGGGAATCAAACCAGCGACCTCTGGGTTCACAGGCTGGCACCCATCCACTGTGCTACCAGCCAGGGCTAATAGTTTATTTTTATTGTATTTTTTTCCATTGCCATTTATCCCCTTTATACCTCTCACCCCTGCCCACCCCTCTATACCCCCTGCAACTATCACACTGCTGTCCCTGTCCATGAGTCTTTTTCTATTTTACCTGGTCCCTCCACCCTCAATCACCCCATTAGAGCTGTCAGCCTGCTCCCTGAGCCTGCCTCTATTTTGCTTCTTAGTTCAGTTTGTTCATTAGATTCCACATATGAATGAAATCATACGGTGTTTGTCTTTTGATTAGAGAATGTAATCCAAGTACAGTTAAAGAAACTATTGATAAATATGTACTTATTGCCATTTTGTTCATTGTTTTCTGCTTTGTAATTCCTTTGTCCCTGTCTGCCTCTCTTGTTCCCCTCCTTTGTGATTTGATGATTTTTTTGTAATGAAAGGTTTAGAGTCCTTTCTCTTTATCTTTTGTGTATCCATTATTATTTTCTTTGTGGTTACCATGAGATTACCAAAACATTTTTTAATCATCTCCAAAACACATAAATTCTGTATTCATTAAATAATAACTCCCCTTTTGCTCCTTCTTATAGTCACTGCTAACCTTATTCTGCTTTCTGCCTCTGAATTTTTCTATTGTAGTACCTCATATAAATGGAGCCATATGTTTATGATTCTGTGTCCATCATATTTCACTTAGCATAGTGTTTTCCAGGTCCATTCATATTGTGTCATATATCAACATTTCTTTCCTCTTTATGACTCAATAGGATTCTATTGTGTGCATATGCTATATTTAATTTATTCATTTACATTTTGATGGACACTTGGTTTGTTTCCACCTTTTAGCCATTGTAAATAATGTTGTATTGAACATACATGTACAGATATCCATCCAACTCTCTGTTTTCATTTCTTTGGGATTTACCTCAGAGTATTTTGCTGGGTCCATATGATAGGTCTCATGTTTAACTTTTCAGAAACTCACAGTGTCTCACAGTGGCTGCACCATTTTACAAATAAAAATAAAACTACTTTTTCTAATTGGTATATTTTAGACTCAAAGTACTTGCTTTGTTGTACTGATTTATGTTCTTAAAATGAGAAAAGTATGTTGTTTGATTAAAAAACCTTCCTCAAAAAGGATAGATTATAAATATGTCTTTTAAAATGTTAAAAATATTTTATAGTTTGTGAATATTGACATAGAGGTATGTACAGGAATCCTAAAGAAGGTAAAATAACTAATTAAAATATAGATTTAGTAAACTATATCATATTTTGTTATGATACTAAACAAATAAACATTAACAAAACAACTGAATAGTGGATTTGGGTCTTGAAAAGATGTTATAGTAAGCTATAAAAAATTTTTTAACTTCTATTATATATCTGTTAACTAATTTCAATAAACTTAAAAATGTTCAGTGGGAGATGTTCTGTATTTTTCCTTCAATTAAGTCAATTTACATCTTTTTCTCTGTCAGATTAAGAAAAGTTATTTTGTTCAATCTGATTTCATTAATTTTAGTTGTAATTGTCATGCTTTGTTAAATAAGAAACTAAGATATTTTAATTAAATGATAACATCATGTTATTTCTATGCTACATTTTCAGATTTTAAAATATTTTAATATAGAATATAATTTTACAATTAAAACATTGTTATCTTGACTCTCCAGAACAGTTTAGTAAAACACTAGAATTGTAATGTCTCGGTCAGCAATCATATGCCAGTTTCACTGAGATATATTAATAAAATTAGTTTTTATCTTCAGAGGTCAGTATAAAAAAATTATTCAGCCCTGGCTGGTGGCTCAATGGATAAGGTGCTGGCCTGCGAACCCAAGGGTTGCTGGTTCGATTCCCCAGTCAGGGCACATAACCAGGTTGCAAGCCAGGTCTCCAGCCGGGTGCATAGTTAGAGGCAGGTGAAAGGCAACCACACATTGATGTCTCTCTCTGTCTCTGCCTTTCTTCTTTCCCCTCTCTCTAAAAATATAATAAATAAAATATTAAAAATGTATTTTTAAAACTTGCATTAAAAAAATTATTCAAATATGCTTACAAAGTTTAAACGTTTGAATGAGAACGTCATAGGACTGCTTTCGCGTAAAGCCTCCTCCTTCTTCCAGTAGAAAAAACTCTTCCAGCTGCCTCGATGGGTCTGGAGACTTGCTGGTTGTGCATCTCAACCACCTACAACCTCAGTAATCGGTGACTTTCTCCTCCAGACCTAATGTCATCCTGCTGCTGAGCCAATCTTGACTGGGACAGGGACGCTGCTTAATCAACTGTAGGCCCACCACCTGGAAGAGAAAGAGTTTATCCACAAATCAACCTGGAATTGAACCAGTAAAGATGAGCCCGGGCTTCCATGCAGTCAAGTCTCTGTGTTTCCCCACCCCCATTCTGATCCCCCACAAAGCTAGTCCTGGCCACTCATTGAATTTTCCCAAAAGCACTTCTACGCTCCGCAATGACTTGACACTTTTCCCAGCTTCCTAGATTAAACCTTGTTTTCTTTGTGCTTGGATGGTAATGGGTGACTGGAAAGGCAGCTAAACTGTCCTAACTAGTATGCGTACTCCTTTCACGTGGGTCTCATTCTTCTCCACTGAACCTTTTGTTAACTTTGTAAACTTCAGAATGAAAATAATATCTGCACACAAGGCCAAAGACAAGGGTCTCAACAGATACTAATTACACCCCAACCAGACAAGTTTACCTTCTAAGATCAGGGTTTGCAAGGGGCTGTGCCACTTGGGTCCCTTCCTCTTCTTCCTGCCCTGTCCTGTCTACAGTGTGGTGCCATTGGTCCTCAAGGTGCCCTCACCATGTGCATCCTCTGTGCTTCTCTTCCCATTGAGTCCCTGGGACATTGCTTTGACTCAAGCCCTCTTACTTCTGATTCAGTTCAGCCAGGGGGAAGCGCCAGCATGAGCCAGGAGGTGGGAGACTGAGTTCCGGGTGTTTCTCCCAGATACTTTGCCTGTTCTAGCATCATGTTTCCTGGCAAGGTCTATGTGAATACCTTGCTCATGGGGCAGCCACTTCTCCACTGTGCTAGTTTTTCCTCCTAAAGACCTAGGAGAAGAAATGGGTTCCCAGAGCCCACAGTGGCTACCCCAGGTGCTTCAGCACCCTGCATGTATCTCTGTAAACCATGCGTTTATGCATTGTCTTCAAACTCCACTGGCCACAGGCCCTGTGCCTTCTGCCAAAACTCTGAGGGCTAAATTTCCCAGATGTCTTTCCTGGAAGGGATACTGGAGGAATTCAGATTAGATCTCTAAGGCCTTCTATCTACTACATCCAGCATACTTAAAACAGGAAGAAAGAGGAATCGGGAAAGAGGGTCAAATTTAATCCCTAGATTACATCGAGTGTGAGGACACCACACTGATAGGGAGCACACGGAATACTCATTTCATCCTCTGCAAACCCTCCAGTTCCTCCACTTCGGGTCCCACTCTGGGCATCAGTCATGAAGTTTACAAATTCATGGTTACTGAACTCCTGGGTGTCAAGTGCAGACAGCTTGCCCTTCACTGTCAGTAGCTATAACCCTTTCAAAGCCCTTTAAATAAGACACTCACAGCTCTCCTTAGTGTCTAAAATCCTGTTGTTTATCCTGGCTAGAGTAGATCCTACTTTGTCACTTATATTGAATTCTACCCCGTGACTTGGTAATTTTCCGTGGTTGTCCAATGGGTAATGAGGACCTGCCTCCCTGTTCTGGCCTCTAAAAGATGGGAGCTTCTCTTGTTCCCCAGGTGTCAGCCCAAGTCATGAAAAGGGATACAAATGACTTTTCATTACTTGGGTAATTAGAATCATAATTCTGTTTCCCTCCCATTTGCAGAAGCAGCATGCTGAAACAAAATCAATGGACTCTAGACAAAAATCATTACACTAAGACTGAAAGCATATTCCCAGTTTTGCCTTTGATCAAGTGCCTCATGGTTACTGTCACCTGATTCTTTTGAAGGGATTGTAGTGATGTGAACTGAAGCTCAGTCCCTTGGTGATACCATCAACACCTCGTCTGTCACCGATAAAGTATTGAATAACCATCATATATGCTATCAATAAGGGCCAACAAGTGCACCTGCAAGACTCCCCAGGGAGGGGTGTGTGTGTGTGTGTGTGTGTGTGTGTGTGTGTGTGTGTGTATGAATATTTCATCTGAACACCCTTCCTTCTGCAGCAGGAAACTGGAACAGAATATTTCACTACAAAGTCTGGATAGATAGATCCTGGTACAATTAACATCAGAGTTAGACCAGAGAATATAGAATTCTTTTGAAAAATAAAAAGTAAAGACATATTTCCACGTGGGATCAGACAGGAGACCTAAATGAGAAGAAGTAAAGACTGCTCATGTTTTAGAGTCGTTTCAACCTAAGTCACCCCTGAAATGCTTGTTTGGTGGCTCTGCTCCCACCAGCCCAGTCTTTTGTAAACCTGAATCAGAATCTTGAGGGGACCTGTAGGAGGTAGAGGATTGTATTTCTAACTATCTGCCTTTGATGTCCTGTGTTTTTCCTAGCCCTTCCCCTTGAAGTTATGCCATTAAACATCACTTTGAAGACTATTTACAGTCATTTTCCTGTAAAAATCCCACATAGTTTTTAGGTAACCAAGGTACAGTGTCCAGGGCATCTACATATTCCATGCTGGGAGTCAGATTTCTTCTCATCTTGAAGGTTACCACAAAGACTTGACATAGATTAATTTACATCCACTGGAATAAAAAAATATTTCAGGCTAATAATATTGAGTATAGCTAAAGATTGGAAAAATTGGATAGAATTGTAAAACCGTGCATGAGCTTTGGTAATAAACCTGCCAAATCCTCTAAGCTTGCATTTCTTTGAAGAGCTGATCCCATTTCTAAATTCATTGCCTAAACTAGAGGTATTCTTTCACAGCTTTAAGGAGACATTGACAGGGATGTTCATTGCAGCATTTTGATTAACAAAATTGTTCATCAATTATAGAGCAGATAAATAAATTATAATATTATATTTATTCAAAGAATTATCTCAAAAACATAATGTTGAATGCAAAAAGTAAGTTGCAAACTAATACATGGTATTTGATACCCTTTATGTGCATTTAAAATCTGATAGACAATATTCTGCAAGGAAATAAACACATTGATTTCATGAAATGAATTTTCTCTGGACATGAAAGGGAAATGCAAGCATGGAAGGCACCCGGAGATGTCATTTGAACTGTGCCATTTCATTTTAAAGACAGCTAAGAAACAACATGGCTTGACATTTAGATTTGATGAGAATAAGTCTGTACATTCCCAATATTTTAGAGTCAGGTAAATGAAATGAATGTAATGCAAATAACGTGCTATTTCTCACATCAGGTGTTGCAAAGAAACAAAAACAACAAAAAGTCACAGAATTCCTGAGATTCCTAGAAAAGTCTGTCTAACAGCATACCAATAACAAAAGGACTCCTTTGGGCATTTTCTTCATCCGTTTTTGTGAACTAACTGTTTAAGGCCAACAACAATGCCAACCATTACAAAGAGGCAGAAAGTGGTTACAGGACTTGGAGAAGGCCAGCCCCTCCCATCCCCTGGAGATGGTGACAGATAAGAAACAGCTGAGAAGCCTTATCACCCTTCATGAATACCTGCACTACCAACTACTCCTTTTCTTAGTGACTATGGCCTCTTGGTATTATTGTTAGGTAATTTAGAGCAAGGGAAAGACCTATTTGACCAAAATATACTACTTAAAATGTGATTAATCACACATCATTCACTGCAGCACTAAATGGCCTGACAGTCCACTGAGGGTCTCCCCCACTGTACCTGCGTCCAAGGGTCCTGTCATCTTCTGCACTACAGTGAACACTCCACCACAGTGTCCATTGACCTCACACCCATGCATCAAACAATAGTAGTATTGTTTCTATTAAGAGGATCAGGAAACTGCAGACAACATTAGAAAGAGCACAACGGATGGACAGGAAAGTCAACTGCAACACCGTTCTAAGTGAGCCATTCCAATGTTAGAAACAAGTGTCAAAATGTTCTGCCTTTGCTGTAGTTTTCCTAACTTTGTTTAAATATCAAGTCCCCATATGATTGTTGGTATTTTAAATAAATAACTTTCAAGCAATACGTTCTTCTCTGCCTGTATGTACCTAGAATACACCCCCAGTTGAAGCTTGCCATGCCCTTTCTGCTAAGATTTTGCCCCTTGTCACATTTTTACTCATAGAATTTCTTCCTACTAGACTACACGTTCCTTCAGGGATAGGGACGGAGTCTTCTGTGTCTAGTGTCTTCAAAAAGCAAGGTGACAGACAAGTCAGGAATCTCAAGAAATAGTATTAGAAGGCATATTTAAGCAAACTCTGGTAATGTTTTCATTCTGAAGGGGAAAGCCTGGGCTGTGTCCTCCTGTCCCTGATTAAAAGGTGGAATCAAGTAAAATAAGAGGTATTTTAATACGACTCCCCTCCAGATTGTTCATTACAAACATTAGTGGGGTGTAAATGTGAGCATTGCACAATGGCTCTTCTCTCTGGATGGGGTGAGGACAGGGGTTAGTGTTTCCCAGCGTGTGACAAAGGCCTGGGAGCAGAGGGACCAATCCCTCCACTATAGTGGCAGTAATGGGTTCCTCCCAGCCACAATCCTTGAAGACACTTCTCAGAACTACATTGCTTTGCTTTTATGGAGCATGGCTCTCCAACCTCAATAAGCTATACATATTAGCTGCAAATGGAACAATGTAGGAAGCCATGTGGCACACAGTATTGTAGCCTCCACCAGCCTCTGGTTGGCTCACAGTGGTCAGGTTGGTGGGAAACCAGTGTTCTGCCTCACAGCCCACCAGGCAGCTTGTTCAAACACAAGTTGTTGGGCCCCAGACCCAGAGGTTGTTACTCAGTGGGTCCGGAGTGCGGCTCAAGAATGAACTTTTTTAACCAGTCCCCAGGAATTGCTGGTACTGCTGGGGTGGGACATACACTATGAGAACCATGTGTCTGAAACTCTTAGGGTAGTTCTATTCCTTTGTCACTGGTTCATTTGGACAAGGAGATATAGACGGGGAATGATTCTGTCGGATGTCTATATTTATTGTCCCTGTGTTATGTGCTGAATGCTGTCCTGTGCCCTTGGGCTACATGAGTCAATAAAATAAACTGTTTCTGTAGTGGGTCTTATGTTACGATGGGGGAAACTGAGAGTGAGTAAAAAATTAATGATCATGATGATAAAAGAAGTGAAACCAGGTCAAAGGATCAGGAACAGTGGAAGTGTTATCAGAGAAACCCTGGTTCTTCTCAGCCATGCAGTAAAGAATTACAGATCAGAAAGCTCATTAGTGTGCAGGGAAAATGTATTAATGAATGGGAGAGCAAAAACAAGGGTGGCCAAAAGCTGGGGGTGGCAAGCTTACTCTTGTGTGGCCAGAGACCCAAGGGCCAAGGTCCCCAAGAGGGTAAATCCTTTGTTTTAAGCAATTACATAGCTGGCGGGATGAAAGAGAGGAAGTTACTTGTTGAAAGAGCGGTGTTGCTTTTCCAGGACTTGAGGACATGGATACCTAAAGGTGTTAATGGTCTTCTTCCTTGAGGCACTCTGTGTGGGCCCTTTCCCACTTTAAGGTCTTGGGAGGCCTTTCTGCTTCAGGATGTAAACTGTCAAAGGTTTTTGTTTTTCTTCCCAGATAGTGGAAATAATACACAGAATTCCAAGGGTTTTTCACCACTGGCTAATGGTGTTTCCTGTGATATTGGAACACCTGGCGATATGAGACCAGGTCCAGGACTGCTGGGTTAGCCGGTGAGACATGTCCTCTGCTTTTAGCCTCTTGTAACAGAAGCAAGTGGTGGCTGGTGTAGTCACCTGAGATGGTGAAAGTGCTTGTGAAAAGAGAGGGACTATGTCACAAGGACATCAGAGAGGAGCAGAAGGGGTGGCTGGAGAGAGGCCCTGTTGTAGCCTAAATGCTGTCTCCCCCCCCCACACACACACACAAATCCATGTGCTGAAGCCCCAATTCCCAACTGGATGGTATTTGAAGGTGGGGCCTTTGGAAGGCAATCAGGTTTAGATGAGATCATGAGAGCAGGTCCCCTATGATGGGATCAATATTCTTATTAGAGAGAAGCTGGAGCTCTCTCTCTCTCCATGGCAAGAAGGTGGAAGCTGCAAGGCGGGAAGAGGGTCCTCCCCCCAGCTCAGCCCTGCTGGTACCCTGATCTCCAAGGTCCAGCCTCCAGAACTGGTGAACAAATATTTGTGGCTTCAGCCTGCCGTCTTGGGTACCTTGTTGTAACCCCTGAGCTAAGCCGGGCCCGCAGGCAAGAGTGTGCCTGGCACCCCCAGAAGCAACAACGAGGCAGGTGTGTCTTCATCAAGGTATGGAGCACAGAAGGCCCCGGCCCCATTGCTGGACAAAGGCTCACACAACCTTGATGGTTCATTCAGCAAAGTGAGGGTCAGGGACCAGGATGATTGTAATCACAGGGAATGTGAGGACCATTGCTGGAGCTCTCCAGGGCCTGGTTGGCTCAGGTATAATATGAAGGGGCTGGATTCCATCATTTATCAAGGTACCTTGCCCATCTGCTGGTCTCCCAACCCCTCGATTCTTCTAGGGCTTACAGGGTAACTGCCCTAGCAGTGAGTTCACAAGCACACATTGTAGGTACACGGAAACATCTTCACATGCTCTGGCCTGGCTGTGAGTGGCTGGGAAAGGCCAAAGGCTGGTGGATCACAGCTCTGAGAAATACAGTCACAGTGTCAAGAAGACAATGATTCCAACTGAAAAGCCAGGTCAGAAACAAGGAAAAGCATTCTAGGACAAAGTGCAAATGCTAACAAAAACCCACATTGTCAATAGCTTACATAATTATTACGTGTTAAATGATAATATTTTAGATATACTGTAGCAAGATTAAGCAGTTTTTTCCTCTTCAATACTTATTTTACTCTGGGATGCTATTTTTGTGAAATGTATCACAGAAATGATGTATTAGGGGAGCAGCTTAGACAAGAACCTAGTATAAAGGAACCATGGACATGGACAACAGGGGGGATTGACTTTGGGGGGAGTGAGTGGGTGGGGAGGGGGACAGAGGGGAGAGAAAAAAGGGGATGGATGTAATACAACAACAAAAAAATTAAAAAAAAAACAAAACGAAATGATGTATTGCAGAACTCACTTTTGTGAAACTTGTCCTACAGACAGTGCCAAACCCATAGTAAAAAATGATTTTTTTTTAATTTGTTGTATTAACTCTTCAAAATCCAGTATGTACTTTAAATATGTGCAAAAATATGTATGGGTATAAATGTATTTTTGCATGTGTTTGGTAATATTGCAATGCATATTACTTAAAAGAGTAATTCTTTAAACAAATGCATTAACGTAGGCACTTTGGAATAATGAAAAGAAAACTTTTTATTAATATGATTTGAGAAGCTGGCAGAAAACAGTAATTAAATGGTGAATTGTCTGGATTTGAAAGGAAAAAAAAAAAAGTACACATTGGTGGTTACAGAATAAACAGGGGGATGTTAAGAAGAACAAAGGAAATAGAGAAGCCAAAGAACTTATATGCATAACTCATGGACACGAACTAAGGGAGGCATTGCTGGAGGGAACAGGGTGCTAGGTGGAGGGAGGCAAATGGGGGAAAATTGGGACACCTGTAATAGCAAAATAAATTTTAAAAAACACAAACAAAGAAAACCCACATTGTGATGAAATGAGATAACGAACACCGGTCTCACATTGTTTTTAAGCCATAATTGAACGTACAGATCTTAGTCAATGCCACCACACTGTAAATTATTTCAAATAGATTGTGAAGAATTCCTCAGCCATTAACCCTCCTCCCTCTCACACATACCATATGCATGTGTATCACCATATGACCAGCCTTTTCCTGCACCATACGAGCAGGTTACAGTCCTGTTATCCCTTTAGCCTCATTATCTAACTCTCCCAGTTAGGCATCATCATGGATGTGACATTATTTTCCAATCCATAGATGCCATTTAAATGTCACCCACTATTGCAGTGAAGGCTTTTTTCTTTCTGGCTCTAGCTCCGGATTCCATTTCGAAGCACACATGGCATTGAGTCACCATGACCCTTTGGCTTTCTCCTACCCAGGAGATTAGGGTCGTCTGGCTCTGTTCCAAAGCCTCACAGTTCACATATTGTCAGACAACCCTGAATCTGGGTCCACCTAGTCTCCTCATTACTAGACTAAAGACCCATTTTCTTGGCAGGGAAACCACAGCAATGATGTTTTTTGCTGTGCTTCTCACCAACAACAGGTTGACTGTAACACATGGGCATGCTCTTTCAACCAGGTCCCTCCACATAATCACTTTCTCCCCCTCCTGAAGATTCAGTGTATGGGAAGATAGTCAATGGCTCTGTCAATATCTGTTTCCCCATCAGGCCACCACCATCAGCTCAGCCTGCTCTGACACCCCCTCCTGGATCAGCCACCACAATGATAAAGGCCATGATGTCTTTCCTTCCATCAGTTTCTCTAGTGCCTATCTATTATTAGCATTCTACTATAAGAAAAAGTGCCTTTCCCTCAATTAGTTACTGATTCATTCATTTCGTTCTGTCAGTGTGGACTTGGAGATTCCAACTTCTACTCAATGGGTTGCATTCTAGGACCATCAACATCCATTGTGAGATTCTAATTGTCCTAAATGTGGCCAGTGAGAGACTCTAAAGAGGCACTGTGGCATGTTTTTACCACTCTTTGAGAATTTTCTTACTTTATGGCACAATAAGATTTTCCCATGCCCTATCCAGGAATCAATAGTTTCTCCAAAGCATCCTGGTTCCTTCCAGGTAGAGTTTCATTCAGAAACGAAGAACCTGTACTCATTGTGCTCGTTGCTACTGAAGTGCCAATGCCCCCAGGCCTAATCAGTGGACAGAGACAGAAAATACATGTATACACACATGCACACACATATATATGCACACACATACTATATCTCTAATGCCACATTTCTAAAGCTATAAAGACATGGATGTAGATGATAGAGATAGAAATACAGGAGTAAAGTTAGATGTATTTTAACCCCGAGTTTATAATAATACTTCCTATGTCAGCCTATCATATCATGGTTCATTTTGGCCTTGTCTGTAAATACCTTCTCTGATAGTGGTAAGTTTGACTTTCATTATTTTTGTCAATATACTGACTTACGTAATATTCATACTTGCTTACTTGTTTGAGCCAAGCTTATGTCCTCCCCACCCAGAACTCCACACCTTTGAGCACCTTGGGCAGGCTGCCTGCCAGGCTCCAGGTGGAACATCTGTCTTTACCTCCTGGCCCTGTGGAGACCCGGCTGTCGCCCCTGCATGCAGAAAGGGAAAGGCCACTACATATGAAAATGAGAAATGGCTATGTAAGAGCAGGGTAGTCTCATGCAAGACTGAATGGTGAGAGAAACTGATGTTTTCACACTACTGAGCCCTTCCCTGTGCCTTCTGCACTCCCTACACCAGCTTCCCCCATCGTGTGGCTGAAAGCAGCCCATTCACTTGCCCTTCTCACTATAGGTCCTCTCCTTCCTCTTCCTGCAATTCCACTCATCTTCTTTTGTGTTAAAAGGAAAATTAACTGAATGGGTCATTGGAGAAACTTCAGACAACATGGGAAAATGAAATGATCACTTCCAAACGGTATTTTAGGGGACCTGTGGGATAGGTATTTCCTGTCTCTCTCCCAGTACCTTTAAAACTGCAGCTCCACTCAGTGGCTTGAGCACTGGCATGGGAACCCAAGGGTCGCTGGTTTGGTTCCCAGTCAGGGCACATACCAGGTTGCAAGCCAGGTCTCCAGCCAGGTCCGTAGCTGGAGGCAGGTGAAAGGCAACCATACACTGATGTTTTTCTTTCTCTCTTTCTTCCTCCCTCCCTTTCTCTTTCTCTAAAAATAATGAATAAAACCTATTTAAAAATTGCAACTTCCACCCTGATGCATTAAGGTCAATATATGCAAACCCGAGCAATATTCATCACTATTTTCAGATTCTATAGTAAAAAGTAAACTTATGTAGAAAAATGAAAAATGTATTTATTATTGAAGTTTCTGAATAACTGTTGCAGGTAAGTTTCTAATCATTCTCATTTTTTAAATTTTATTGTTGTTCAATTACAGTTATTCTAATTTTTTTCCCCAGTGCTCTCCCCTGCCCTACCCAAGCTCCTCCCTACAGTCAATCCCCACCCTGTTGTCCATGTCATGGGTCCTTTATACTTGTTCTTCACTAGATCCTTTCCTTTCTTTCCCCTGGTACCCACTTCCCTCTCCCCTCTGGTCACTGGTCATTTCCATGTCACTGGTTCTATTTTGCTCGTTTGTTTTTTTTTTTTTTTATTCATTAGGTAACCATATTAGCTGAGGTCATGTGGTATTTGTCTTTCACTGACTGGTTTTTTTCACTTAGCATACTACTCTCCAGGTCCATCCATGCTATCACAAAGGGTAGGAGTTCCTTCTTTCTTTCTGTTGTGCAATATTCCATTGTGCAAATGCACCAGAGTTTTCTGATCCACTCATTTACTGATGGGCATTAAAGCTGTTTCTAATGCTTGTCTATTGTAAATAACACTGCTATGAACTTTGAGGTTCATAGGCTATTTTAAATGGGTGTTTCAGAATTCTTAGACCTAAATGTAAGTTGTGACACCAAAAAGTCTTAGAGAAAAACATAGGCAGTAAAGTTTCAGATATTGTATACAGCAATATTTTTGCTGATATATCTCCCAGGGCTAGGGATATAAAGGACAGGAAAATAAAATGGAACTACATTAACTTTAAAAGTTTCTTCCCAACTAAAGAAAACATAAGCAAAATGAAAAGGGAACCAACCATGTGGGAAAACATTTGCCAATAACACCTCAGACAAGGGTTTGATCTCCAAAATATGTAAAGAATTCATACAACTCAACACCAGGGAGACAAACAATCCAATTGAAAAATGGGCAAAGGACCTGAACAGACATTTCTCCAAGGAGGACAGACAGAGAACCCATAGACATATGAAATGATGCTCAACATCACTAGCCTTCAGAGAGATGAGAAATAAAACCACAATGAGATATCACCTCACACCTGTCAGAATGGCCATCATTAACAGATCAACAAACAAGTGCTGGTGAGGATGTGGAAAAAAGGGGTTGTAGTGCATTACTGATGGAAACTTTATATTTTTTAACTTTTTGATAGTGAGTAAACAAATCAGTGTTTACAACTGCTAGTCTTGGACTCATTGGGAAAAATATATGCTGTTAAACTGCCAAAATAAGCACTAAATAATAATCTTTAAACTATTATTTTTAAGCTAAATAGTTTCCTGTAATGTGGTTTCTTATTTATAAAAAATATTAAAAGGTAAAACTTAGATATAGGTAGCTTCTTATGACCATACACTCAAACTGTTAAAGTAATGAATACAGCAAATAATTATATGGAGTTACCATGGCAACAATTCTGTTCTAAATGACCTGTGTATATATGCATACATATATATGTATTTTATCCTCATATTGACCCACTTAGCCACTGTGTACACTGCTGCTTATTAATATGGTGATATATTTAATGATCAAAATATATTTAAATTAAACACAGGGCTTATTTTAATTGCATTTCTGAAATATTTCACAATTGCATAATATGCATTTAATCATATTTCTAAAGTCATGTCTTTTGAAGAAACACAATTACTTTTTCATGATGGGAAATGAGTCATGTCGATGGGGTGTTAATTTATCCAACCACTTATCAGCTACAGAGATTTTGAATTTAGTTGTTTAAAATTCCTAAGGAACTATCTCCATCTTGGCAGACTATTAAATAAACATTTGTATATAGCATAAAAGGTGCCGGCCTGCGAACCCAAAGGTCGCAGGTTCGATTCCCCAGCCAGGGCACATAACAAGGTTGCAAGCCAGGTCTCCAGTCAGGTCTGTGGCTGGAGGCAGGTGAAAGGCAACCATACATTGATGTCTCTCTCCCTATCTGCCTCTCTCCCTTCCCCTCTTTCTAAAAAGAATGAAATAAAATCTTAAAAAAAAAAAAAAGATTAAAAAATTAAAGCTTTGTTTTAATTCTGAAATTTCAGTTAAATGAGAATAAACACCAGACAAACCACTGTGCACTCTTTGCTATCCCACCAAAAAAGAAGAAAATATTTTGCCTACAAGAGAGGGAATTTATCTTTCTTTCTTCTTTGATATCATGTGCAGAACCTTTTTAAACAAAAGCCTAGAGAAAATAAAATCACTTGGAGTTGACGGAAAAGATACTTAGGAAAAAAAATCATAAAAATCATCTGCTTTTACCCCAATAGACAGGAAAAGTGAAGCATCTGAGATGTTCTTTTTATTGCCCCTGTCACCACTTTAATCTGCCAAACATGGTCCACAATAGGGGCATCAGCTGAAACTTACTAGAGACAAAGACTCTTGAACCCTATTTGAGACCTTTGGATTTTCAGAAAATCTCTATGTAATTGCTGCTCTACAGTGTATCACATGCTAACTTGCCTCATTCGAATTACTCTACACGTCTAGAGGGATTATCAGACAAGTGTGGGATTGAGGCACCTTTGTGTAAAAATCTTTAATGGAGATTTACTGCACTTCAAATAAGTCCCACCTTCTTACCATGCTCCCCACACCCCAGCCTACATGTTTTTGATTCCTGCCCCACTGCATCCAGGCCATCTGTCCCCTGAGTTCATTTCGCCCCGTTCCTTCCCATACACTCAGAGCCTCTGCAATTTCCACCAATCTGCTGAGGTCTTCCCTTTCTCTTTCCTTTCTTATTCTGGAACAACCTTTTACATCTAGGTCAAAAGTACTCTCTTTTTCTTCAATAAAAATGTATTTCCATTCATCATACCTTCTTTGACCAAGCACACATCTCTAATTTGCCATTTGCAATCAGCATAACATCCTCATCAGGCTTTATCAGGGTGTCTGAGTCTTAATCAATCTAAGGCATCTTCTGTCTTTCTAAATCTTACAAAATGACAGAAAATTAAGGTCCCCAAATTTGTTACCCTGGTTTCCCATCTGGTCTGCTAACCTCAAAGTTAGAGAGCAGTGCATAATCACAGGTCCCTCTCAGTCATGCCAACCTTGTTTTTTAATTAAAACCTATTTTATTTTATTTTATTTATTTTTAGAGAGGGCAAGGGAGGGAGAAAGAGAGGGAGAGGAACATTGGTGTGTGAGAGACCCATCGATTGGTTGCCTCTCACATGTCCCCAACCAGAAACGTGGCTCACCACCCACTCCTGTGCCCTGAATGAAAATCAAACCCGTGAACTTTTGGTTCTCAGGCCAGCACTTAATTCACTGAGCCACACCAGTCACAGCAAGTTTTTATTTCCTAAAAACTTCCTAGCTCATATGCTCTTCAAAAGAAATTGGTTTAGTTCCTATTACTTCTCCACTTCGTATGAATGCTCAATGCATGTCAGTGGAAAAAGCTTTTTTAAGGAAAAAAAGGAAATGGCCCTACATAGCTATAATAATGGGATCCATAGATATTACTTACAAATGGAAGAGAGAGAAAGGGGTGGAAGGACAAAATTGTATAGAACTTCACATTTTCTTATGCATTTCCACGCAACTGTCTTATCAGGTTAAATAAACAAAACTAAATAGCATAATCCCTCCCCAACTCACTGAGCTCCCCTGTCATTTTAGGAAACCCACTACACATTTCTCAGAATCCTTATCTATGAAAGCTTTAACGTCTGTCAGTAGACAGAGTGCAGTTGTAAAGATAAAAGAAACGTGAAACTGTGTTATGATGAGAAAACTCTCAAAGGCCACATACAGGTAAACTGATAGCTGACTCTCTCTTTTCTTTTAAGGGCAAACTATTGATTGAGAGGATTTTGTATGTAATTAGTATGACAATTCAGCTGAGTGAAAAATGCCAATGGCTCGCTAGGAAAATGTGTTATTTTATCATTCTTTTAACAATGATGTAAATGTTAGAGGAATTGAGATAGAATTGCATGTTAGATGCAAGACTGTTCTGTGAAAATGAATTAGTCCCATTTGTTTATTTTTTCCTTTGGTTTTCCTTGCCTAAGGGGATATATTTGAAAATACATTGCTATGAGCAATGTCTGAGGTTTTACTGCCTATGTTTTCTTGTAGGATTTTTATGGCTTGACATCTAACATTTAAGCCTTTAAACCCTTTTGAGTGTATTCTTACGTGTGGAACAAGAACATGGTCTAGTTTCATTTTTCTGCATGTATCTGTCCAATTTTCCCAACACTATTTATTGAATGAACTATCTTAAGCCCATTGTGTGTGCTTGCTTCCTCCATCAAATATTATTAATTGGCTATAAAGGCATGGGTTTATTTCAGGACTCTCTATTTTGTTCCATTGATCTGTGTGTCTGGTTTTATGTTGTGTGAAAATGAACAGGTCACTTTTATCTTCAATCAAAAAAGTACAGTTACTTTTATTTTCTATTGATTTTTTGAGAGAGAAAAGAGAGAGAGACATCAATTCATTGTTCCACTTGTTTACTCTTTCATTGGTTGGTACTTGTATGTGCCCTGATTGGGACTGAATCCATAACCTTGACATTCCAAGGTAATGCTATAACCTACGGAGCTCCCCAGCAAGGGTATTTTTTTTTATTTTTGAACTTGGAATTATTCTGAGAATATAAACATGGCATAGTAGATAAATTAACCATATTAGTGGCATTTTGCTATCTCCTCAAAACATGATAAAAGACAAAAGTTATAAGTGGAGAAATAAACGTTAATATTTTTTCATTGTCTGGTGACTTGCGATTGTGCTGACCCATCTCTTTATTATATGATAGTAAGACTACCTTGTTATTCCCCAACATCACCTCTTAAAAACAAGTAAAGACGTCTCAAGTTCTATGAGCCATTTTGGAAATGGACTTGACCATCACAGTAGACATCTTCTAAAAAGTAGACACAGAGAAAAATCTTAAAATGCTTTTTCGTGTTTAAGAAGAGAGCACACTGGTAACTAAAGCTATTTCTGGAAGATTTACTTTATAACAGTGCTATTCTATCCAGCATCCTATTAGCATACAGAACTTTATCTAGGGTCGATGACCAGAATTAAGTAACTGCTCATTGCAATATGTATAGTGAGAATGAATAATTATAGTAATTCAGTGTCTGCGCAAGTTGACAGCTGGGGAGGGGAGAGCCTTGAATGTTTGCTCAGATGTCCTAAATTTCTAGGTTTGGTTCCAAATATGATAAAAATGTTAAAAGATATATTTAGCAACTGGCTGCACATGATGCTGTACATCGGTGGCCCTGAAAAGGTCACTATCTCTTTGGAGGTGGTCCCAGAAGGAGCCCCATATCAGGTGACTAGAACTTCTTATCAAAGACCCCATGGGTGAAAATATCCACACTCATCTATGCATAAATTCAGCACCAAATGACTGCATCAACATAAACACATGCAATAATTACATATACAGCAAAGATTTGCTATTTTAACTGTTGTTACATATTTATGATGATGTGACCTGAATTCCACTCTTCCACCCAGTTTGCCATTCGTTATTTTTCTTTGGTCTTCTTTCACAACCTCTCCACCCAATATGCAAATTAGTGAGGGTTTAACAATCATGGTAATAAGTAATTTTTTTCTGCTATCATTTTCATCCAAGGACTCACAAGAGACAGACCCCAAAACATGGCCTTCAAGCAACATATGAATCATCACTAAAAATAGTTTTAACATGAAGCAGAAAGCCAATCAGTATTGCTTGCCTGCACTTTGTTTCTTAATCTGTTTTTCCCAGCCCAGAGACTTGTAGCTATTTTGGAATAATCTGGTCTTAAATTTCAGAAAATATGATAAATAGATAACTGCATTTCTGGGCACAGCTCAGCTGTAAACAACAGCAAGTGTGTGCAGATTTATTAAAACCATGCATTCGTGTTCAAATGTATAGCAGAAGCCACATAATGTTTTTAGAGGTAATATTTTTAAATGACTATGAATAACAAGTATGCATATTTACAGACCTGTTAGAATTGTAGGTGGATTTCAGATTTAATTTTTGAGAAGTACTTTAAGAATTTCCAAGTAGATTTTCTTTCTTTCTTCTTTCTTTCTTTCTTTCTTTCTTTCTTTCTTTCTTTCTTTCTCTCTCTCTCTCTCTCTCTCTCTCTCTCTCTCTCTCTCTCTCTCTCCCCCTTTCTTTCTAACAGTTTTATTAATTATTTTCAGAGAGAAGGTCAGGGAGGGAGGAAGAAAGGGAGAGAAACATCCATGTATGGTTGACTTTCACCTGCCTTCAGCTACAGACCTGCCTGGAGACCTGGCTTGTAGCCTGATTATGTGCCCTGACTGGGAATTGAATCAGCGACCTTTGGGTTCACAGGCTGGCGCCAATCCACACCAGCCAGGGCAAATTTTGTTTATAACAATAAACTGTCAGGGGACTTATCAGTGAAGCCTGATGCTTCCCCGACTGTGAACAGTGAGGGGGCGCAGGACACACGCAGGGACATGCACATAGCAACGCAAAGTTTTCCATCGGCACCCAAGCTTCATTTTTTTATTTTTTAATCTTCACCCAAGGATATACTTTCATTTATTTTACAGAGAGAGGGATGGAGAGAAAGAGAAACATGAATGTGAGAAACATCAATCGGTCACCTCCCATACATGCCCTGACTGGGCTAGAAACTGTATAGGAAGATACTCCAACTTTTGGTGTATAGGAAGATACTCCAACTAAGTGAGCCACCTGGCTAGGTATCTTTATCCAAACTTTAAGATTGTCATGACTCACCTGAATTAAATGCACATTTAGATGGTTTGGGGAATAAAACATCAGTTAGCAAAGGACTCAGAATATTTGAGTGAAAATAGCAGAGAAAGAGAGACAAAGAAGGGTCAGTGTGAAGAATGCGGGATCCTCATTTTTAAAAACGATATTCATTTCAACTATCTGACATTCTAGAAGAGGCAGGATTACAGAGATAATAAAAAGATGAATTTTAGAGCGGTAATGACAGAAACATGTCCTACACGTTGTCCAAACACTGTCCAATGCTAAGAGTGAACCCTAATGTAAACTGTGAGCTTGGGGGAGGTAATGCCACATCAATGCCAGTTCATTCTTGGTGATAAATGTACAACCTGGAGACAGTACATACCTTTGAACTTTAATTATATCTAGGCTTTAGTTAAAACTCTTAACAGTCAATGCTTACATATCTAACCTAGCAGGGATGTGATAATGGAACCAGACAGGAAATTCTTAGGGAAATGCTAATGAAGGGTTGGCTTCATTAGATAAGACACTGTTAACACTCCCTTGATCATGGAATTTGGGTAAAAAAACTAACTCTTCTTTGATCCAGGTATCTGTGAGAATGTCCGTATAAAAGCCCCAACTCAGTGATGTCAGGTTGAAGATAGCTTTTCTAAAGCCTCTTCCCTTCTGCTTCCCATTTTCCCTGTTCCCCTTTTCTTTCCCCCAATAAACTCATGGTTTCACCCCACAGCAACCTCCAGGTGTGATTTCTCCAAGCAAGGCTGATGGTACAGCAACTATGTTGGATGTAGGAGTTAAAGGCACATGTAGAAAACATCACCTGCTGATTTTGCTTAGCTAGAACCTTCCTAATAATAACAGGTTGCATCGTAATGGTTTGCAGTTCTGTGTTGTTTCCTAGAGTGTGAAATTTTCCCCAGGGGGGTTAGGGAGGGTCTTCAGGTCCTGTCAGCTAGGGGTGTTGGAGGGAGAGACAGAGGAGAGGGTGGGGCTGTGTTTGGGCCACCAATAGCTGATTGGAACCCAGGTTACGTTATGTTACCCGAAGCTCTGGGCCTAGGGCACGCTCAATACCTGTAAAAGGAGATGCAACACCTATAGTCCATTTCTGTGTTCGTGTCCCTGCAGGGCCACACACAGCATCAGCCCAGCTCCTCAGTTTCATAAGCAGATGACTACGATTTTCCCACCCATGTTTGACGCCCATCCTTTTCCCACCTTAGTATTGCTAATCGGATAACAGCTGAACTTTGGAGAGGCCTTCTTTCGTTGAAAAATAGTCAAAGGGTAAAGAATAAAAAATTAGCAAAGATCTCTTTGTTTGAATATGCACCATGATGTATTTAAGATGATCCTGAAGCATGGGGTTGCTAAATTAATTTGTTGTAAAGTTCAAATCACACATTCTGCTATGAAATTTTTTAAAATACTGCAGTATGTAAGGCAGTATATACAGCTTGTATATACTGTGCCATAAAATTATATCATAAAAAACAAAAATGTTTAATAAGGAATTAAGATCATTAAGAATGGATGCTAAACTCTTATCTTAAAATTTTTTTAATTAAAAAAGGGGATGGATGTAATACAACAACAATAACATTAAAAATATATTTTTTTAATTAAGAGCTCATATAGTTTCAGGATTTTACAAGTTAAAAAGTATATATTACATTAATAATGATGTATAATATGACATATATAAACATACAAAATAGGCAAACTTCTATATCAATGAATCAAAACCTTAGAAATGACTGTCATTCATCAGAGTAGATGTGCAATGAATGGTTATAGCACTTTAGGAGTGAGAAACTCTAACTCCAGTAGCTGTGTCCGTGTCACCTCCAGTTGTGAAGGGTGAAGGGTAGGCTGTGACAGTGGCCGCTGGTCACCTGCAGGCTGACCACAGCAGACTGACCACAACCCCTACATGAGAACAGCAACCCAACGACCTCAAGGCAGTTGCTGGGCTGACCCAAACTTCTGGATTGTTCTGGATTCCAGATCTGTACCAGCCATGCTTCATCTACCTGGCAGATTGCTCAGAGTCTCCACACTCTGTACATAAATAAGGCTCAAAGCTGAGAGGAAGGGGAAGGCTGGATGGTACCTGGTGGATCTGAGTAGGGGACACAGGTGCTGGAGGAAGGAGCCATCCTGTCTCTCTGCACAAGCAGTGACAGCAGAGGTGTGTGGGGTCATGCCTGCCGGGACAGTGCAAGAAGAAATCTGAAATAATCACTGATCTTGCTTCAAGGAAAGCTACAGCCATTCCTGCGATGGTGTTCTGAATTTAATATTAGCCACAGCAGATTTATTAATAAGCAGGAAAATGAATGTTTCTATGTGACTCATGTTTAACAAAAGTGCACGTATCTGGATCAAATGAAACAAGATTCCAAGTCTCACTTGCCTGGTCCTCTGTCAACGCTGTGGGGGACTCTGTATGCCTACAAGGTTACCTGCTGGGCAAACATTACAGAAGTGACACACGCTCATTGCAATGTGTTAAGACAACTCTCTGCATTCGGCCACCTTGCCTTCTGCAAACAACTTCTTAGGAATGATGTGTTGAAGTATCTGAAGAGTCTGGGGTCTGGTGGAGGGGAAGCTGAGTTGGAGATACATTTAATTTGGTTTTAGTGTGGGGTTTATTTGAGGTTTGCAGCCCATTTTGTGTATCTTTCTGTTAGTGGCCACTTGAGCCAGTGCTAGGTCACTTGCGCACCTGCTGTGTTCATGTCATAATGAGCAGACTTTCTAACTTTTGTCCTTTGTGGACTCAAACTTCTGTTTACATTCCTTCTAAGTCTGGAATGTGACAGCAATTAATTTGATAACTTCTAAGTAAAACGTGATCCTCTTTATAAAGGCTATTAAATATCCCTTTAAGGAAATAATGTAAATATTAATAAGTAAGTAAAATTATCATAGTCCCACATTTTGGAATAAGGGCACATTAAGTCATGCGTACAAATTCCTTCAAGGCAACAAAATAGCAGCCTCTGTCCCAGCTCAGGGTGGGATTGGGTGAATTCTGAAAGAATTAGTTCCTGGATTGGAAGCCAGTATTATTTTTGACATGTAAGATGCTACCTGTGAACATTTCTTTGTGGATTTTGCATATTTCAGCCCTCCTGCCCTAAAATTATTGAATGAGATCGAGGTGGTGTGGAGAGGGGTCATCTGTCTTTTACAGTTAGGGTGGGTAGATTTATCAAATTAAATATAGCATGTACAGATAAAGTTTCATTTCAAATAACAATAAGTATTTTTACTATGAGTATGCCTTATGGGACATTTCAGGTACATTTATACTAAAAGAAAGTTATTTACCTGAAATTCACATTTACCTGGGTAGCCTATTTTCATTTGACAACTCTACTTGTAGCTAAATAAATCCTCTTTCTTATGTGTGTTATAATATAATCTACTTTCTTGAATACAAAAAATACAAGCCTTGTAGACCAGGACAAAGGTGGGAAGGTGGCTTGGGGTGGCGAATGCAGGTGGAAGACAAGGAGGAGCATGCTGTAGGCTGGGCTCTGCCATCCGCAGAGAACATCCTGGCAGACTGCTTGGCAGTGGTGTCCATGAGTGAGTTATGGGCAGGCTGGCATTAAAATAGAGCTGTCATCGAGGTCCACACTGCACACAAGATGTGGTCTTGGGCTGTGTCTCATGGATGCATGTGACTTCATCCAGAACAGAAACAACAGGTCAGAGAGTGGAAAGAAACCTAGACTCCAGGATGGGAGCTTCTATTTACGCCCAGGTGGTTCTGGGCCTCCGTGTCTCACTCTGTACTGAAAGGATAATAACATCCATGCTGCCTATGACTGGAAGAATCAGATAACATACAAACGTGGCTTTGGCTGGTGGCTCAGTGGATAAGGTACCAGCCTGTGAACCCAAAGGTTGCTGGTTCGATTCCCAGCCAGGGCACATAACCAGGTTGCAAGCCAGGTCTCCAGCCAGGTCCGTAGCTGGAGGCAGGTGAAAGGCAACCATACATTGCTGTTTCTCTCCCTTTCTTCCTCCCTCCCTGCCCTTCTCTCTAAAAGTAATGAATAAAAATATCTTTATACATAAAAAAAGATACAAATGTGACCCATGTAACCCACTTTCTGCAGCACGATTGATGAGTGAGGCATAACAGTACTGCTGGGCTACATGTTAAGCACATGAGACAGCCAAGGTAAAAGGAATTTTACTTTGTAAGTGGAGTGATATATTTAAGTCCTAACTAGGTTATGTGGCTTGTGTTAGAATTATGAGGGAAAATTCTGCCTTGTCTTCTTTCTTACTTTATTACATGGCTGGAATTCTTATTTCATCACCTTATGTTTTTTGCAGACTGAAAAACAGAAACATCTCATTATTAACACATTCGCCTCCCAATCCAAACATATTCCTCCTATCAAATTTATATTTGTCAATTTCAGGAATGTAGTTTCCTTCTGCCATTCTCCCATAGAAGGGATATTTCAAAACCGAACGTTTTATTCTTCCAAAAATATTTCAAAACATGAAAAAAGATAGATACATATAATCTAGCTGTCAATATAGACATTGATCATTTCTTGAATCTGAGCATTGTTCATAAAGCTCATTTTTACTCATCAAAGAATGACATGTTTCCTTAAAAAGAACTCAGCAATACCAAGAGCCACATTAAGTTCATTTCATGTGGGAAGTAGGGGCTTATTTTTCCTCAATACTTATCTACAGAAAAAGGTCAGGAGGGTGTTGAAAGTGATTTCACACACATTTGTTCCAGTGAAATGGCAAACAAATGGACGTGACTAATAAAAATAAAACAAGAAAATCAGGTAGAATGAGATTGTCAAATTCTGGCTGTATTTCCTATTTTCACAATATAGAGAACAACTATGGCTTTTTTTTCCCCCTTGACACTGAGCTCAGTAACCAAACAAGTTTCTAATATTTCAAATGTCAACATCCAATGCTGAGATGATTTCTTTTCACGTGTCGTTAACACCTCAGATGAGTTCAGGATGCTTTCTATCTCCCTGAGCTTGCCCTGGGAAGAAGTCACCTGCAGCATGGGGGGCTGTATACTGAAGGCTGCACTGCAAACGTCCTGACAGCTGTCTCTGTGTCCAGCTGGGATTCTATAGCTTATTTCTGGGTGCATAGTTTGCAGCCTCTACAACCTTGGTCTTGGTCCGCTCCTTCCACCGCCAAGGCCAAGGAGGATGGACAACTATAAAGTGTATAAGGCGCCATGCACAGGCTACAGGATACAGTTGGGGAAAAAAGGACTAAGTGATGTGAACTTTCATAAACAAGAATAAAAAGGGATTTTTCTTAGATGGTGTGATTAGGAAATACCTCTCTGAAGGAGGAACAAACTGAAATGTGGAAATGAGCTAGGTGTTAATATTCTTTGGAAAGCAGTCTACATTTTATATCCTATGATTTTGTCTGTATATTATTATATCTACCATGTCAAAGGAAGGCAGATCTTGTTCGTTGAGATAACACCAATTTTGAATGTGCGCTGTTGTAATGAAGTTTAACTCTCCCCATAAAAAGACTACCGTGTGCTTAGAAAATGAACATGGTAAACAGGATAAAAGATAAAATGTATAAATTGCTTTGCAGGCAGCATTATTTAAAATGCAGGTATGAACGTAAACACACTGCAAGCTAAGTGGAATCTATTCTAGGCAAAATTTTGGTTGGTTGGCGTGACAAGGGTAACTTGTCACATCTTCTGTAGGGACCACAGTCTGCTTTCCCCCTGGAGCCATCTGGACAGCCCAGATTTCCATAGGAGATTTCCAATGTGAAGGAAAGCATACACTTTCCTGATGTGAAACCCATGACCCAGGTGAGGCCAGAGAGAACATTCTATTCTGGGCAAAGAAAAATGGTTTAGGGTTGGCCTGATGATCTGAGTTGATCCAGTGAGTGCATTTTGAGACCTTTTTTTTTGGAAATTTGGAACCCAGAAACACGTTCTTCCCATTAACTCTTCAGGAAATGGGCATTTATTAGTGTTCCATTTGGTGAGTGTTCCACATTGTCTCAGGCAGTGTTCAGGGTTCTATGAAGTCCACATGAGGAATCATATACGTGGACCTCTATTTCTAGGCACCTACATTGTCAGAGATACAAATACAATCTAATAACAGCACCGTGCACTAAAACTGTTATCATCATAGAGACATTGGTCATATAAACAAGCCAAAGATGGCCCCTGTCTATTGCCCTTCATTTTTTATTACTTCATGTATGTGCACAGAAACTCTGTTTCTCTAACATGACCCTTTCTCCTTCCTGTCCTCTTGACTCAGACTGATCTTGTCCACTCTAATGTCACCATGACTCACTAGTCTCCTTCTTCTTTTTCCTTCCATCTTCAAAGCCCTTAGGACATCAGGTTCCAGTCAGCCTCAAACTGTCTTCAGAGAAAGCCTCAGGTCTGTTGATCAAAAGAACAGAGCTTCAGCCAAGCCAGAAACAACATCATGATCTCAGTGGCATTTCAGCCCCAGAACCATGGAAGTGAAAGGACCCTACAGACCACGCCATCTTGGAATCAGACAAAAAGGCACCGTGGCTGACATCAGGACCTGGTACAATTATCAAGTACTCCCTGCCCTGGCCCCAGCCGATCAGCACACCCAAAACCCCAACTCCTTTAGTCACCATGATTAATGATTTTTCCATATATAATCTGTCCCCATGCGAGCCATCAAGGAGACAGATCCCAGAGCATGGCTCACCTGTCACTCTAGGCATGGCAGGCAGCAAACCCCTTCTGTTGGTAATAATTATAATAGTCTGAGACCCTATTAGCTCGAAAGTCCACCAGCAGAAACACGGGTGTCCACTCGTGACACTTCTGGACATCCACTGTTAGACAGTTTCCCTGTGTCCACATCCATTACAATATCACAATAAAGTGTGTGAGTGCTGTTGTCACCCCTAGGTCACGGCTTTCTCCTTGCTCAGCCCTCAAATTTTCAAACACCCTGAGGGCATGTAAACAGACTCAGTGAGAGGGGAGGATACGGAAAGCTGGGGGCACAAAGAAGGGGATACCAGCATTCACAGGAAAGGGGCATGCATGCCTAGTTCTCCAGTGGAAGACTCTGGACGCCCTTTCAGGAAGTCTGTGCCTTGAGTGTCAAAGGCAGAGTGGAGAGAAAAGGGGCCAGGCAGACACGTGGCAGGTACAGAGTGTCAGGCAGAGGGTTCTGTGTTCACCCCGTAGCAGCAGAAAGCTGCCTGGGGACTTCAAGCAAGAGGGGTAAGTTATCAGAATTGTACTCTAGAAAGATCCACCTGGCAGCAGCATGCAAAATGGTTTTGAGGAAAATAGCACCAGGAAAAGATGCCCAAACCAGAAGCCATTACAGGAATATCAGTGATAATTAGGAGGCTTTGACGAAGGCATGTTAGAGCAATGAGTGGTTTTTTCCAAGAACAAGAATGGGCCCTGGCTGGTGGCACAGTGGATAAGGCACTGGCCTGAGAACCCAAAGGTCACTGGTTCGATTCCCAGCCAGGGCACATAACCAGGTTGCAAGCCAGGTTGCAAGCCAGGTCTATACCTGAAGGCAGGTGAAAGGCAACCATACATTGATGTCTCTCTCCCTCTATGCCTCTCTCCCTCCCGCCCTCTCTAAAAATAATAAATGAAGTCTTTAAAAAAAAAAATAAAAAAACAGAATAAGAATGGAAAGGACTGCTCTGGTTGATAAAGGATGAGAAGATGCAAAGAGGAAAAAAAATAACTTTCCAGAATCCAGTTTCAGCCAGGGGAGAAGTGCGGCATGTGAATTAAAACTGAAATAGGAAATTCAGAAGAAGGAATGGATTTTTGTTGATGGCCAAGAGTAATTTCAACTTTGGACATGTTGAATTTGAGATCATCGTAGTCATTCAGTGAGAATAGAGATTAGAACTGGGGTCCAAAACCCAGAAGAGATGCCTGGGTATAAGATAAAAATTGATTCCAGTCTATGAGCTGTAGCATAAGACATAGAAGTGATGGGATTGTATGAAAATGTAATAAAATATAAGAATCCAGGGAGGATTCCTGGGAACACCAATTTATGGTGGCGATGACAGAGGAAGAAGCAGTTATGTGGAAATTAGAAGAAATACACAGAAAGCCAGAAGGAATGGAAAGGCCCATGACTGCTTTATAAGATTAAATTACTTAATAATTTTATATTTAAACTAATGAAAAATTGTTTATAAGAGGGCTGATGGCTGATGGTAGAGGAAGGTAGATACCCCAACTCAAGAACAGAGAGCGAATTTGCCCTCCTCTGTCTTCTTGTTCATTTCATGGACCATACCTATATTTTAATGATCAAAGCAGATTCATGCAGTTCAATATGTGCTGGTTATTAATTAACAAAAGGAAGTGGATGGCTCAGCTAGTCCAGCTAAGCATATAAAAACCTTAGATGGGCACTACTTTTAAGTGAACGGAAAGTTTCAAAGTACATCTTAAACATAATGAAAGTTAAAGGAGAAATAAATAGTCAAATGACCAGCTCCTGTGGTAGCAATAATAACACAAGAAGATTTTCAAAATAGGGATCACAGCTGTCTGGTTTGTCATAGGACATTGATGCATAAATTGCCTGGTATGAAAAGTTCTCAATAAATATACCCTGAGTAGGTAGATATGAGACTCAAACAGATCAAGAGGGGTAAGCAAGAGAGGTAAGTTTCAAAATTGAAACTTACACCAATCCTTTAAGCTTGAAAATTTTTTCAACCTTTTCTGTGAGCAAGGGCTCTCCAGAGAAACTGAGTTCATAGACTATATTTAGATACAGAGAAGATTTATTATAAGGGGTTGGCACAGCAGTAATGGAGGATCTGCCCTTGGCAAGCTGGGGACCCAGGCAAACTGGTATGGCTCCAGCCCAAGTTCAAAAGCCTGGGATCCAGGGGAGCCAATGGTGTATGTCCTTGTCCAAGTCTGAAGGCTCAGGAACCAGGAGGGCAGATGACCACAGTAGAGAAGATGGACATTCCAGGTCTAGAATAGGGAGCAGATTCACCTTTCTTCTGGTTCTAGTCAAGCTCTTAAGAGAGTGGATGGTGTCCGCACATGTTGGTCAGGGCCAACTTCTTCACTCAGACTGTGGGTTCAAATGCTAATCTCTTCAGGGGACACCCTCACAGACACCCAGAGACAATATTTTACTGACACCGAAAGTTACTATCACATGGTCTCAGCTAATTTCCCTATAAACTTGTTCTAATGTTACATGGAAGAGTGTGTGAAAAATGATTCATATACACAGTCAATACAGGAGAAACAGATTGCCCTGGAGCTAACAGAATGGAAGTCAGGGCCCATCATGCCTTGCCCCTCCTGGGCCCTTCCCTGGCTCTACCTATGCATTAATGTGGCCTGGTATGTTCAAGATGTATGCTAAAGTATCTTGTTTTTTCATATTCTTTTACCAAAACAGATCCTCTAAAAGAACTGTATTTCCCACAGAACCTGGCTTTGTCTATGACTCTATGACAGGTATTATTATTACCTGAAAAAGAAATTATACACAAACTACAGAAAAGTTCAACACATTATTAGTACTCAATAAATGTATTTTTTTATTTATGTTCTAAAGAATTTATTTGTAATATAATCTTTTGCAGCAAGGACACACGATAGCTTAAAATACATATAAAAGATATAAAAATAGTCCTGGCGGTGACTCGGTGGATAGGCGCTGGTCTGCGAACCCAAAGGTCGCTGGTTCGATTCCCAGCCAGGGCACATAACCAGGTTGCAAACCAGGTCTCCAGCCAGGTCCATAGCTGGAGGCAGGAGAAAGGCAACCATACATTGATGTTTCCCTCCTTTTCTTCCTCCCTCCCTGCCCTCTCTCTCTAAAAATAATGAATAAAATCTTTAAAAAAAAAAAAAAAGATATAAAAGTATAAGTAAACCAGAGAATGTTGGAGCAGAAGTTTGCTGACAGAACAGACATGCAATAGATCCATTCAACTCCTAGCAGTCAAAGCAAATTAGGAAATAAAGTTGGGTCATTAATTAGTAGTGTGATAAGACAAAAAACAAACCCCATCATGTAGGGAGCATTTTTAGAGAACAGTTAGCAACTGGTATCAATTATTTACACATTAGAGCTACAGCAACAAAGTGTAATCGTGTTTATAATTCTATTTTCTAGATGTCATAAATTCTTTAATATTACTTTTTATTTATTTTTAAATATTTTATTTTATTTTTTATAGAGGGAGAGGAAGGGAGAGAGGCAGAGAGGGAAAGAGACATCAATGTACAGTTACCTTTCATCTGCCTCCAGCTATGGATCTGGCTGGAGACCTGGCTTGCAACCCGGTTATGTACCCCAGCTGGGAATCGAACCAGCAACCTTTGGGTTCACAGGCTGGCACCTTATCCACTGTGCCACCAGCCAGGGCCTTAGATGTCATAAATTCTTAATAGAAGGATCTGAAAAAAGAAACATTTAGGTGTGAATTTAGTTGTTGAATAGACTTTGATGGAAGAGCCAGAAAAGGCTGGGTGAGGACTGTGAAATGGGCGCGAATTTGGGTGGTAATGATTTTAGCTAAAAAGACAAAGAGTTTATTGTGCAATTATGTGAATGGTATGAGGGGGCCTTAAAACAGATTTGGGAGAGAGACATTGATTAAGGAAGCATTGATATAACATTCTACAAATAAGCTACCACCAGTTACAAAGTCTGGGCACAGTGGTGTCTGAGACGCCTGGCACAGAAGCTCAGCCATCAAAGGACAGGGCATTGCAAAAACAGGTAACTGCACAACTTTATTATTTTATTTTTATTTATTTTTAACGTAATCTATTGTGGTGACATTGGTTAATAGGATTGTATGGGTTTCAAGTATACAGTCCTATTCTTTTGAATGACACTTGTTTTGTCCCAGCAAAGCTCAATACGAAATTTAACATTTTCATACACAATATCTAAAACTTGAATCCCCCAGATAAAGGGTGGGTAAACATTTTCTGCAAAGGGGCCAGAACTTCAGTATGTTGGGCTTTGCTGGTCAACATCTCTATCAAAGCAGAAGAACAGCCACAAATAATCAATCAGCATGTGAATGGTGACAACTTGTGTCAACAAAAGTGTTCATTTTTAGACAAGGAAATTTGAACTTTTTGTCATTTTCATAGGTCAAACTAGTATTCCTATTTTGATTTTTAAAAATCACTTAAAATGTAAAATCGTTGTTCAATCGTGGACAGTGCAGTAGAGGACAACTGGGTCCTGCATTAGGGACCACTTGCCAGCCAGCCCCTGGCCCAGATGCCGTTCAATAGAATTTCTGTTCCCTCAAGGGAGTAATAGCCTTGATTAGCTATAACTTATAATGGGACTCAAAATAGAAATACAGTTCTCCTAAATTAAGTCTAAAGTGACTTTTTTTTTTTCATTTTAAATAAAAGAATATCCCAGGATGCGAATTTGTCATAGCCTGAGAAAATACTTTGTAATAACATGAAAGAAATCACTTATCATCTGTGATGAAATTTTTGGAAAGAAACACCAGGATATCTTACATGTAAATAAGACTTTGCCTTCTTTCAAGTCCTTTTGAAGAAATTGCCAAGTCTCCCTCTTTGAATCTGCCTGGCTGATTTGGGGCTTGGCTGATTCTTCAGTATTGATGGTGAGTACTTTAACTTCTTAATTTTATAGACAGGCTTATTTAATTAACATATGAATATTTATGAAAGTTGGAAAGTAAAAATCATATGGCCTGAGGCTTTGCCAGTCACCTTTTAATATATAAAATAGACATTCAATATCTTACTTTTTCTCTTCAATTTATATGCAGAGTCCATGTACCAGTTCACATTTTAAAATCTTAGTTCAAATTATCTTTATTACAATGAGCTAATTTTAACAATTCCCAAAAGTTAAAATTTTTTAACAATTTTTTAATTTACTTAATGTTTTCAGAGAGGGGAAGGGAGAGAGGCAGAGAGGAAGACAGACATCAATGTACGGTTGCCTTTCACCCACCTCCAGCTATGGACCTGGCCAGAGACCTGGCTTGCCACCTGGTAAAAGTTTAAATTTAAACAAAATAAAATGTATGTATGCATATTTAAAAAATTTCAAACCCTTTCTTTCAAGTGTGTTTGCCTATGTACCAAGTCTGTCCCCAAAGTATCAAGGTAATGTCAATATAATTAAAACAGTTTGCATGGTCGATACTTTCAGAGTACACCACGTATATACACTGATATGCAAACTTCTTCAATGGTTAGACCATGCAAGTGTAAACAAATCGAATGCACACAGACTTTCCAATAACCTCAGGGATGTGTGCACATCCTAAACCCAAACCTGTCCCAGTGTCAAGATGGGCAAACAAGAAGAGTCACCAAGCCCTGGTTGGTGGCTCAGTGGATTGGAGCCGGCCTGTGAAACCAAAGGTCACTGGTTCGATTCCAAGTCAGGGCACATAACCAGGTTGCAAGCCAGGTCTCTTAGCCAGGTCCCCAGCTGGTAAAAGGCAACCATACATTGAAGTTTCTCTTTCTTCCTCTCTCCCTGCCCTTCTCTCTGCAAATAATAAATTAAATATTTTTTTAAAGAAGATTCAGCTCTCAGAGCTAAATCATGAAGATTCAGCATCATCAGAGATGTTCAGTTCTCAGAACATCTCACTTCCTGTCTGTTCTGCGTCATAAAGTTGACCATACTTCCCCATGAAGTTTCGACATCTGGTTCACATTTAGCCCTAAGCTCTCTGCCTTCCAATGTCTTACCTGACAGTTCATCTCTCCAGGTTTATTTTTACTGCATGTATTAGGGTGATATTGGTTAATAACATTATGTAGGTTCCAAGTGTACAATTCTATCATACATCACTTGATGGCATGTTCACCACCCAGAGTCAAGTCTCCTTCCATCATCACATATTTGACACCTTTTACCCTTTACTACCTTCCCAGCCTCTTTCCCTCTGGTAAACACCATACTGGTGTCTGTATCTGTGGGGTTTTATTTGTTTGTTTCTCTTGTTTGTTCATTTTTTGCTTTCAGTTTTATATCTCACATGACTATCAGTCTGACTTAATTTGCTTAACATGATATTCCCCAAATCCACCCATGTTGCTACAAATGGCAGCATTTCATCTTTTCTTAGTATTCCATAGTGATGTGTACCACAGCTTCTGGATCCAGTCATCTATTTAGGGACACTTAGCTTGTTTCCATGGCTTGGCCACCAGGAATAATGCTACAGTGAACACTGCAATGCATATGAGTATATCTTTGCGAATAAACATTTTCAAATTTTTCAGGTAGGTACCCGTAAGAGGGGTTGCAAGGCCATATGGTAACTCTATTCTTAGTTCTTTGAAGAGCCTTCATGCTGTTTTCCATAGTGGCTTTGTCAGTTTACATTCCCACCAGCCTTGAATGAGGGTTCCCTTTTCTCCACAACCACTCCAACACTTATTACTTGTCTGCTTGATAATGACCATTCTAACAGGAGTAAAGAGTTAGTTCATTGATGAAAACTACAGTAAGTGTCCTGGCCATTATGGTTGGCTGGTTGGAACATCTTTCTGTGCACCGAAAGATTTGAGGTTCATTCCCCAGTCAGAGCATATCCTGGGTTGCCAGTTTGATTCCCTGTCAAATCATTTATGAGAGGCAACCAGTTGATATTTCTCTCTCACATTGATGTTTCCCTCTCTCTCTATCCCTCCCTCTCTCTCTAAAACCAATAAGCATTAAAAAAATATCTACAATAAGAAACCATCTTACACCTCTTAATCTCTTCAGTTTTCTGCACTTTCAGATGCAAATTCTATTCTAGAAGCACCTTTTAACTGGAGGTTTTTGTTGTTTTGGGCCTTAATTAGGACCAAATTAGATTGTAACCCTGTGTGGTGACACACATGCTCATCATCAATCCATTTATACACCTGTTTAAATTAATTAGCAACCTACTACGTTACCTTAAATAATGTAACAAACATACTTAAACCTTTCATCCCCAGCAAAAATGTCAGAATCTTCACTTACACCTAAATATTGGTTTCTCTAACTGATGCAATATCTTTCTGAATTTTATGCTTATTGTTTCATTGTTTTTCTAAAAGTATAGTTTTATCATGAATATATACATGCATGATATATATATGTGCATATATATATACACATGACATATATGTGTGTATATAGTATACACATATATGCATCCCTAGAAGTATACTTTTACATTTTAACTTTATAAAAAGAGTAATATTCTCTATTCAATCCTTTAATTTTCTCATCCCCTATGATAGTAGTAAGATATACCATGTATTATGTTTCACTGTAGCTTATTCATGTCATATAATATTCCATTGTGGGAATATAGCAGTTTATTCTAGTAGTTTATTCTTCGTTTTTTCCACTTAGAAGAACTAAGTTGTTTTTGCTATTATGAAAACAGCCTTCTATAAATATTTTCCTAACATATGAGGCAGTTTTTCTTAGACATATATCTAGATGTTAAGTTGCAAAACTACAGCATTATTAATGCCTGACTACAGGAGTCAATGTCAAATGTTTCACAGGACATATAGTGCTTTAAAACTTCTGTTTACAGGACTGGCTGGTGGCACAGTGGATAAGGTGCTAGCCTGTGAACCCAAAGGTTGCTGGTTCGATTCCCAGCCAGGGCACATAACCAGGTTGCAAGCCAGGCCTCCAACCAGGTCCGTAGCTGGAGGCAGGTGAAAGGCAACCGTACGTTGATGTCTCCCTGCCTCTCTCCTTTTCTCTCTCTCTGGAAATAATAAATAAAATATTTTAAAAACAAACAAACAAAAACTTCTGTTTACTTTTCCGCTAGTGCATTAGAGCAGATTCCATAGACCCTCACATTTCTCCTACTTTGGTAAACAGAATTTCTCATTTTGCCAGTAGAATAGTTATGAAGTGATATTGAATGAGGGTCTTGAAGGGCAGTTCCCTAACGATAAACAATCTTGATCTTCCTTCATTTATTTAGTTTCTTGTCAATTTTTCTGGTATTTATGCTTATATATTTTAATACTAACAGTAATTGAATAGCGTATGTTATAAATGTTTTTATACATTGTATAAGTTACAAAATTTTCTCTAATTTCAAAATTAACTTCAAAATATCTATACCTACATGCACTCAATTTCTGAAACCCATTTTACTGATCAATTTGCATTTTGTGAGCATAACAGCACTGCCATATTGCCCATACTTCATAAAAAGGCATCACAACTACTCTGTTATACACACATGTTTACACGCACATACACATAAAACTCTTAGATATTTCTAATTATCTCTTAAATTCCCTGACAAATCCTGCTCAAATTGCATTGACTTGAAAGATGAATTTAAACAGAAATAGCACCATTATAATATTGTCTTCCTATATATGGACATGGTTCACCTTGTCTTCTTCAATATCTCTCAATAAAGTTTATAATTTCCCCAGGAAAGGCTTAAATGTATTTTATTAAATTCATTGCTGATTATTTTATATTATTTGATCATTTCATAAATGGTGCACTTCCTTAAATTACATTTTCTGTTTTCTTTTTACTGTTGACATATACAAATGCATTGTAATTTTATATCTAGCCAATATCACAAATTATTATTATTTTAAATACTTTACTTTTGTATTCTTTGCAGTTTTCTACCTAGACTTAAATATAAACACAATTGATTAGTTTTGAGGCTATCTTCTTTATTTTAGAAATTATGTAGACCTATAACTTTCTTTTATTTTTTCCTTTATTTGTATTTAGAGAGAAGAGAAGAGAGGGAGAGAAGGGGTGAAATATCAATGTGTGGTTGCCTCTCAGGACCCCCAACTGGAGACCTGGCCCACAATCCAGACACGTGCCCTAACTAGTAATCAAATCTGTGGACTATATGGTTCGCAGGCCAATGCTCAATCCACTGAGCCACACCAGCCAGAGCTAGAACTTTAGCTTTCTATCTCTATATCATTTTATAGCCCTCCTCAATCCTGATACATACTTCTTTCATAACCATTCAATTCTCCAAGTTATTTTACTTTAATTTCTTCTTAAACTTACGCATTAGTCAAAAGAGCCTTTTTGTTTCCAAATAGTCGCGGATTTTTTAACGTCACATTTTATTCTTTAATTTCTAAGTTAATTATTCTGTGGTCAAAAATCTTAGTCTATAGGAAGTCAAATTTTTAACATATTAAGGGTTTTTATATCCTAATACCTAATCAAATATATTAATATTTTGTGTGCGCACTTGAAATATCTAGTTTCTCATTGTTTGACACATAAATCTTTTACGTTATTTTAATTCTACTTGAAGCATATGGTCTATCTGTTTTAATATTTCTGCTTCTGTTCACATCTGTAAGCCTGCAGGGTCCTTTTTTCATGACTGTGCTTGTCCCAACTCTTTGTGAGCTCAGTTTATCAAGGAGAAGTGTACTTACCAGCTAAAACATGACTTACCTTGTGTTTTATAACCTGACTCTCCGTAGCAAAGGGACCAGCAATTAAAACAATTAAAAATTTAAGAAATTTCAAACAATACAATAGGACAGAACCTAGCTACTCTCTCAAGCATTTGCTGGGGAGGTGGGACCTTACTGAGCAGACAGAGAAGAGGGGAGTCCAAGGGTACTCACAGGCCAGGTCCTGATGAGCCCAACCTACCAGAGAAATGGAGTCAGTTACTCAGCACCCCTAAAACAAACTAGCTCTGATCTCACCCTGCCCACAGGCACCACAGCGAAAAGTAGATTCTACTTCCTGGATGCCTGGGTGGGGCCAGGGAATCTGCATTTCTAACAGTCTCTCACCATCTGCGCTGTGGGTCTGACATTGCATCAAGGAGCAAGGTGGCATTAGCAGTCTACTTTGGAGAAAGGGAGCGTCAGGAAGCAACTGTCCAAAGGCTGTTTTCCACCCACTGGTTTTATGTTTTTTTCTCAGTTTCTTCCAATGAGCTCTTGTTCTCTCTTCTGACTTCCCTTCCTCCTCCAGGGACCAGAGGTGACTGCTCTGGGCACCTGGGAGGCAGTGTCATTTGTCCCCAGGGAGGTTTGGAGGGAAACAAATGTTCCAGAAAGAAAAATCTCTCTCAATGCCCCACATTCCACCCCCATCTCTGATTTTTTTTTTTCTTTTTTTTTCTTGCTAGTGTTTTAGGGTAAATCCTGTGGGGAGGAGACAGTAGGCACATGATGTCAGCATTTAGGTCAGGACCCAAACAGAGTTAGCAGCTCCTGTGAAAGACAGGTGGTGAGTGACCCCATACCCCAGTGGGGACTCATCATCACCCGACACCCATGCCAGTCCTCCCAAGACTGATCTATATTACTTGTCTACTTTTTCTCACTTCCTAACCCACCTAAATTGGTTCTAAAAATCCATCATCTCACTAAAACGGCCCTAGCAATATTGCCAGTGAATGACTACATGTCACTAAGGACAGCAGACAACACTTTAATGTGATGATTAAACTGAAGACTTTGTGTTTAGGCTACTGTCTGTGGAGGCCTGGCTAGGATTGAAAGAGTTAATGAAAATAAAATTCTTAAAACAATGCCTGAGGCATAGGAAGCACTAAAAAAATGCTAGCTATTATCTGACTGGAATTGTTGTCATCATTCAACTCTGTTAATCATGATTTGAATCCTAAAATACTCTCGTTGGCTTCTGGTAACACATTCATCTTGTTTTCTTTTGATTTTTGTGATTATGTCTTCTATTTTGCTCATACATCTCTAACTGGCCTTTAGATTTTTTTTAACTTTTATGTATTATTTTTTAGAGAGTGGGAAAGGAGAGAGGCAGAGAGGGAGGGAGAGAGGCATCAATATATGGTTGCCTTTTTCACCTGCCTCCAGCCACAGACCTGGCTGGAGACCTGGCTTGCAACCTGGTTATGTGCCCTGGCTGGGAATCGAACCTGTGACCTTTGGGTTCGCAGGGTGGTGCCTTATCCACTGAGCCACCAGCCAGGGCTGGCCTTTAGATGTTGAAAGTCCCCAGGTCCAGATTTTACATCTTCTTCCATGTCAGTCTGTTTTCCCCAGATGCCCTCATCTGCACCTATGGCTGCAGTGACCTCCTCCATACAAGTGACTCCTGTTTATTCTCATGCCCAGCCCAGACCTCTCTTCTGAGCATCAGACCTGCATGTTTGACAAACTCTGTTTGAAATAACATAAGCATCTTAATTTCAACATGTCCCAAACCACCATCATCACCTGTTACTCTTAACTGTGCACATCTTTCTGAGTTAGTTGAGTTTGTAAGAAACCATCTTTTGTGGAAGTCAAACGCTCATGTTAATTGAAATACCCCAGCAATCCTTATGACTTTCCCTCCGATGTGTCTCTGACCTTCATCCAGTTTCCTCCATTTGTTCACCATCTGCTCTGAGCTCTGTCTTCTCTAGCTCCAAGTAAATAAGTAGCTTCTTCTAACCAGTTGGCCCCATCCATCTTTTTAAAGCACAAATCTGATGATGGTACACTTCGCTGAAAATCAATCAGTAGTTTTACACAGTGCAATGTTAATAAAAATGACTGAACTTTTCCTATGAGAGTTACCTGGTCTGATGTCCACTTCTGCACCTACTTTACCTGCAACCATGCAACTCTGTGCCCTCTCTCTCTCTCTCTCTCTTGTAGGGGGCAAGGGAGGGAGAAAGAGAAAAAGAGAAACATCAATGTGTGGTTGCCTCTTATGCACCCCCAACTGGGGACCTGGTCCACAACCAAGGTATGTGCCCTGACTGGGAATTGAACCTGCAACCCTTTGGTTCACAGGCTGGCACTCAATTCACTGAGCCTCACCAGCCAGAACACCCTTTTCTCTCGTAGTTAACCACACACATTTCTTTCCCATTTCTTGCTTTCTTGCCACACCCCCAGGTTCATTGCGCAGGCTACCCCTCTGTTTGCAAGGTTCAGCTCTCTTTTCATAAATTAGTTAATACCTACTCACCCTTTCAATCGAAAATCAAGTATCTCTTCCTTTGGAAAGGCTTTAACCTTTAAACTAGCTCAGATTGCTCAATATCAGCCTAAATAGCTCCATCTGACTGTCAAAGGAGTAACATGTCATGTTGCATTTTTATTTTTGACTGCATGATTTCGGGATTTGCATTTTATCCTTTCTTAGAGAAAAAGTCTATTCGGGTTGAACTCATGGATTTAACAGAGGGCCTGGCGATCATTATGTATTCAATACATGCACATGGAATAAAATGTAGAATGAAATGAATACACATGGATTGCCAAGAGCAGCACTGCATTCGTTACAAGAAAGTGGCAAGTTATCAGTGAAACCTAGCAGCGCTGGCTCTAGGATTAGTTTTGGCCCAGCATTTCCACAGCCTCATTCTTGCAGACTCTGCCTTGTGCAGTGCATGACATCTCTCCCTGGGGGCTGGTAAGAACAACACCTCCTTAGCCGCCTCCCAGTGTGAGCTCCCCCGATTGGCCTGCCTACTTATTCTGGTGTTTCTTCCCTTAGCCAGGGGCCTGTAGCTATCTGGACTCTCCTTTGCTGTCCCTTTCCCTCTGGAATGCGCCCCATAAACACTAACAACACCTTTGCCTCCCTGAACTCTGATCAGTGCCTCCTGAATTAAGGAAATGTCCAGGCTCTGGTCACCTCTGTTTCCCTGGTGCCAACTTAGGACACTAGCAGGGTGACCCTCACATGATTCACCACCTCAGGGGTCACAGTCCTATGTCCTATGGCCTACCTTGTTTGGTTTTCCCGTTGCTTAAGGAAGAGGATACATCCAAACCTTGCTTATATGTCATGACTGGAGTGGAAAGTTCCTGGATGCTCTAATGGTTCCACTGTGACCCCCATGACATAGATAAAAGGGACCTAGCTCGAGCTCTTTGCACCCATCCTCACACTAAGGTTCTCATCACCCAAGAGCACTCTTCCTCTTGCTATACTGGAGCTGCTCAACTCCATCAGTTCAGGCCTAATTTCCCAAATGGCCACCAGCTGTGGGTCTGTGTACTGATGTCACACTCTGGCACCTGCAGAGGCATGATGCTGTCCCTTCAAAATGTTGACATAAACTACAACAAAAGCCTCCTGTTCTTGCTCCCTTTAGTACCTCGGTGGTTGAAGGGTGCCCTCACAAGGAACACATAATTGAAAAGAAGGGAGAGAAGGCAAATTATTACAAAACATATCAAAACTTTTAGAAAGCCTTTTAGAACTGGATCTTTGAAATTTTACATATGTTCCCTCTAGCTATAAAAGGCTGATTGATCCAGCATCACTGGGCAGCTGGTCGTCCTGGTGGGGCCTCATCTCCCTTTTAGACCCTGAGTATTTTTTTAATAATGTATTTATTATTTTTAGAGAGGGGAAGGGAGAGAGGCAGAGAAGGAGAAAAACATCCATGTATGATTGTCTTTCACCTGCCTCCAGCTATAGACCTGGCTGGAGACCCGACTTGCAACCAGGGTATGATGTACCCTGATTGGGAATCGAACCAATGACACTTGGGTGCTCAATCCACTGAGCCACGCCAGCCAGGGCGACCCCTCCATCTTTAAGTCAGCCCCTACAGCTGAGTCCTTCTCCAGCTGTGGATGTCTCTGACCTCCCATCCCCACCCCTGGCTGCCACTCATCTGTCCCATCTGCACAGAAAGTGACTCATGTGATTACATATGCCTATCTGGATAATCCAGGAAAATCTCCTTGTCTTAAGGTCTGTGATTTTAATTATATTTGCTAAGTCTCTTTCGCCATGTAAGGAAACATTCACAGGCTCCAGGGATTGGGAAGCAAACTTCTCTTTTCCTGGGAAATGCATCTACCTACTGTAAGTAGATAAATAATATTTATCTGTTTAGAATGAAGCCTATTTATTCTGGAACCATTAATTATCATGCCTCACCTCCCTTCCAGAGGGTAAGGTTTTAGCTGAATATCTGGAGGAGCACCTCCTCCATTTAAAATAGCCCTTGTTTGCACGTGCCCTTGAGTAATGTTGGGGTCTATTATCACACTGTAACTGAGTCATCAAACCTTGAATAACATGTGCTCATAGAATAGAATGTGCAACTTGGAACCTCCGTTGTGTGTCTACTAAGTGATGTGAACCATGCCAGCTCCTTCCATGGGCTCATCCCACCCACTCCTGTGTCACCCAGTCTCATTGCCCTGATGGAAAGTATGTTGATGGTTTCTGCTGGTTCTCAGACACCAGCTGATGGTGAAACCATAGCTATTTTTTAATTTCTCCAATGATCACATGACTCCGGTTACCAGGACTGGTTCCTGGGAAACAGCGTGTGGAGGGTACCTTTCCTGTCTCGATCAGCCTTGACTTACGTTCCCTCAAGTAGGTTGGGATCTGCTGCAACATTTGACCTGAAGTTTTCTACATGACTTACGTTCCCTCAAGTAGGTTGGGATCTGCTGCAACATTTGACCTGAAGTTTTCTACATAAGGCAAGAGAAAAAGTAGGGATGTCAGGTTGCTGCACCTCCCTATACTATTGATTATGTCATTTGTCAAGGCCCATGGATGGCCTCGGGTGCTGGACCATCAAGTTCTGCTGGTGGGAGGCCTCTGGTCTAGTGGAATAGAAGGACTTACATGGAGACTTGATGGGGGATTGCAAGTTTTATTACAGTAGCAGGTTAACGACCACGTGGCCAGGCAGGTTAGAGTGTCGGCGTCCTTATTCACAATTGGCTCACTTCTGTCTCAGCTGCACTTGGGTTAACGACCGCAGAGAGTCTGGACGTCCCTACACCCACTCTCCTGCTTCCATGCAGCTGGGTGCTGGAGGGTATTGGCTATGTCATGCAAGGTTTGTCACCCTCCTCCAACAATAGTGAGCACCTAGCTTACAGCAAGGGTATTCTTATATACGCAGTGGAACGCAGGCTCTATATACATTAGAACGAAGAGGCCGTATACCCCAAGGTGACATCTGTCTGCTCAGAGTTGCTAAATTGGTTACCCTTGGGACTCAATGTTCCTGGGTTCTGGGATTAGATGAACTCTAAGGCTGTTTCCCTGGCTGATCCAGAAGGAAGGCCCAGCCATGCATAGACTGAGAAATTCCTCTGGCCCGACAGGGGATAAACCAGCCATGTCATTGATACTCCCTTTCATGTTACACAGAACACAAATGGACTGTGGTGGATGAACACGGATGAACACAAATAAACAGGAAGTGGGTATTTTCAGCACTTGATCACTAGGCATGAGTTGTGCTCACAATAGAAAGTAGAAGTCTTTCACCTTGAATTTTCGTGGCACTTTTTCTCATGGTACAGGGTTTTTATGAATCTGAAGAGTTTTCTCTTGAGTTTCTTTAAAGACCAAAAGTTTCAAGCAACCACCTCACCTGGATACTTACATTTAAGGATGGTTCAAGTAATAAGGTCTCCGTGGCTGAACAAACACCATTTTACAACAGAGCTGATTTCAAATTAGGAGTCAGGGCTGTGACCAAAAGCAATACATTCTCTGGCTGCTGGCTCTGTAAAATTAGCTAGGTAATGACATACCCTTCAGCTGATTAATTTTGTTTCTAGCTGGGACATCTGCTGTCATTTGAAATCTGTCCAGTATGAATAGCTAAAGCAGATGGGGACAGCATGGAAGACGTTAGACTGGCTCGTGGTTGAAAGTGATATTTGCTTCTTTTGGATATGCCTTCTGGTAGAAAAGGGTTGCTATTCCCTCTCTGTTTCAGCCTGGGCAGTGGTCTGCATTCCCTGATAGTAGAAAACTCAAATCCCAGGAGAGGACCGGTCTTCCTTGAAGCACAGTCTCCAGTTGCTACTCAGCGTCGCTTTGATGCTCACATGCTGTGTAATTAAGCACTTGGTGAGAGCCCGGGATTGCCAGCTGGACATGATTTGACACCCTTATTAATCTTGAGAAACATTCCCACTTTTCTCCAATTAGAAAAGTTCTGGAAAAGCCCTATGTCATGTGTCTGCATTGCTGCCAGCAGAGAGTGCCAGTTGGCAGTTTCCTTGTCATTAACCGTCCTGGGTGTTTCAGGATAACTCCTGTTTGTTGTGAGATCCTGGGTGAAGGCTGCCACGGGAAAAGGGATGTGGCTTGTTACAGGAACCAAAGAAATGTTGGCTGTCCAGATTCCCTCCCTAGAGCCGCATTTGGTATTTCCTTCTGTGATTAGTTTCTCTTTGAAGCTTGGCCATGCACCTCAATTCCTTGCATCTAGCTTGACTTTGCCAATGTCATGGTCATTAGCTAAACTCTGTGGCAAGGGAACAAAAGAGCCTGGATTTCTTGAGTCTAAAGCTTTAGTTCTTCAAGAAGAAAGTTTAGCATGGAACCCTTGTGATGGCCTGGACCTTGTTGTAAGTGCCAGGACATGGGTGACAGAAAGACAGCGCTTGCCTTTCCAGCCCTCACAGGCCAGAGAGGCACCAGCCAAGGGAAAAAAAAAAAAAAAAAAAAAAATTACACACAAGTTGTACAACAGAAATTTGTATAAATAACTATGAAGGAAAATAGGAGAGAATCTGGGGGGGAAAACAAGCTTTTAGTTGAATCCGTGAGATGAAATGAATTCATTAAGCTGCAAAAGCAAAGGAATATTATTATTCCAGGCAGGAAAAAAATGTAGTCAGGCATAAAATGCATTTTTAAGCATTACACAATATCAAATTAATGGAAAGAGAGAAAAGAGACATTTCAGGTCCATGATTCCCAAACTTTGCAGCCTTAGAACACCTTTACATGGTTAAATATTATTAGGAATATCAGAAAGCTTCTTTTACATAGGGTGTATTTATCAGTATTAACATATTTGATATTTAAACTGATATATTTATTAAATATTTAGGTATGAACTCATTTGAAAAAGACACACATAAATATATTTTATGAAATAAATATATTTCCTAAACAGAAAGGTAGAAATAAGTATTACATTATTTTTGAAACTTTCTTTTATTTCCAGTTTAATGGAACACAACTAGATCCTTGTAGTATATTCATTCAGTTGCACTATGTTGTTTTGCTTAAAGTTGGTAGCAGGAAAGAGGATAAGGTTTTGTTTGTCTTTTTTTAAGATGTTATTTATTATTTTTAGAGAGAAAGGAAGGGAGAGAGGCAGAGAGGGAGAGAGACATCCATGTATGGTTGCCTTTCACCTGCCTCCAGTTACAGACCTGGCTGGAGACCTGGCTTGCAACCCGGTTATGTGCCCTGGCTGGGAACCGAACCAGTGACCTTTGAGTTTGCCAGCCAGCGCCTTATACATTGTGCCACCAGCCAGGGCAGGATAAGGTTTTTAATAGCCTTTGTAAAAAACAGTGGATGTTCTTTTTAGCACTACATAAACATCCTACAGTTTCCAGGTTTGTTAAAGGTTTGGTGCAATGCAACATCTGAAACTACACTAGTGAAATTTTTATACTTATGTGGAAAACCATGATTTGTCTTACTTTGTGACATCATGAAAATACTGGTTCCCTATACTATGCAGACCCCATGACATCATGAAAATACTAGTTTCCTGTACTACGCAGATCCTGTGAGTGTAGGCCCAGATCCTTCTACAGTAGCATCATTATGCTTGTTGTTTTGGTATGAATCTCATCAGAAAGTCCATGAGTACTGAGGAATAGTCAGAGGCTATTTATTGGAATACACAAGTCTTCCAACATTCCAGTTTTTGCTGAAAAGCTTGAATTTCATCAGTTATTTTCCTTGAAGCACCAAGCCAAATCTCAATACCTGGAGTCCGTCTGTCAGTCATTCTTTCAAGAAAAATGTGACTCCAAGAAAAACAGTGTCAAAGGCAGCTCACACCTCAAACTCCCAAGTGCTTCTTTTCAGTGTCACCCCGCGAATGTGGCTGCAGTGTGAGTGTGTTCAGGGGACTTGTGCTGCTCATGCTCTTATCCTGAGCTTTGAAAAATCAGATCTCTGGGGTCAACATATAATAAAACTTGTCATTTCCCAGCCTCATCAAGGAGCGTCCTCCATGAACTGCATGGCTCCTTACCCAGGTCTTAGCCTGCCCTGATGGTTCTCAGGCACCAAAAGTTCAACCACCAGTCTTTAAACCATCGGTGCAAATGCCAATACAATCCGAAGAGAAAATGACACCCAGTCTGAGCTTGATGTTATTTTATGTAACTTTATGCAGTATCTTGAAGCAAGAAAATAGGCGGAAAATAAAATCCATTGAGCAACCACTATGCATTAGGAACTCAGGAGTAGTAGGGTTCACTTGGTTAAAAACAGTAATGCTAAGATAAAACTGCAACAAATTACTAAGGCCTAAAGGGGCTGTTAGGTAGGAGTCACTAAACACACTGCAGTTGAGGCAGGAAATCAGGACCCCAAAGACAACTGGAAATGCAGCCACATGTACCAGTGGGATGCCCCATCTTGGCTTCGTGGGGAAGGGAGACTTTCTTCTCTGAAAGGCGTTCCCTGTGGCATTGTGGTCTTGGCTGCTGCCACTACCTTCCCACCTTTGTAACTCTGACACCAATATGAAGACACTCTCTTCTGTCATCAGCTCGAATATGAAAATTCCAGGCAAAGATTGCTGCATTTTATTTTATTTTTTAAAAATATTTTATTTATTATTTCCAGAGAGAGGGGGAAGGGAGAGAGGCAGAGAAGATAGAGACATCAATGTATGGTTGCCTTTCAACTTCCTCCAGCTACAGACCTGGCTGGAGACCTGGCTTGCAACCTGGTTATGTGCCCTGGCTGGGAATCGAACCAGTGACCTTTGGGTTCGCAGGCTGGCACCTTATCTACTGAGCCACCAGCCAGGGCTAGATTGCTGCAATTTAGGCAGAGTTAAGAAGCGCCTCTGGGATTCAAGGGGCTGATGGAATCATCAGCTGGACCAGGGAGAGAATGGTTTCACAGGGAGCTACTGTTTTCATAAGAGAAGCTCTTATAGATAAATATTCATCGCACAGATGCCTAGAGAGAAAGATCAATAGATCGATAGGTAAGTTTACCTCCGACACATATATTCCTCAAAATACATTGTTAATCTGCCAAGTTGGGAGTCAGCCCAATTTTGGAATGAGGAATCTAATTGTCAGCAAGTTTCGGTCACTTTCCCAGCACCACGAAGCTTTTGGGTACCCGGGTCCAAAGCCTCTGAACTCAAGCTCATCATTCTGGTTCTTGGTGAGAACAGAAAGGACGATGACTCAGTCACCCTATCCAAAAGCTCAGAAACTTGGACTTTTCTCAAGAGAGGGACTGACTTAGGGCTGTTTTCTTAGTGGCATTCTTTTAAACGTTACTTAAAACATTATTTAGTAATTAATTATCTGATAGTGAAAATAGTGGCTTTATATTAAATGCATGATTGGATGTATCATATAACTCTGTGATAACTTAGCCACCAAAAGTTGCTCTACTATCAAATTGTGCCATCTTATTTATTTTATTTTTTATATTTTTGAAATATTTTATTTATTATTTTTAAAGAGAAGGGGAGGGAGAGAGGCAGAGAGGGAGAGAGACATCAATGTACGGTTGCCTTTCACCTGCCTCCAGCTATGGACCTGGCTGGAGACCTGGCTTGCAACCTGGTGATGTACCCTGGCTGGGAATTGAACCAGTGACCTTTGGGTTCACAGGCCAGTGCCTATCCACTGAGCCACCAGCCAGGGCCCCAAATGGTGCCATTTTAATACCTAACATTTCCTATTTACTAGGGGTTGAACTTCCTGTTAACTACTTTACACATATTGTGATCATTTAACCCTGTCAACAGCTCTATGAGTCAGGTAACTATCATCATGGCCCTCCATAGACAAGGACACGGACTTTCTGAAAGGTCCACCACACCTGACCCTCTACCACATCACACCCTCACGCACAGGTAGTCAAGAGAAGCTAGAATGTGCTGGGCTAACAAACCGAAAATCTTGGTGGCATAAAATGACACAGTTTTATTTCTGGTCCCCACATTCAGTTTGCCACTGGGGAGCAGCAGTGATTGGCACCAGATGGCCTAGGGACCCACACAGGTGAAGCATCCTCACTGCATGCTGAGGACAAAGTGCTTCAGCTGAGATAGGACACATAGCTCTTCAATGCACAGCACAGCCAGAGCATACCTACTATGTGCCTGGAAGGAGAAGAACCAAGAATATTTGACAAATGAAACAAACACCAGAAGCATCTCTTCCCAGCCACCTGAAATTACAGCATTGGGAGGATCATTGCTTAGTTCTTCAGCTGAAGGCATTATTCTTTCCCAAGTATAAACTGCCATGAGAAAAGGCTCACTCATCTGGTACCTAATTACAGACTAGGTTTAAAGGAACCGCTGAGCTATAATGTACTTTACATATGTGTGAGGATTGTGCGCATGACGTGAACCAATGCAACAGGGACAGGTTTGTTGTGCAGGGTCCCACCCACTTCTGCAGACTTGTGCTGGGTAACAGGAAGTAGCACAGGGGACTAGCACAGAGAAAGACATATTATCTTTAGGTCCTTTCAACTCCTTTTGATGCTAAACATCAAAAAGAAACCAAAGTATGAGACTGGGGAGGATGTGAAGCTCAAGAAATGGCAAGTTCTAGAAGGCCATTATTTTTATGTGTAGTATATGACCCTCTTTCTGAGATAGGACTAGAAGTGCTTCAACTGTACTTACTCTGGCCCAAACCGAAGACCATTTCAGAGTGAAACTATAGATCTGTGGGCAGAGCTTTTGGTAAATGATACATGGATCTATAAAGCTAGACTCATGGTGGTGGTGGTAGGGTTTTCCTACCAAGAAAATGAACGTGAGGGAAGAGGGGCAGAGGGCTGAGTGCAGAGAGAGTTTAAAGGTAGCATGTCCAGCTGTCCTTCAGAGTGGAGGATGGGTGGCATCACTTTCCTGGCTTCATCTTGTGACATTAAGCTCTTGAGTGATGCCAACAAGGGTGCTCCTCCAAGCCTTCATGTCCAGAGACAACATTGGGATTCCATCACTTAGGCATGGTGGATTGCCCGGTAGCTCCAGCCTTTCTACATAATGTGAAGCTGATGCTATGTTACACATACTCCTACCCCAAACTGCATTGTTAGACTGTATGTGTGCACAGCCCCTACTGCAAAACAATAGTGTTCCTCTCATATCAAGAATGATGGTACAAGCACTTAGAGATTATCTCCCAGAGGCCAAGGTCAAAGGCCCAAGCTCCCCTAGGACATGGTTAAATTCTTTACTACACACACACACACACACACACACACACACACACACGGAGTTACACCCAAATATTGCATACCTGAAGCCCATCATAATTCCTATATATTGTCCACTGGGAGAGAAATGGCACAAAGAAAAAGGCCACTACTGTGGCCACTGACAACTTCTATAAATACTCCCCATTAGTGGGAGAGTTTTCCAAAGAAATAGTAGTTATTCTAATCCTTCTAGTTAATATATTACATAAGAGACCCTACAAAGTAAAAACTAGAAACCCAGTACCCTTAGGATAATGGCGTAATTACGAGTTTCTTGTTAGTTTAAAGTAATTTTTTTTTTTTAAGATTTTATTTCATTATTTTTAGAAAGAGGGGAAGGGAGAGAGGCAGAGAGGGAGAAAGACAACAATGTATTCTTGTGTTTCACCTGCCTCCAGCCACAGACCTGACTGGAGACCTGGTTTGCAACCTGGTTATGTGCCCTGGCTGGGGAATCGAACCAGTGACCTTTGGGTTCGCAGGCCGGCGCCTTAGCCACTGTGCTACCAGCCAGGGCTCTTGTCCGTTTAAAAGGAGCTAGAAACTGAGCTTCCCAGTCTCCCAGTTGACCTCATAACTCTATCTCTAGAGACTTTGAAGTTCAGAGCACATCACTGCTCATGAATAAATTAATGTCCAAGAGGAATCAAAGTCAAATTAGCATAAAATTAGTATCCCAGTACTGTCCCTGTTCAGGAAAAATGAACTAAGTTTATTAGGAAATCTGTTTATGAGAGCATCACCTCTGATAAAATTGTGGGCTTTCCTTTTGTAAGATATTGTCATTAACCCCAGGCTATGTCAACAGCATGGTATCTAGGCCCTTAAATAACTGTCACTATACAATAGCTGAAGTGTTTATGGCCTTCAGGAAACAAAAAGTCTAACATAAAGGACAGTCTGCTTTCTGAAGTTGTATTGCTTGCCCTTTAAATGTATATATGATTTGTGCTTTATAAAAGTACGTGACTTAAAAGAATGCAAAGAGCTAGAAAAGAAGTTTTGATTGCACTTGAGAGCCATTACATTTGGTACAACGTCAGCTACGTTTTAAAAATCTCTCAATGTAAAAAGAGGCTAAATACAAGTAAATAGACACATAAATTCGGAGCCTGGCTAATTTCGAATGTCAGTGAATGCTTCCTGAGAGATTACAGCCCTAGTTTGAAAGATGGCAGATGTGAACGGCTCGTGGGTTACACAATTAATTCCCCAGGCCCCGGATGTACGGGCTCAACTAGAGAACAGTGCACAGTCTTTCTCCAGATGAAACAATGTAAAATCATTCTGGGGCATAGCAGTTCAAAGTGATGGTAAACCATGTTTGTTTTCTATTTCAATGTTCTTTGCTTTGCTTAATTTTGACAGGTATTTGCTTTCTCTCCTAGTCTTTTGCTATTTTTTTTTTTTTCTCTTTTTGCTATTTTAAGCCACCTGTTTTCAGGTAGACAGGAGGAGACAGGCTACATCCAAAGAAAGTTTTTACACAGGAGCGGGAGAGAAGCTGCACCCCAGGAAGGGACTCGTTCATGGGAATCGTTCTGCCAGGGACAAAGCCTAGGGTTCTGCACTGCCACTGAGTCTGCCAGAAGAAAACATATTTCTTCTGCTAATCACCATCTTTTCAAGGGGCAGCCTTGCTACCTTGTTTTAATAACCTCATCAGACCCACTTTCCCTTTAAGGCAACTAGCTCACAGACCATTCTCTGTTTCTCCTTGTATTGGACTCCCAGCACATTGTGACTTAAATGGCCAGATGGCAAAGGAGACAAACAGTCCCAAGGCCAGCTACAAAAATGGTGCCCTGTCTGCACTGCCATGCTGGCAGCAACCACATCCTCAGCTATACCAGGACTATGGGACCCCTAGACTGTCACTAACTAATGGGCTTGACTTTTCACTCCAGCATCAGTTACTTCAGTGATGCATCCTTATTAGTTACAAATGCTACACTTTCCACAAAGAGAAAAACATGATTAAAAGATGAACCATGCCTGTCATGGAGAGCCAGTAGATGCAGGGGCACAGTAGATTAGAAATCTGTCTTAAAAGTGACATGGTATAACGGGAACTTGAAAAGCAGAGACTGCCTGTACAAGGGTGAGACTGAGAAACACAGGCTTCATTTCATCCATTCACACATTCCTTGTTCACTCACCCACCAACTAATTTACTCAGCAAATATTTATGAAGCTTTTGGGAAAGCTATTAGGCTAATTGATGGATTTAAAAATGAGTAAGACTGGTGCTTGTCCAGAAAGAGGTTACAACACATTAAAGGAGATAAGCAACTATGACAAAAGCAAGAGCAATTAAGGACCAGTTTACTGCTATTAGCAGAGTACTCTTCTTTTGCATGAATGGGATTTGGAAAATATTCATGGAGGCTGTGTCCTCCAAGCTGGTTTTCAGGCAAAGGTAGAGCTTCAAAGGTGAATAGAGCAGATTAGGACATTTAATTAGAGTAACTGACTTAAGAGACTGCAAAGAGCTAGAAAAGAAGTTTTAGTTGAACCTGAAAGCCATGCTAGTTGGTACGTCAGCTATGTTTTAAAAAATGAATATAAGAGATGAAGCTGAAAGAAGCAGTTAGGTTTAGATGGCAGCAGATCTCAAATATATGACCATAAGGCTTACTCTTTAATGACTAAGCAAAAAAAAAAAAGTCACTGAAGTCTGGTCATGGAGCAATAGGGACACAGCTGGCTTTGTGAGGGTCATCTAATGGTGGCATGAGCCACAGATTGGTGGGCAAAGAAGCCATTAGATAGTGAACTTATGTCTGGGTCCACACAGAAGGGATAATAAAGGGGTGGATGATGACAGTGCTGAATTGTAAATAAGACACAACATTTAGGTGTCTGTGCATGTAGCACACATGCACATGGGTTTGGCATGAGGTTATTATACAGAATAAGGAATGGGTTTGTTTTCTTTTTTTGATAGTTGAGGTTTAGGGGAATTTAAAAACAAACTATTTCTAAGCTTCATGCTTGGGCAACAGAGTAGGTAAATGTCATGCTGACCTCCTCCCACAACCCCACATCAAAGCTATAATTAACTCTAGAACAACCATCATTCAGAACCCCATGAAGTCTAGCTAAGCAGAAGTCCTACAACTAAGGATGTAAAAAAGAAGCCACATTGAGACTGTTAGAAGGGGCAGAGGTGCAGAATAGGCTGGTCCCACATCTGCTTGTGGTGGATAAAAGTTGGGAGGGATATCGCAGCTGTGGAGGTACCTCCTGAGGAAAGAAGAGTCCCAGCCCCACACCAGCCACCCCCAGCCCAGGGTTCCAGTGCCAGGAAGGGAATTCCCCATAACTTCTACCAGTGAAAACCAGCGGGGATTGAGGCTTAGGAAGACTCAGGCTTCTGGAGTTCCAGATAGTCTTTCTTCAAGGTCTCACACAAAATCTTACTCAGACTCACTTGTTCTGAGTTACAGCGCTGAGGCAGCAACTTGAAAGGCAGCAGGGACAGACAAGGAGGAACTGAATTGTCTGGCATCATGACAAGACCTGGAAAAACAACTTTTTCCCAGACAGAAGTGCTGGAAGAAGCCACTGTTTCTTTTCTCAGTCCCTTTCCCAGAATCAGCTGGTGGGTGCCATATCTGAGTCTCCATCAGCCTGACTCACCCAAGCCACTTCTGGTGGTGTTTCCATACAAATGGCCTGTCTTGGCTCATGCTGCAAAATTTCCTAAAATTTCTCAAAGGTTCATAAGCTCCAAATAAGCAGCATGTGGCCTCAGCATGCCTCATACCTCTTGTTAAGTGGCCCCAAGTCTGGCATTATTGGCAAATGGCCTCAGTTTAAAGCCTAACCTCTCCCAAGCACTACCATCAAGCACAAGTAGCAACCATCTATAGAAATCACTTAGTAGCTTCTAATAAGGGGCCCTAAGCAAGGTACAGGTAATGGCTAAACTTGACCTGCACCAGATACTCTCCCAAGAAGCCCTAGAAGCAACTTACCCAGTGACCAGCTTCAGACCACAGTACAGCACCATCTAACCACCTCCACAAATAACACACCTTAAGACAGACTAGGTAGGAACCAGAGACCCAGAAAAGCAAATTATGCTCCATGAGGTCAACTCCTCTACAATAGATCCTCCACTGTAGTCATGGCTGATCTTCACAACCAATCAGCCCAAGAGTAAATCCTTCAAGACTCAACACAACAGAAAGGCACACAAAACCCACACAGAAGGTACCCATGGATCAACAATTTCAGGTGACCCAGGAGACTGTGCCATTGAGCCTAACAAGACACCTACTACACAAGGCCGCTCTACAAAGGCTAAGAAACATAACAGCATTACCTAATCCATAGAAACAAACAAAAGAAGGCAGCCAAAATAAGGAGACCAAAAAAAATAAAAACAAAAAAGGCAGGCAAGATAAGGGTTTTATTTGTCCCCCAGAAAAGAACAGAATTAAACTCAAGAAAAAGAACTAAGCAAAATTGAGCAATCTACTAGATGCAACATTCAAAACACTGGTTATAAAAATGCTCAGTGAACTTAAGGGAAAAGCAGATGAACTCTGTGAAAACTTCAGGAGAGAAAGAAACATATAAATGGAAGTAGAAAACAAAAAGGAGCCAGTCATAAATGAAGAATACAATAATTGAAAAGAAGAAAACACTAGAGGGATCCCACAGTAGGTTAGATGAAGCAGGGGAGCGAATCAGTAATTTAGAAGACAGGGTAGCAGAAAATAATCAAACGGAATAAAAAATGTGGGCAGTTTAAGGACTTTCAGAGCCAACATCAAACATACCAATATTCATATTAAAGGTGTACGAGGAGAAGATAGACAGCAAGAGTTTGTGAACCTATTTGAAGAGGTAAAAGACCTGTACTCAGAAAACTACAGAGCACTAAAGAAAGAAATTGAGGCAGATACAAATAAGTGGTGTCATATACCATGTTCATGGATTGAAAGAATTAACATCATTAAAATGTCCATACTGGCCCTGGCGGGTGGCACAGTAGATAAAGCATCAGCCTGTAAACCCAAAGGTCACTGGGTCAATTCCCAGCCAGGACACATAACCAGGTTGCAAGCCAGGTCTCCAGCCAGGTCCATAACTGGAGGCAGGTGAAAGACAACCATACATTGATGTTTCTCTCTTTGTCTGCCTCCCTCCCTTCCCCTCTCTCCAAAAATAATAAATAAAAATCTTTTAAAAAAATGTCCATACTACCCAAAGCAATCTATAGATTAAATACAATTCTTATTACAATACGAACAGCATATTTCACAGATCTAGAACGAATATTTCAAAAAAATGTGGATGGAACCACAAAAGACCTTGAATAGCCTCAACAAACTTGATAAAGTAGAACAAAGTTGGAGGGATCACAATAACTATATCAAACTGTAAAACAAGGCCTCTGTAATCAAAACAATCTTGTACTGGCATAAGAACAGACTCATCGACCAATGAAACAGAATAGAGAGCTTAGAAATAAACCCAAGTCTTTGTGGTCAATTAATATTTGACAAAGGAAGTAAGAGCATGCGATAGAGTAGACAGTCTCTTCAATAAGTGGTGTTGGGAAAACTGGAATGCTGAAAGCTATAGGAGTTCATCATCATCAAGCCAGTATTACAGGAAATGTTGAAAAGACTTCTTTAAGAAAAAGAAAAATATATATGAATAATTGAATGGCAATAACTACAAACGGATCAGTAATTACTTTTAAAGTAAATATATTAAATATATTAAATGTTTCAATGAAAAGACATAGAATTGCCAAACAGATAATAGAAAAAGACCCTTACATATGCTGTCTACAAGAGATGCACTTCAGGTTGAAAGACATACACAGATTGAAAATAAAGAAATGGAAAAAAGTATTGCACACCAATAGAAATGCAAAAAACTGGCACAGAAATACATGTATCAGACACAATAGACTTTAAAACAAAAGCGATAAGAAGAGATAAAAGAAGAAGGACCCAGCAATTCCACCTCTGGGTATTTATCCAAAGGAACACAAAACACCAATTTGAAAAGTATATGCCTCTGTGTGTTCATTGCAGCATCACTTACAATAGCCAAGATATTTAATCATTTATCCATTGAGAGATGAATACTGTAGATAACAAAGCTGGTACACATATATACTTGTAATATAACTTGATTGTAAAAATATGACTTGATTATAAAAATAATGAAATCTTGCCATTTACAACGAAATGAAAAGACCTGGTGGGTATTGTGCTGAGTGGAATAAATCAGACAGAGAAAGGCAAATACCATATTTCTTTCAGTTATGTATAGAAACCAGAAAGCAAAACAAATGAACAAACTCATAGATATAGAGAATATTTTTGGGGTACTGGAAGGGAAGAGGTAGAAAACTGGGTGAAAACTGGAAGGGATCGGGATGTGCAAATTTCCATTTATAAAAAGTCATGTGGATGTAATGTATAGCATAGAAAATAGAACCAGTAACATGGTAATAATATGGGTGGTGTCAGGTGGGCACTAGACTCATGAGGGAAGACCACTTCATAAATTATATAAATACCTAATACTAATAATACTATGAAACTAATATAATATTATATATCAACTGCATATAATATTTAAAGTAAAATTTTAAAATAAAAAATATTTAAAAAATAAGTGTAGCACTTAAAAGAAAGATATTGTACAAGTAAATCAAAAGGAGAATAGTTACAGAAAAAGGAAAGAAGTTCTAGATTAAAGGTTGTCATTACTTAGAGCTCACTTTCGGTTTATGAAAATGATCAGGAAGTGCTTTAGGTTATGTTTGAAGCCCTATTTTGTGGATAAAAGTTCATATCTTCTTTTTGATGTGCTTTTAAAACAACTCTTAGCTTCCTTTTGAAATGGTCATGGTTGAATCTAATGCCCTGAACCTTGAGATCTATTTTATAGGCTTTCCACCACTCATCCACTAAATCCCCAAGAAGGTCAAATGACTGTACATTTTCACAAGAAACAAACCACTTAAAGAACCATGAAACCAGACCCTGGCTGGTAGCACAGTGGATAAGGCACCGGCCTGTGAAGCCAAAGGTCACAGGTTCAACTCCCCAGCCAGGGCACATAACCAGGTTGCAAACCAGGTCTCCAGCCAGGTCTGTGGCTGGAGGCAGGTGAAAGGCAACCATACATTGATGTCTCTCTCCCTCTCTGCCCCTCTCCCTTTCCCTCTTTCTAAAAATCATGAAATAAAATCTTTTTTAAAAAAAGTTTTAAAATAAAAAAAGAACCATGAAACCAGGTCACTGGAGAGACCCTGCCATCATTTCCTCAGTGTCCCACTTCACAGTTAGTTCTTGTCTTAGTTCTATATCTTTCTTCCCTGCCACGCTACATCTGAGCCTACTCATGACCTCTGTGTGCTTCTGACCTGCTCTACTGAGACTGTCCCTTGGACAAAGAGACACACAATAGTAACTTCAGGAGGACCAGTGTGCACACATGTTATCAGGGCTGCCTTCTTTCTGGAGGCTCTAGGTGATGAGACATCTCCTTGCCTTTTTCAGCTTCCAATAGCTGTGCCCGCTCTTGGTTTGTGTCCCTTCTTCCATTGTCACAGCTAGCAGAGTGGCATCTTTAGTTTCTCTCTGACTCTCCCTTCTCCCTCTTGACCTTATGAAGACCTTTGTGGTTACAGTTGTATAACCCAGGTTTTCCTTCCGTGTCAGGATCTCTAAGAATCACATCTGCAAAGGCCTTTTGCCATGCAAGGTCACAGTTAATATATAGACATTCCTGGGGACATTATTCTACTTGCATGTGGAATTGAGTGGAGAGTCCAGGAATATGCATTCGCATGAGCTGCCACATTAGCTTGTGCAATAAGGAGGCCTGAGGATTATTTTAGGCTTGAGTAGTGCAGAGATTTGTAAACCACACTTGTGGTCTCTTCGGCAAGATCATTCCTTCTGAAGTGCAGTAGGTTTCCTAACTACATGCTTCCATTCAGCTCGGTGAGCCATTGTTATGCTCAAACTCCCTTTCCAGAATTATCAATAGATATGTCTTCCTTACTTTTCTCGTTCCTTGACCCATCATCTTTGCCTCTCTAGCCAACCCAGATGATCCAGGATAATGTCCCTGTCCCACAAAGCCTTATGTTAATTACATTATGTTAAGCACAGAATTTCTTTTCCAAATTAAAAAAAAAAAAAAAAATGACAGGTCCCAGGTATGTGGATTTGATGTTTGGAGGACCATTTTTCAGTCTACCATGGTTTATATCTGGCTTCCAAGGAGTCACATCCATTTCTCATGCAAAATGCACCTCCCCACTACCACCATCCCAACATCACTAGAGGCTCAACCCATTAGAGCAGCAACTCAGACCAAGATCACATCTACTTACCTTTAGCTCCAGCGTCTCAAAAATCACCTGAATCATTGAATCCAATACAGGTGAGACTCTGGGTATGTGCCATAAGACAAGAAGGTCCCCCTGGATGATTTGTCTCAATCCCTGTGCTGAGATGGTTCACTGGGTCCGTGGGTCATGTACCTAATCCCTCCTCCTTGGCAAAAGGTCAACCCCCAGAGCACAGCACATAATTTTAGCATCTTCTGCAATCTGTGTAAGGTTTACCATTTCCAATATCATTGAATGATGGTTATTTTTTTTAATTTTATTTATTATTTCCAGAGAGAAGGGAAAGGGGAGAGGCAAAGAGGGAGAGAGACATCAATGTATGGCCTCCAGCTATGGACCTGGCTGGAGAACTGACTTGTAACCTGGTTATGTGTCCTGGCTGCGAATCGAACCACCGACCTTTAGGTTTACAGGCCAGTGCCTTATCCACTGTGCCACCAGCCAGGACTTGAATGATGGTTATTTCATTGTTGTTGTTAGTGTGGCTTTATTTCAGAAATGCAAGATTGCTTTAACATGTAAAAGAAATAAAGGTAATTTACTTCATAAACATACAGAGAAAACATCATTCCATTTGGAGCTAAAACAATTAAAATGTAATATCAATCGATTATCACATCTATGAGAAAAGTAGCAATGTTATGGAATTGCTTTAACATGTGAAAGGTAAGTTGAAAAAACTTTATTACTTTTTAGTTAACAGTTCCTTTCTCCACTTGCCACTTTCCCTTCACATTTCACCATCAGCGTTAGGAAGAACCCTGGATGCAGTTGCAATGTTTTACTGAGAGTCTTGTCAACCGAATGGCCAAGCTCATCACCTTCAAGTTCTGCTCCCCACGCAACTGCAGACTCAGTTAAGCCAGGAATTTCTGCCAGAATGCAGCAGAGGCCTCCATTCCTTCAGTTTCCAACAGCATTTTCCTCATTTCCACCTGTGCCCGGGATCACAGCACTTTTAAAACTTACCTTTCCACCAGCATTCTCTCTACAGTGATGTGTGTGTCTGGAAAGACAGCACAGACTTTCTGAACTGTTCTTCACTTCCACCCTCACTGGTAAAATCTATAAAATCCACATTCCTACCCATAATTTATTCAGGGTATCTAGGTTTTCCAGCTGGGCCTATCATTTTATCATTTGTTTCTTTTCCCATCATTTCTATAAGGTAACATTTACAGGTTCCAAGGATCAGGACTGGATATGCTTGGGGTGCCATTTTCCACCTGTTGCCCACCTGACCTGGGTGACATGTGGTTTCAGAGAAACTTGAACCATGGGGCCTGGCCTAGCCAGTTGGCCTGTCAGGCATGAGTTGTGATTGTCCATCAAATGTGGCCCATGCGCTCTCAGGGACTGCATAAGACATACAATCTGTCTTCTTTCTCTATTTTGCTTCCATGTCATAAAAATAAAAAAAATAGATAACAGAAAGAATTTCACACAGAACCAAGCTGTATTAAATATTTAACTTAGCTTTATTTGAACATCCATTTAAAGGACTTGCAGTTCTGACTGCAAGTGAGCATGGGTCAGGCACTTGCTGTCCAGACTAAACCACCTGCCAAGCATTTCTGTCGTGCTTGGATTCCAAACTTGAACACACTTTTCTCTGCCAAAATCACCAGCAGTTGACAGTACTTTTTCTACTTGAAATCACTGAGAAATTTTTATATTCTTGTCATTAGAATTTGTAGGAAAAGCATCTCAAGCTACATATCACCTCACCTGCCATTATCAGTGATGACAAACACACAGTGCTTCACAAGATGAGTAATCTGCAGGCCAAATGCAGTATTTCAAGATCTACTTTTACTTATTTCTTTATTTCACTTGCTAACACTTTAATCCTCTTTTAGAGGGTCAGGCAGGGGAGTACTTTCACTAAGGTAATCATTTAAATGACAATACTCTAGATGGATCTTACATCAGAGGCTGAAACCATTTCCTGGAAAATAATATAATTGTAGAAGGAGGTGGTCGCATAGGTCTTTTTTAAAATGACTTGAAAGCTGTGGCTTTAAAGGTGGCTCAGTGGATAGGCACCGGCCTGCGAACCCAAAGGTTGCTGGTTCGATTCCCAGTCAGGGCACGTAGTCAGGTTGCAAGCTAGGTCCCCAGCTGGAGGCAGGTGAAAGGCAACCATACATTTCTCCCTTTCTTCCTCCCTTCCTGCCCTTTGCTTTAAAAATAGTGAATTAAACCTTTTCAAAAAATTATTTTATCAACTTTCTAAATCAGAGATTTACCTTGTATAATTAATACTTTTTAAAGTTTGTTTACAATAGCTCTTCAATATTTTAAGTATTGTTCATAGATTTTAATATGAGCTGACAAAATAGCTGCAAAAGTAATAATATGTAAGCTGAGTCCAGAAGTAGGATATCATGCTTGTTGTCTTTCGCACCTAATTGCTATTTTTAGTATTTGTCACCTAACGGGGTATGTGCTAATTTTTCTCTAATGATTTCTACCACCTCTGCTTTCTTTCACCAAACTCACAAATACTTTTTATCACATGTAACATAAGCTTCTTAGAAAGTGGATATAGTTCAAGTGACATGCTGGCAGCTGGAAAAGGGCAAAGAGGCAGATGTCCAGAAATGATCATGTCAACTCCAAAGCACATCAGTTCAGTGAGCTTTGTGTTTCCAGACTGAGGACCTTGTGGATTTTTACCTGGTGGCTCATTCCCCAAATTCCACCAGCGCTGCTATACCTCTGACGGCCAGACCCCTGGGAGCTGTAATTCCTGGGCAAGGACAAAGTATGCTAATTAATATTCATAAATGCCAATGCAAGTTTAGAAAAGTGAAGGAATGGTTCTACTCATTGATCGGTAGCATTTCTCAAAGTAAACTACAGAATAAATGAGTTCCTTTTGGTCTGAAAGTAGGTGTTTGCACAATGTAGATGTCACATTGCACTGTGGTAACTTGTGAGCAAAGAATTGTCTGAACTAAGTGGTTTCGCCATCCAAACTTATTGCAGAAACTCTAAATTGAGTCTTAGTTACAAATTTCTATGAGTATTTCCCACAAAAACATAAAAAGTTTCCATTTTTATAAATCATATTTCTATTCTAAAATTTTGTGACTACCAATTAGATACGTCAGACTGACATTATTTAAAGTTACCTAAATGTGCTCTTTAAAAAGAATCACATTAAGTATATGATGGTTTTGATCTACATATCTTATAACTTAATGTTTTCAAGTTACATACAGTTGTTCTCAAATTATTTTATATAAAGTCAAAGTTTTGACTTTGGATATCTTAAGCCTTATTTAATAGACTGCAGGTCTCAAGACATAAATCATGGAACTTATTTGTTTAATTAATATCTTTCAAAAGAGTTTTATGTATGCAAATAAAAAAGTAAAAAAAAAAAAAAAAAAAAAACCAGAAAGAAAACAAATACTAAGGAAAAATTATTATTCAGAAATTTAAAAATTGCATTACATGAAAATAGGATCCGTTCTGAAAAATAGCAGATGAGCAAAATAAAGCTAGAAATCTAATGGCAAACGTGATGAAAAGAAAAGCACAAGTTTTCTCTTATGGTTTTTTAAATGTTTAGAGGAAAAACAGCTGTTAAGAAACACAATGTTAATTATAATGTTTAGTTAAGAAAAATGATTATCAACAAAAATGGGGGTAAGATTACAGCACTGTAAATTGAATCACATGATGTTGACATTCCACAGAACCCATTCTTTCCCATTCAAGGCAATCACAAGGATAAACAGAAACAATTTTTTCCTGAGCTTGCGAACACACAGAATGATAAAACAAGGCATTCTGAACTCATTCCTTGCATGAAGGTGGACACAGAGGTGGAAAGAAAACCTCTGTTTTGCTATCTGTCTGCAGATGTTCTTTTAGGTTTGGTCGTCATAAGCCAGAACATTGGGAGATTTCATTAAATGCCATGAGAATTAGCCCATGAAACACGTTCTTTGGGCTAATGATTACCCATATGGTCATAGAATTCATAACAGGAGATAACATTTCACTTAGGATTTTAGATGCAAGGCAAGCACCAATCTCCCCAAACCTTGAAATAATAGCTGTAGGCTGCTGAAGTTGAAGGTCAAAGAGGTCAAGTCCTCCACCCTCCAAACCCCATTAATTTGCCAGATAAAGAAAGTGCCCCTCCCCCACTCCTCAGCACCAGGATTCATGATTAGGACCTAATTCTCAGAGTAGGAAAAAGAGTCCCCATCACAGCCCTCCTGTAGCTGTGAAGACCTGAGCATTTTTCACCAAAATTCACAAATAGAAAGAAGTTAAGAAGATCAAATATTTCTGTGTTCCCAGTCTTCTATCTAACTCCAGTGTGTTTTTCATCACTCTCCCAGATTGGTATTTTTTTTCATAACTTTTATTTTTATTTTTAAAAACTATTTCCAGAGAGAGGGGAAGGGGAAGAGGCAGAGAAGAATCAATGTATGGTTGCCTTTCACCTGCCTCCAGCCACAGACCTGGCTTGCAATCTCATTATGTGCTCTGGCTGGGAATCGAACCAGCAACCTTTGGGTTTGCAGGCTGGCACCTTTTCCACTGAGCCACCAGCCAGGGCCTCCTAGATCTTTTTAAAGACCAAAATACCTGGGCAATACTGTATAATTGCCAAAGCTAGGTGGCACAGTAGCACCGCATGCTACCCCTAAGCATCCTCACACTGGACTCTCCTATTGCAAACGCATAAAAATATCTACTCTCCGCCCTGATAGGTCATCCCAGAAATCAGCGGAACATGCAATAAAAAAAAGGTTTTCTTTTACATCTAAACGAAATCATATAATACTGCATTTAATTCGACTAACTGGATTCTGTGTGTCCAACATGGCCCTAACTCCTCGATGGCATAAAAGATGCACACAGGACCTGTAGTCTCAAAGATGTAATGGGTGTGGAAGGCACGGATGTAAGAACAGTTGCCATTGACTTGACACTGCCTGTGACCCTGGCTCTAGCAGTTGGAAAACCTCGCAGCATCCTTTTCTGTCGCTGAGGAACAGAAAATGCAATGACTTTTGCAAGGTCATACAGGTAGCAAGAAGCTGAACAGTGTTTTGAGCTCTAAGTCATGTGCAATAGTGTCAGCCTTTGATGGTCAGTAAGTCACTGCCTTTGTTGAAGTTACGAAGCTTAACACCCTGGCCGGTGTGGCTCAGTGGATAAGGTGCCGGCCTGAGAACCCAAAGGTCGCTGGTTTGATTCCCCAGCCAGGGCACATAATGAGCTTGCAAGCCAGGTCTCCAGCCAGGTCCCTAGCTGGAGGCAGGTGAAAGGCAACTATACATTGATGTCTCTCTCCTGCTCTGCCTCTCTCCCTTCCCCTCTCTCTGGAAATAATAAATAAAATCTTTTAAAAATAAATTTAAAAAAAAAAAGAAGCTTAACATTTTTTACTATTTCTCATCTTTCACCAATTCAGTGTCTTCAGCCTCTTGTTCATTCACTCAGCAATGACTGGGTGGTGAGTAATATCGAGCAGCTGAATGCCAGAGAGCTGCCAGTCACTGGTTAGCATCCCACACTCGACAGCACTAACTGCTCTATGGCATAAAACATTGCGAACAGAGAAAATCACCCGGTCCCAAGTCCTGGTAAAATGTGAGCCCTCCTCTGAACCCCACACATAGACAAGTTCCTGTGGCTGATGTCTCTGGAAAGCGTTTAAGGAGAAAGGACTGACAGATGAGGAATGGAGCGTGTGAAGACTGGATTACTGCTGGAAGCCTGCATTTTACTCGGAGAAATGCCACACTTGACATTTTAGAGGCGCATTGGCTCCGACAGTGACAAATGATCCGTATTGTTGGTTCAGGCTCCAAAGCCAACAGGGACATTAGTCAAATTCTGAACATCAGTCAAAACTTTGACTTAACTGAGGCATGTGAATATCCTGGCCAGTCATGGTCTGACATACACCACAGCATCAGTTTCCTTGTGGCTTTACCCCCAAATTTACTTTCTACCCTCTCTTACGATCCTTTGACATATGGTTAACGATTAGGGTAAAATTACTCTTGATATTATTCTCAAGGGAGGGTACTTTTTAGCTTTCCACCTCACTCCTTAATTCTCCGTGGAGAACCCACACAGATGGTGGGAAATAGTGATCATGGAACATGTAAGCCTGGGTACCTGTCACTCATCTAAAAAGGACATGATGTCCAAGGAAATGTTCAAAGTATACGCACGTTTATCTGCCAAGATTAAATTCAAAAGTAGGCCCTCACCTGTGGGACAGTAGATAGAAAGCTGGTCTGCCAACCCCTAAGGTCGCTGGTTTGATTCCCAGCCAGGGCAACATAACCAGGTTGCAAGCCAGGTCTCCAGCCAGGTCTGTAGCTGGAGGCAGGTGAAAGGCAACTATACATTGATGTCTCTCTCTCCCTCTCTGCCCCTCTCATTTCCCCTCTCTAAAAATAGTAAATACAATCTTTTTCAAAAATAAATAAATAAATTCAAAAGTATTTGTTTATTTGTTCATCTGAGCACTTAGCAGTACACCTAATACTCAATAAGTTTTGGATAAACAAATGAACCTTTCAAACTACTAATTTTTACTGCCCTATAAAAGCACATTTTTATTTTGTGTTAACTTTTCAACTTATTTACAGTGAAACGTAACATAAATTCAGAAAGTGAATAGTATCATTATGATGACCCCAAAATACCCTGCAGTATTTTCTGATTTTTTCAAAAGCTATATTTTATTTAAAATAAGTTCAGTTTTGAGTATATTCTATGATATTCTAATTGCTCTGAAAACCATAAAAATCTAGTCCCTCTCTTGTCGTCAGCCTGTGTGAGCCTCACACAGGGAGGCTCACATATCAGTGTCCTGTGACCATTGCAGCACATTCTCATAGTTCTGGAGGCTCCAAGTTCGAAGCCAAGGTGTCAGCAAGGTCATGCTCCCTCTGGAGTCTCTGAAGAACCTTGTCTAAAGTTGGTTACACCTTCAGAGACCCTATTTTCAACAAGGTCCCATTCACAGGTTCTGACAGGACACTACATTGGCATGACTTTAAGGGAACATCAAGTCAGAACACCAAGTAAAAAGAAGGTTTGTGCATTTAGGTGAGTATTATCATTGTGAGATCAACAAAGGAGGATCGTTTATGAATCACTTTATTTACTAGTAATGAATTTCTTCACCAATGCAGGGAATATCTCTGAATTAAAGAAATTAGATAGATATATTGGTCTATAAAATAGCCAATGATGGTATTTAATGATCGCTCAGCTTTATCAAAGGAATGTGTGCATAGGGTTGATTTTTCAATCAACCACAGCTTTCATTCTATTATATACAACCATTCAGTCACTATTCTGCTGCATGAATAGCACCCAATGATAGCCTTTCTTTAGCAGTATTTACAGATAAGCACACCTGTCGCTAACCATTTCCTCCTATGATGATTTAATGTGCCCTTTCTGAGTGGGCACCCAGGTGCCCCTGCCCACTTCCTCCTGCCATTATTTGGCCTTTTTCCTCCTTCTACCTTCCAAAGAATGAGATGCATCAGACGATAAGAAACTGGGATAATAAGAAGAAAACTCTTCTGCATATTGTTCTCTGTTTTCACACACACTGTTTTCCTTAGCTGGCAATTTCCTCTGTCTGAGGTGCATTTCCCTCAAATATTTAGGTGGCTCATTTTGTTTCACTGTGGTCTCTTCTTGAGTATGCATTCCCTGCTGATACCTGCCCGCCTACGCGAGGAGCGACTCCTCTCCATCACACTCCATTCCTTTTTCTTGTTCTTTTCTTCCTTCATATCATTAATCCCAACCTGATATTAGCATTCATTTCTAAATTTACTTGTTTATCTTCTAGAATATAAGCTCTGTAAAGGCCATGACTTTATCTACACACCTAGGTGTGTTCCTTGTACCAACAATAACAGTAGCCTTGCCCCACAGCATATTCTTAATAAATGGTGGTTGAATGATTGAATAAGTGAATGATTGAAGGTGCACTTTATCTCTAAAAACCCCTCCTTACTCTATCAACTGGCCTTTAAAAATTACCATGAAGAAATGTGTGACTTACCGGAATTCTCATTCCCTGAAGTGTGTCTGCATCTGACAGATTGCCCAGATCAAGTCACAAGTAAAAAGAGCTGTATTCCTCAGGGCAAGTTGAATAGTCATCATAAACACAATTCATGATATACGAATTAGCTGATTACTTATGAACAGTCCCACTGTCTACTGACAAATTATTTTAAATTTTAGCACAGGATTAGATGAAGAAAATACATTTTAATAATGGTAATCAATCATAATAATTGATGACAATAATCATAATAACTTTGTAATGCCATCACATGAATACACATTACCTATGTACACACTGAATGTACTTTTTTCTCACAGCAATATTTAGCTGAACATGAGTGTTAGGACATTGATTCATCGCATGTGTCTGCTATCTCTGAATATGAAGCCAATGAGAAAAGACCCAAAAGACGTGTCAGTAGAGACCTAAATGTCCATCTTGTTCCTAATTAGAAAGTAGGTTTAGATCAACAATCAGATGACCTTCTCAAACCTTGCCCAGGAAAAAAAAAAATGACCCACGTTGACATCTATATATATATATGTGCTGGCTTTCTCCACTGCAGAAACAGGACCTGCCCACCTAAGGTTCTCCCACAGCAAAATCCAATGTACCAGTTTTATGGATGTGTCACAAGCAACCACACAGAGCGGGCTACACAAGAAGCATTTATTTGTGCTTACAAGTCTGTGAATTGGCCCAGAGGGTCTACTGACCGTGGCTGGACTCACACTCATGCATCCAAGGTTACTTGGCAGGTCAGCTGGGGCAGAGACTGGCTGGTTTAGAGTGCCCTTGCGGGGACACCCTTTCTGCTGCAGCCAAGGCTGGGCTTGATCGTAGGGCAGAAGATCCAGAACAACCCAAACACAAGTGACTTCTGCCTCTCTGCTAACCTGATCCCAGCTCAAAACCAGTCTGCACTCAGGGGTGTGCAAGGAGAGCAAATTCCATCACTAGAGCATAGATACAAGACATGCAGAGAACGAGTCCATTTTATAATCGACTCACACAATCTGACTGAAGCCTCTTTACAGGAAGGCATATTCAATAAGAGACAGAGGAAAGAACTGAGCTATTCCTACTATTCCCACAGGTGAGGGGTGATCAAGGAAGGGAAAGAAAGGGAACTGTGTTCCCATGACCTAAGCCAGCCCATGATACTAGGACAAAAGTGACACTCTAACATGATGTCTACCTGACATCCCCATTCTGGCCAATTTCACCCAAAACAAAATGAAATGAAGGAGAAAAGGTAAAATTAGGTTTTTTTTGCAGTAAAAAAATAACCCTGCTGACTGACTTAATCTTTCCTCTTCTAATGGACTGTTTTATTTTCTTTTTATCAAGTCAATAGTCTTGTTTCCTTTTCTGTTTCCTTTTGATTTCTTAGAATGGTAGTTTTCCAACAAACACAGTAATTTCACGTGAAAGATGTCAGTTTGGGTTATAATTTCTTTAGGCCATCTAGACATGTTGTAGTTTCTCCTTTTAAATTCTTCCAGAGTTGGTTGTTGAACTGAAGGGAGCATCATGCTTGGGTTCACCAGTATGCCAGGCAGATAGGTCACATCTCACGACCACATTAGCACTTCAACTTGAGGGAGTCATTTGGAAGAGTTCATTGTTTATAGATTTACTTGAAGAAAGCTGTTCGCCAATTAAGCACTGTATTGCTATCCCCATTCATAGGGTAATACTTAAGGATCTTTTCTAAGAGGAAAAAAAAATTGTTGCATAAAATAAAAATAAAGCAGCATGCATTTTAACAAAATACAGTCCCATTGAAAACTGGCCAAGGCCTTAAGACAGAGAAATAAACTATTCTATAAATAAAAATTTGAATATAATTATTAGAAGTATAAAAATGCAGTTGTTAGATTTTATAGTAAAGATAGTTTGCCATAGTACAGCATTTTATTATTGTTGTTAAGACTATAAGACTATAAGTCCTTTAAAACACTGGTCTCTACATTTTTTTTTTTTCATCATACAACTACCATGTAAAAAATTAATTAAATTCCTCCTTATAAGTATTCATATTCTATATCTACATATGTGATGTATCTAAGAAATTATGCAAAAATGGAAATTAAAAAGTGTGATCTAAAATAAACACAAGTTCAACTTCCAACACTTTGACTCCTAGCCCAGTGATAATTCTGCTCATGCCAAAATGAACAATGCATCGCTGGGCACCCCACAGAGGAAAAGATGGCGGGGGCATCCCGTGAGTACTGAACTTCTGAAGGCAGTCTGAGTTCCCTACACTTGCTTTTCCAAGGTGTCTCATCATGAAGTAGAATCAAATCTCTCCCTCTAGCCTCTGCACCACAGTCACAAGGGGGCTGTTCCAGAGACACTCTCACAAACTCTAGGTACAAATCCAAACCTCTAGTCTCAGGGATAGGGCACTGGGGCCAAGTAACTTTTTCTCCTGGGACTGAACACACCGGGACAGGATGTCATTGCATCTTCCCATGTAATGACATCACCTTAGAAGTTTCGTGACCTCCCCTTGGTTGAGTCCTCAAAACTGGGACAGTGTTGTCTTCCCAAAGCTGATGTTGTTTCATCCAAGAAAATGTCATAGATACTTGCTCCCTCATGTGTGACTGAGTTTCAGGAGCTCAAAGTCTCAGTCAGTCAATCAGTCAGTCAATCAGTCTGTCTTTTCACAAATATACACTAAGGACCTACTATATGTTAGGTACCAGGCCATAGAATGAAATGAGGTAGAAGACATGGGTGTCGTTCTTCAAAAGAACAACTTTATAGGGGGGACAGCTGATTCCAACAGGTGCACTTGGGCTCTGACTGTGACAAGGAAAAGGAGCTAGGGCTCTAACTATGACAAGGACAAGGTGCTACAGGTGGAGTAGAAGTACACAAGCTGGGCATGGATGAAGGAGTTCCTTTTTGAGGGAGTTGATGCGAATGCTAAGTCTTAAACTACCCTCCTTTGGAATTGCAAATATCACTCAGGGCCTTCTCAGCAGGGGAAGCAGAACATGTCCAGAGGAGGGAGACCATGGTTTGGCATGGTTGGTGCCAAAGGTAAGTTACAGCTCCAGGAATGAGTCTGGATACTAGGAAGTTTGACCACTGCCTCATATATCATTTTTTAAAGACCTAGTTATCAATTCTGAAAACTTAGCTCATCTGCACTAAACCCGTTATATGTGTAACAAATTCTTTTTTTTAAGATTTATTTTATTTTTATTATTTTTAAAGAGAAGGGAAGGGAGAGAGGCAGAGGGGGAGAGAGATATCAGTATATGGCTGCCTTCACCTGCTTCCAGCTACGGCGGACCTGGCTGGAGACCTGGCTTGCAACCTGGTTATGTGCCCTGGCTGGGAATCGACCCAGTGACCTTTGGGTTCACAGGCCAGCGTCTTATCCACTATGATGCCAGCTGGAGCCTGTAACAAATTCATGCATGATGCCTGCAATTCCATCACAATTGAATGAGTCACTTATGGGCAGTAACAAGTCACTGAGGTTGAGGCCACCGTCATTATCAACTGCTAACCTTTTTACGGCAGAATCAGAAGCGATCACTAGTCCCACGTTGGAGGATCTTGTGATCCGTGTTTAATCAACACAAGGTTGTATCCGGTGTGAAGAACAGCAGTAAACATGAACGTAGTAGGAGTACATACACTATGCACAGCCATAGATCAAATCCCACAGCAGCAGGGTTCTGCTTACCACATGACTTCTTCTAAATGTCACCATTCTAGGTTGCCTAAATCTGCTTTCCCTTAATCATGTAGCCATGCATGCCAAATATAGCTTTGTTGGCATCTTTTTCTTTTCTTTTTCCCCTTATTGAACAATGCAGTGTTATACATCACCTTGATTGATGGTCTCTCCTGTCCCCTACTTCTGGTGTGACCCTGGCCAGATGGCTACCACTGAGTCCTTGACAGAGGCTGTCACAGTGTGGGTTCCATCCCATGAGGGGCAGCTCCTGCTTAGCTTTGAAATGCTCACTGGTTAGAGCCAATGCTTTGTACTTCCGAAGCAGTTGTGTTTTCAAATGTGAAAGCCCTTTGAGAACTAAAGTTCTAGCTCTGGCTGGTAGCACAGTGGATAAGGCGCCGGCCTGCGAACCCAAAGGTCACAGGTTCAATCCCCCAGCCAGGGCACATAACCAGGTTGCAAACCAGGTCTCCACTCAGGTCTGTGGCTGGAGGCAGGTGAAACACAACCATACATTGATGTCCCTCTCCCTCTCTGCCTCTCTCCCTTCCCCTCTTTCTAAAATTAATGAAATAAAACCTTAAAACAAAAAAAGCTTCTAGTTCTTTGAAAAATTAAATATCTCCTTTCTGTCTATTTCTAAAACTTTAAGAAAAAAAAATTAAAAAGAACTAAAGTTCTATTACTGCAGGGAAAACAGTGAGTGTGAAAACAGAGAACAATATGCAGAGAGAAAAGCACAAAAACATCAGACCATGACTTCCGCTTCCCATAACCTTTTCATCTTGGGCCAGAGAACGGTGTCCTTTTGTGATAAGCTCAAGTGTGGACAGGTGCCAGGTAATTGCTTTTCTACACCTGCTTTCTGGGTCTGATTCCGACATCTGCACCTGCTTTTGAAAAATGAAATTTTATTCGGAGACAGGGACATGTAAATGACCTTGTTCCTAATAAGGGACTTTGAGAAATAAAGCCAATTTCATTTTCCTTTGAGATGCCAAAGTCCTGGTCCGAAAGAGGTACAATTCCTTCATCAGGGAGTTCCAGTCTCTTCAGAGGACACCGGAGCTATGAAAAGTCCAGTAAAATCGTGCTGAAGCAGCTTTATATGGTGTAGCTTTTTGTGAGAAGTGGTCAGCCTAACCCTCTGTCTGCAGCTCAGGACAGCTTCCTAGGCCTGCTCCAATGTCCCAGCTATACCTGGGTGACTGGTCCTTGGAACCCTAACCCTGCACATGCACTGCTTCTAACTATGAGTCTCCAGCTCTCAGCAAACTCTTCCTATGACTGGTGACACCCACAGAACTGATGCAGAGGCGATTCCACTCCTCTGAATACTTGTAACTTTGACCTTGAGACCCATTCAGACTGACTGGTACAACAGGGTAGGACTGAGAACTAGAATTATAACATGCCTGAAAGCTGCTGCTGGAGCAAAGGATGCTGCCTGATTCTGGGGGATAAAGAAGGACCCCACTGACACACAGCAAGAATGAAGAGGCCATCACCTATTTGAATGCCATTTTGAATTCTCAGTAGCATACATCCCTGTCGGCAATTATCGTGAATGGAAATTGTGGGGGTGAAGAATGAGTCACCTCAAACGTGCCTGTGGTGTGTGGATTACTATGAACTAAAAGCAATCAAAATCCTGAAGGTTCAAAGGAAACTGGCCCCCTGCTCCCCAACCATCAGGAGTAATTTGAATGTGGGGCCTGGACCTATAACAAGAGACTTTCAGATAAGGTCTTTGATCTGTATGGCAGGGCAACCTACAATTACGAGGCTCAGGTTTTCCTGCAGTGACCTTCTAAAGTCCCAGGATGCTGGACCTAACCCCTACCTCACCATGTCATACAGACTTCGTTTTCCCTTTTTGTCTCTAAACCCCTCTTGTATTGGGGCATCTCTGACGTTCTCCTATACGTAGGGTTCCTTCGAGCACAAACTAAATTTGACTTTCTCTTGTCCATCTGTCTCATGTTGATTTGATTAGTGTACCCATCAAAAGATCCGCTAAAGGGGAAGGGAGTTTGCCCTTATTTTAACCAAGCTTCCTGCTGCAGAAGAGGGGAGGTGACAATGTCCAGCCACTGCTACATCAGAGGAGCTGGATAGTGAATATTACCGTGTCTTAGCCCTGGCTGTTGTGGCTCAGTGGATTGGCACCAGCCTGTGAACCTGAAGGTCGCTGGTTCGATTCCCAGTCAGGGCACATAACCAGGTTGTAAGCCAAGTCTCCAGTCCAGTCTGTAGCTGGGGGCAGGTGAAAGGCAATCACACATTGATGCTTCTCTTCCTTTCTTCCTCCCTCCCTGCCCTTCTCTCTGAAAATAATGTATAAAATCTTCAAAATATATATATATATTACCACATCCTCACTTGAAAGGTACAAGAAAGCTCAGGCTGAGATGATAGTGAGTCCAAGATCACAGCTCCTGTGTCTAGAATATAAAACCTTTTTGAGTCAGGCATTCGGGGTGCTTTCTTTTTCCCAAAAGACAATGACTAGTCCCGTGAGTGACATCTTGGGAACACTGTCATTTGGGAATGACTTCCTGTTGTCTGCATAGGCTCCATGAATAAGACTTCAGTAGACTCTTCCTTCTTCACCCACATGTCACTTTAGAGTCTATCGACCCTGTTTATCATCTTGGATTTTCCTCTGTACCTCCTTAATTTATGGTAAACACCGTCTCTGCTATCAGCCCACTACTCCTGGCCACAGCCCAAAGAAGTTAGAGGAAAGAAAATTCAACCCTTTCCTTGATCATGTTTTGTCTTCCAAATTGAAGGACATGCCTCTGACTGCTGGCTACAGGTAAGAAGATAGTCAGCAAATTCTCTCCCCAAAGAACAATTATAAAGCTGAGAAAAAAATAATTTTAAAAAACCACCATTTCACTGTGTGAACATTGACCAAAACCTGCTCGGTGGTCTGCAAAGAGTTCACGACTGAGGGACCACTGGTCCTCATGTGGGGACAGTGGGAGTCTGGCATTTCCCTCAGACTGTCAGGATGGCAGGGGATGAGGTAGGAGTTGCTACAGGGGCCACCCGTGTCTTGCTCAGATCAGAGAGGGAAACAAGGCCTATGGGCAGGGTTACTGTCAGTGTCAGTGACAGTTTTCATCATGGGTGAGGAAAGGGGCCAAGGGCTGTATTTTCTTAATGCTTTGGCATAGTTGGGGACAACTTTGCTCCTGGATAGAGCTGCCTGCCCAGCGAAGACCATACTGCACCCCTATTTCTGGCTCCCCCTAAGACTGTGTACACCATAGAGAAGACAAAAAAAAGCCCAAGGGAAGGCAAGATGTGGACAAGATTGAAACAGACTGAACTTGGAATGTGTCCCTGACCCACAAGTATTGTTACCACGGAAACGTTCATTGCTGGAGGCATTTGTGCTCAACCTCTGTCTATTCATTGGCTGACAACCAGAAACACAGACATGGGCAATCCCAGGAGTCAGGACCTGAAATAAATAGAACAACTTGGCGGAAAGACAGCAAAGACTTTGATGATAAATAACATAACTTTCACATATAGAACACTTAGCCTAATGACTACAGAATAGAAATTATTTGTAAGTGCTTATGGGACATTCTTCAGAATTGACTATATGCTGGACCTCAGGACTTGCTTCAATACATTTCAAGGAATTAAAATCATATAAAGTATGTTTTCCAACACAATAGGACTAAATTAGAAAATAACAACAGTGTACAATGAAGAAACTCACCAAATGTTTGTAATAGAAATAGCATTCTTCCAAATAACACACAGCTCAAAGAAGGAATCACAAAAAAATTAGAAAGCATTGTAAACTAAACTGAAATAAAAACATACTATAAAATTACAAATGAGGATACAGCAGTGATTAAATGAAAATTTATAGTTTTAAAAGCCTGCATCAGAAAATAGAGAAAGTCTCAAATCAATACCATAAAACTGCACCTTAAGAAACTAAGAAAAGCACTAATGGGAATAAGAAAGATCTGAAATTAATGAAATGGAAACCAGAACTAAAATAGGGGCAAATAAGTGAGATTATAAGTTGAGTCTATAAATAGTTAAAAAATTGATGAACCATAGTCAAACTGATGAAGAAAAATGGAGATAGCAGGCAAATTCCTGAAGCCAGATGTAAAAGAAGGGTTTCACTAATTACCTTATAGAAATTAAAAGGATTTATGGAAATATTAGAAACAACTTTATGCAAACAAATGGACAATTTAAAAGAAATGGAAAATTATTAGGAAGATACAAATCACCAAAATCAACTCAAGAAGAAACAGAATATGTGAAAAGAATAAGTAAAACAAGTAAAAGAATAAGTAAAGGACCTGGTATAGCCAGAACAATTTTTTTTTTTTTTAATAAAACAAAATGGGAGAACTTAATTCAATTTCAAAGCTTGTTATACAGTGACAGTGATCAAGAGAATGTGCTGTGGATACAAAGACAGACACAGATGACTGAACTGACAATTCTCTATGTCCATGGTCAATTTACATGTGACAAAGCCATCAAGATACTCCAATTCAGGAAACAACTGCTATTTCAGCAAATAGTGTTGAGATAATCGAACATCCACATGCAAAAGTAGTTAACGTTGAACTTCACTTATACAAAAACAACCCTCAGAATGGATTACAGACTTATGGAAACTGAATCTGCACAAGTTCTGGACTAAAATATAGAGAAAATCTTTGTGACTTCAGGTTAAGCTGAGATAGAACAAACACTAAGCATAACATCTAAAACACTGATCAATTCAAGTTTGTCAAAATTAAACATGTTGCACTTCAAAAGATAGCATTAAAAAATGGAAATATAAGCCAAAAACTGGGAAACAATTCACAAATCATGGATTAATTAATAAGGGACATGTATCCAGAATATTTGAGGCTTGTCCTGAGAGTATCAAGCCAATGTCAATGTAATTAAAACAGTTCATGTGGCTGATAGAACCCTTACAACAAAATAAGAAGAAAACAACTAAATTTAAAATGAGCAAAATATTTAATTATTTCACAAAGAACAAATATAAATGGCTCATAAGCATATACAAAGATGCTCAACATCATTAGCCAAAAGGGGAGTACAAATTTTATCACAATACAATACCACTACACCCCTATTAGAATGGCTATAGTATAAAACTAGACAATACTAGGTGTGGTCAAAGATGTAGCTAAACTAAAATTTCATGTATTGATGGTGGGAGTGTAAAATGGTACAACAATCTTTGAAAACAGTTTGGCAGTTTCTTAAATAATTAAACATAAATTTACCATGACATAAATTTACCATGCTACTCAGATGCTCTACTCTTAAGAATTCGCCCAAGAGAAGCAGAAATATACGCCCACACAAGGATGAGTAAGTGAGTGATCACAGCAGTGTTATTTGCAATAGTCCCAAATGGAAACGATCCAAGTATCTATCAATGGATGCAAAATGTGAAAAATTTATGCAAAGGAACATCACTCAGCAATAAAAATAAATTAATTAGTGATACATACCACATAAGGGATGAATTTTGAAAACATTATGTCAAGTGTAAGAAGCCAGCTGCCAAAACTAAATACCATCTATGCCCAGTTAATTAAAACATTAGAGAATTGCAAAGTTTAGAGCAAGAAGGACATATATGGTTGCTTAGTCCTGGAAGCAGAATCAAGAACTTACTGCAAGTGGTAGGAGGAGAAGTGTTCTAAAACTGGATTGTTATCACTGTTACTCTATAAATATACCAAAAATAAAAAGAATCTTATGAGAGTTTATGCAAAGGTAAAAATTTAAGTTAGAACATAAATCAATTGAAACAAAAGTCAAGAACAGCAAGAGATGCTTAGAAAGAGTTTGCTTTCACTCTCTCTGATGTTCATCTTGACAAATGCAAACTGTGACCTAGAAATTTTCTATTTCCTTCAATTATACAATTATGGATTTATTAACCATAAACGTACCTAAAACCAAATTGATCCAATTATATTTCTGTAAATTAAAATGTGCTGTTTCCAGTAACTTTGAATCAAAACTACAGATTTAAAAAACTAATAAACAATATTCTTATTTTTTTGGTAATTTATTGATTTCTTTATTATTATTTTTGAAATAATGCAGAATATCAAACTACACTCTAGTTCAAAATAAATCGGGTTTGTACACAAGTTCACTGTTCCTTGGATTTTATCTATCCAAGCTCTGCATTTCTATGATACCAAAAACTCATTGCTGATTAAAATACACGCATGCACACACCTGCACATGCACACATGCACACATACGTGCACACACGTAATGACATCAAACTCTTTCCTCACATTGGTGGCAATCCAGATATTTTATGTGGCAAAGGAGTAAGAGGCTAAATTTATATCAGAAGCGCAATTCACAGAGACATACACACATAAAATGACCTCCTTTGTCCTTATTAGACTGTCAAAATGGACCTGGAATTAAGTTTTTGTTGTTTAACTTCTACATAACCACTCATTTTTAAATAGTCTTTAGAAGGCTTATTTATACATTCAAAAATAGCTCTGTGCTCTGGAAATAAAAAAAGTTTTTCCACCCAGATGGAAGGATCAGGGCAATTTAAATTATGCTAAAATTGACTGGGAATTGTAAGACATTTACAGTTGACTTTTTACATTTAGTTAGAAACTCAGTGTTTATCTAAGATTTTAAAAAATTATCCAAATGCTGTCCCAAATCATAATTAGTTTTTTTTTAATGTTAAGTTTTAATGCCAACTATAGATGGGCCCTTATTGGTTTGGATCAGTTGGTTGAACATAATCCCATCATCCCACAAAGCAAAAAGTTTGCTGGTCAGGGCACATGCCTGGGCTGTGGGCCTGTGTGAGGGGTAACCAATCAATGTTTCTCTCACACGTCAATATTTCTCTCTCTCTTACTTTCACCTTCCCTTCTCCCCTCTCTAAAAATAAATAAATAAATCTTAAAATAAAAGCTCTAGACAGGATAAGTATGAAATTTCAGAATGATGATTCAACTAAAAGAGAAATTAAGTTTTCCATAAACTATATACCACAGAACCATCACAAAGAGTATTTCAGGACAAGAAGAGGTCAGAAGTGAGGTCTTCAAGAGATGGATGTGGTGTCTGAGGAAATGAGATGTAAATATTAAATATGTTTTACAGAGCAAAAGTTCAACATGAGTCACAGCCCCAGGGGTGCCCATCCACCCAACTTATTACCGCAAATTGTGACAGGGCAGCTGGTGGCTGCAGTGTCACCTGCACAGCCCGATGCCGGAGACTTGGCAAGCAAAATCAACCATTCTCTTTCATTTTCTGACAAATAACTGAATCATTACCAAATCTACAAGCAATCTGGTCTAGAGCTGACATATGTACGATGTGTGTTGTGATATCTTTGCACTTGTTCTCTGTCCCTTTCTGAGGTGCTAGAACTGTTTAATAAGAGTAGCTTCCAAAGGACTTCTGTGTTCTTAAGTTAACACAAAACACAAAAGGAAACATGGGTAGGACATATTTAATGCTATATAAAAATGATTAAAACTGCAAATTATATGTTATGTAGGCTTCAACCTCATTTTAACAATAAAGCAGATGTAAAGCCACTTCTAAGGCATTCTGATGTGTTCTTAACTGGAAAGGAAAGCAGTGGAGAACCAGTGTGTTGAGGACCAGCACACAGAGTCCTCACTCTATGGGGTGATTTCAGGTCAGTGTTATGAATATTATTAGAAAGACATTGGCCCTGGGGGCCAAGACCACTTAGCAGGGAAAGGACAGGCTCTTACATGATGCTGGAGAAAAATTTAAATTCATCTGCAGAAGAATGAAGTCTGGCCCTTATCATACACCAAATACAAAAATGAACTCATGGTGGGAGAAAGACTAAAACGTAAGATCTAAAACTATAAAAATGTTAAAAGAAAACTTAATGAAATTGGATTTGGTGATGATTTCTTGGATGTGATGCTGAAAAGACAGATAGCAATAGGCAAATACTAGACTGTAGACTAGAAAATGGACTAGAAAAAAATAGACAAAATAGACAAATTGGACCACATCAAACTTAAAAATTTGTGCATGAAATAGGAAAGCTACAGAATGGAAAAAGCATTTGCAAATCATAGATCTGATATGGAGTTAATGTTCAAAACCTGTAAATATAAGAACCTTCTATAAGTTAACAACACCAAAAGTAAAATACCCTGGTTTTAAAACAGGCAAGGGACTTGCAGAGAAATTTCTCCAAAAAATGATATACACATGGCCAATAAACATGTAAAAAGATGCTCATTATCACTAATTATCAGAAAAATGCAATTCAAAACCACAGTGAGATATCACTTCACACCCATTAAGATATGGCCACTATTCAAAAAATCAGAAAATTACAAGTGTTGGCAAAGATGTAGAGCAACTGGATCACTTGCCCAATGTTGGCAGGGTTGCAAAATCATGCAGTGTTATGGAAAACAGTAGGGAGGTTCATCAAAATATTAAAGATGGAACTGCCATATGATTCTGCAATCCCCCTTTGGTTACATACTTTACAAAAGAATTGGAAGTACATAGATCCTTGAAGAGAGAAACTCTGTATGACTTCTGGTGTGGTGCCTGACATATTAATGCTAATTCATTTCTCCATTCTCCTACGTAACAAGCATTCATTCATTCCCTTCATATCCCAGAGCCCCTACTGCGTCATCTATGCTCTAGGTGCAGGACATGTAGTGCTCTGGGAAGCCCTGAACCATGTTCATAGAACTAAAGTTCCCCCTTCCCATACAGCATTCATGGAGCTGAGTGTGCCTACTCCCCACAGCCACAGTGATGGGAAGTGACCCAGGTGGGACAAGAAGAATACCCCCTTTGCCAGTGATTGACCTAAGAGAACAGTTCAGTGACACAGCTAGAACCAATAATTCTTGGAATTGAAGGTTTCACAAAAGAATTTCCACATTCACCAGATTTCCTAAGCTGAGGCTGCTAGTTAACTTCTTGGCCAGCTGGAAAAGTCCTCTAATGGGTGAGAGAATGAGTCCTACAGAAAGCATTGACCCAAACCCAGAGGTGTGTTGAGAGGCAGGACATTTGTGATGCCATTCAAACCCTCAAGCCAATGGAGCCAACCATCACTGAAGTGTCCTCATGGCCCAACTTCCTAATTAAGTGAGGCAATATGTCCTGACCCTGCATGTTTCAGCTGAAGGTCTTCTCCTTGGGTCACACCACTTGCACCTGGCCCCCAGTTCCCATAATGGCCCTCTGCCCTTTGGAGCCTTTGGTGTATGGAGAGGTGATGATCACCAGCAACATTCTACCATTTAGAACAGATCTCTCAAAAGCTAGTATGAGCTCTGAAGCCTTTAAGATGTGTTAAGAAACTACTGAATAGATAACCTTTCAGAGATACCTCATGAGGTTCACAGTGGACCAGGAACAAATGTCCACATCATACATCATATTATAAGACCACAACCTCCACATCTGAGAAATTTCAATTAGCAGGTGAAAAATAATCAATAGTCTTCAAAGACCAGCAAGCATGGGCACTAAGAAGGAAGTCTAGCTGGCAATCTAGGCCTTCCCCTTGTCACAGGTTGTCCCTTCAGGACACAGTTGGCAGTCATGACTGCAGCCATTTAAAAGCCACCTGGTCCTACTGGGGCTAAGGGGCCAACTGAGCAGCTCACAGCCCAGGAAATGCACACGCATAGGCAGGCAAAATCACTGTGTATGCAGCACAATGCCCTGCATGTGAAAAATCTATCTGGTGACATAAAAGTAACACACCTCCAATGATTAACTAAATACACACATTTTCAGGGGACTGAACTCCTCATGGGCTATCAAACATGCAGTTATATAAGAAAGGTCTCATTTTCTTCACAAAATAGTTATTTTTCACTTAGACTGAGCATAAAGACTCCAATTCATTGTGGAAAAGTTGTAAAAGACAGACAATGTAAAAATAGTGTACAGTCATGCAAGTAAGCCAGGAAAGTGCTGCCCCTGTTCTGGTGACAGGCAGTTAAAAATGTAACAGGAGAATCAGTGTGTGTGAAATACACTGATCAGTCAGACATCATGAAGATCTGCTGACCTCAACATGTAAAGACATGTAATCTGTGCAGTTAGTTAGATAACTCTATAGTATCCCAATCTAAAATACCAAGTATCCCAACATACAAATGTTCTGTTACCTATTAAGCCTATTCCTACTATTAGACTTTTTACAAATTCAAGTATTACTGAACTGAAACTATGTGGTAATTTTTTTAGCTTATTATATAAATTGTGCCAAACTGTCCACCACAGAAACTGTCACATTTTACATTTTTTACCCATCAGCAAGCAGGAAGAATCTTACCTCCTCACACCTCTATCAGGATTATTATTTTTAAAATTATTATAAGTAATTTATGACTTGAAAATAATTATACAAAATAGACATGCAAATGAATATGTATAAATACTATATATTTTTAGAGAAGTAGAGTTGATTCTTTGTAAGGTAGTAGTTAAATTAATTTCACAGTAATTTATATCCCTGTAATTTACTTTTCCAGAATTAATATCAATTCTCCATCAAAATAATATCAAATGAGCCTGCTTTCAATGAATCACAACTGAACAGAATTGTTTACAAGATCCAAATTTCTCACCTGCATTATTAGAACATCAGTCAGACCCTTAGATTTTAACAGCTAAAATACTTTTTTTAAACATATAGACTTCCACACATAAATCAATTTACAGCTTTGTGAAGAGAATTGGTTAGTTTTAAGAATAGTGGTTTGACGTCAAAAATTTTTAAAGGGCGGTAAAATATACTACAATAGAAAATAAAGTCTTCCACACAGTGTGACATGTGTTTAATAATGTTAGAGACTCACTTTTAAAAAGTTATTATACATCAACTTTTTTCATTTAGTTATGGCAACCTAATCCACATTTGATACATCATGTTTTGTAGATACTTATGGATTTGAAGATAAATTATAATATTTATGAAGTATATATTAATATAGCAGCACTTCCAAAATGTTTTCTATAGGACAAGACACTCCATTAATTGTTTTTGTATTTTTTATTAAAATTTCTTTATTCTGGAAAAGTAAATGGAAGCTATATTCATATAAACATTGACGTTACAAAGTACAGGGGAAAGGGGCTAAAAGTAGGGGTGGGTGGCTTCATTCTTTTGGCAGATCCTCTCAGTCATTGAAGATAGGGTAGTGTGGTTAATGAAAACATATGCTTCTTTGTACAGCTTTTTTTTATTAGTTCAAGGATGAGACAGCTGAGATTTCAGCCCAAGTACATCCAAGAACATGGTGGTCTAGCCCCTGACCTTCCCATGTGCTACTTCTTGGCTACTTTCCAGATCAGAGCCAGTACCATTCTCTGTGAACATCTGTGGTGCAAACTGCTCTCCCTAGCCAAATCCTGGGATCCATGTGGCACCCTGGGGCTCCCCCGTCCCTGTCCAGCTGGGCAACCTTCCCCTCTGGGGGCAGGACCCCACACTCTCAATAAAACTGTCAGCCATTTGCAAACCATCTTCCACATCTTTATCCATTTCTCTTATTAAGTCCTGTCATTTCCTCTCAGGCAATACCTGATTCTTTTGTGGGCTGAGACAGCCTCCTGACCCCGGAGTGCTTGACTGGCTCCAGTTTGAAGGGTGAGACATTGGAGAAATCGATTAGCGCTGAAGGGCCATACGAGTTCATAATGGGCAGCACCTTGGACTTGAACTTATACGGCTAATCGAGATGCTGTTTCTGGTTGAAGGTGCAAAGCCCAAGATCATCGTTGAGGGAGACGCCCCATGAAACCATCCTATCAGCAGCCAGGATAATACGTAAACTGCTCCATTTGAAAGGGTTTATGTGTTCCAATATGTTTTTTTGAAGTGTTTATCCTTTTCTTATTTTTTTTTAGAGATTTGCAATGTTAGTAGATGGAAAGTTCTGAGAGGTTGTAGAAATGAGCATCCTGTTTTATCTTATTTTAGGGTATTCCACACCTTTCAGCTAAATTATGTATTGTGTCCCCTTCCTCTCAATGACATCACAAGTGACAGACATTCCGTTCTGTTCCCTGCTCCCCCACCCTGCCTTCTCAGCTGCTGCGAGCCACCTGGCAGTGGACAGGCCACCTGTGTGCCCTGGGCTACAGTGGGTCCCAGGAAGCTAGGCCTGGTTGGCCTCTGTGACCTCAGGGACACACCTCCTGCCCTCCCTCAGATGTCATTGGCATCAACAGTGGCCTCTTCCTCCATCCTCCTCCGCTTACCATCCGGGATTTGGGGTCACTTATTTCTGTTCTTTTTCTGGCTTGTTTCATTGAGGAACTGCAGTGATAAGAGAAGACAGGCAAGAAACTGCTGAGCCTTGGTCCAGTCTTTGCCCAGCTACTCAACTCACTTGTTTCAAAAACACAGGAGATGCTCATTGTGCCCCAGGAACTGATCTAAATACTTGACACACGGTAGCTTGTTTGCTCTTCGTACAACCTATGGATTGGTATACACGCCCCTCCTGGGCAGCACAGACAAGTTCAACAACTCACCACATACTGTTGGTGACAGTGGTGGGCGGGGCTCACCTGCCAACTAGGTGCCTCCTACTGGTCACTAGACCTGCTGGTTTCTCCAAGTCGCTCTAAAGAGTAGCCCCAGTTCTGAGACCCCACCCCTGCCCTGATTTTTCAGTTCTGTGTGTTTTCCAAGAATTCTCCCCAAGCTCTGACAGGTTTCTTTGCTTACCAACACCACTGTCCATCTTGACCAGTCTGATGACAAAATTACAGGTGAGGATGACAGGTCATTACTATAGCTGGCAGGTGCCTCATGCTTATCAGTGAGTTTAAAGGAGGGTCAGTGACAGGAGGTATTGGCCTGGAAGCAGCTGGCAGAGGGCTGGGCACAGAGTGGGCATTCAGCCCTGCCTGTAGGTGGGAAAAAGCTCAGGAGGAAGGCCAGCAATGAATGACAAGCCCCGGCCCGTTAAAAAGGACAGATGGCCAGTTCTGGTGTGCCATTTAAGATATGATTTCACAGTAGGAGAGTCAAGTTTAGTTATCAGGAGAATCTGTGGGTTTAAAGAGAAAATTTTCTAGCCCTGGCTGGTGGCTCAGTGGATGAGGCACTGGCCTGCAAACCCAAAGGTTGCTGGCTTGATTCCCAGCCAGGGCACATAACCAGGTTGCAAGCCAGATCTCCAGCCAGGTCCTTAGCTAGAGGCAAGTGAAAAGCAGCCACACATTGATGCTTCTCTCCCTTTCTTCCTCCCTCCCTGCCCTTCTCTCTAAAAATACTGAATAAAATATTTTAAGAGAGAGAGAGAGAGAGAATTTTCTGCACATAGGGCAAAGTCAGAAGTCCTGACACTAAAGCTGTCTCACAGTGGAGATTGTCCTGTGTACAACCAAGTTACCAAAACAGTAGCTGACCCAGGTAGTTAGCTGGTCATGCCTAGAACCTCTGAAAGCCTTCATTTCCAAGTGTCCTATAATTGTCATCAAATACAAATAAATAGGTTCTTCAAGCAACTGGCAAAATGTTAAAAATGTGATTTAATATTTATGTACAAATAACAATTTAGCTTTCATTTAGGAAACAGGCAAAATGGGAAAATAATATAAAGTATTACAGGTGAGTTTACCAGCTTTCTCTGTTGTCACCTTATAGTCATTACAATAATTTTTGTATTACTCAGAATAAATTTTAAAGGCCCTTTCTACAGTTCCAGTAAAATGCACACCTTCCTATGCAGTGCTCTGTCATTCAGCAAGTCCTCTGGCTTTCATCTTTGTGAACTGGCCTTTTGTTTTCAACGTGTGTGCACTGCAACCAGACAGTGAGTCCCCAGCCAGTTTGTAGGGTCAGGAGTGACAGAGCTGGAAGGTGCCCACAGGGTCAGAAGCAACAGAACCGGAAGGAGCTCTACATCCCATTGAGTCCTCTTGGTGACGCAGCCCACTTCCAAGTCTCCTATCACTCACTACCTGGCTGTAGGAGATAGAGAAACAAATGATAGAGGAAGGGACAAACTCAGGGTTGTACCAAATGACAGAAAACACTCAGAGCAAACCATTTAGTTTTGAATATTTCTATCCAGGAAAGTGGTCCACGACCCAGAGACTTTAGCCCTTCCACCTGAATGGACATGATACTTTATTAAATATGACTCATCATGCTGCTCTGGTTGGTGGCGCAGTGGATAAGGTGTTGGCCTGCGAACCCAAAGGTCACTGGTTCGATTCCCAGCTGGGGCACATAACCAGGTCGCAAGCCAGGTCTCAAACCAGGTCTGTAGCTGGAGGCAGGTGAAAGGCAACCCTACATTGATGCTTCTTTCCCTTTCTTCCTTCCCCCTTGCCCTTCTCTCTGAAAATAATGAATAAAATCTTTAAGTAAGTAAGTAAATAAATAAATAAATATTACACATCATGGATTCAGAAACTGACATATTGAACTAATGTGGACTTTTCCTGTTATGAGCTAGATTGTGTCTCCCCATCTAAAGCAAATATTCATGTATTGAAGGCCTAACCCCCATGACTTCAGAAGGTGACAGAACTTGAAGACAGAGTCTGTAAGGAGGTGATGAAGGGAACGTGACATCCTGAAGGAGGTTCCTTCCTGGGAGAGGAGATTAGGACACAGACACACAGAGGGAGGATGATGAGGAGACATGGAGAGCTGGCTGTCTGTGGGCCAAGGAAGGCCTCAGGAGAAAATAAAATCAACCCTGTTAACCCTCTGGTCTCAGACTTCCAGGCTCCGGAATTGTGAGAAAGTAAATTGCTATGTCAACCATCCAGTCCATGGGCTTTGCTATGACCGACATTATTCCTCTATGATTGGCAGTCTGCCCCATCACAAGGGATGCTTCTTCACACAATAATCTCAGATTCCATCTGCTGGTCTGCTACATAGGTCATCCACGTACATATAGGATATCCTCACTTGCCATCAGTGTATAAGGAATCCAATTTGACCACAGGCTAAAATGTTGGAAATAAGAGATGAGTTTGTGTGGCATATTTCTGGTCACCAAATTTTTAAATAAAGACCCAAACACTTCTAGTATGAAATTTGGCGATAAAGTGAGCTCTACATATATTTAAGAAACACTTATGAAGAACAAGTAGGATCACCCTGTTTGACCCCATTTATTCCAGTTCAGGGTCACAGGTGGGAGGAATCTCTCCTAGAAGCTCAAAGCACAAGGTAGGACCCACCCTGGACAGGATGCCCTTTCACCATAGGGCCACTCACACACACTCCCTCAGATGGGGACCATGAAGACTCATTAGCCACTTCACCCAACTGTACATCTTTGAATGTGGGAGGACATGGGAGTCCCCAGAGAAAAACCCAGACAGACAAGCGGAGAAGGTGCACATGCCATGCAGACAGTGGCCCCAGCCAAAAATCTGATTTTTCTTATCAGCATGATAACAAAAACAGTGAATTAAGTTGTGCTATTCAATTAGCTACTGTATTCATAATATTTTTTAACAGCATTTTGGAGTGACAGTTTCATCAAATTTAAGAAATAGAATTGTACTAGTTTAATAAAAAGGATTGAAAATGCTTCTTTTTCTAACCTCTACAATAGTTTATACATCATGAGAATTATCTTAAAATTTCAAAATGAAGTTCCAATACAGTCATCCTGTGCCACACTTATTAAATCAATTTAATTTTTTCTCCAGTAGTTTTAGCCTTTTAAGAATTCTTGAAGCTAGATTGTCTTCCTTTGAAACTCTGTGAATGCTGTTCCATTTTCCTCTGGTATCTAATGCTAAAAAGAAAAACTTGGAAGACAACCTGATCGTACTGCATGGAGGTAATGGGCCTTTCTTTGTATGCATTTCCTTTCTGTTTGTTTTCCTTGTCATGAAAAACTGTCGTTGGACTATCTCTGTGGTGTTTTTTCATTGATTCCATTGTGTGTACAACATAGTGTTTAAAATAAATTCAGAATGTACTACCACTAGTTCAGCTCTCTGCTTGTATGTTTTGTTGCTGTTGTTTAGAGAAACGGAAACCCCATTGTGGGGGCCACAACAGAAAAATCTTGCTTATAACTGGTGTTGAAAACAAGACAAGTCAAAAATGGAGTCATTGATGCTAAGTTTCACATCACCCAGCTGGGACTTAATTTACAGTTTGGGCTGTCCCGGAAATAAAATTTTAACCAATTAATCAGGAATCACCTGCTCGATACCAGTGAGGTGACCCACCCTCTTTTAACGGAAAGCAGAGGCAAAGCCAGTCTGATTTCTGTCTCCTGCAGCTGCCTGCTTGCTCTCTCTTTGGTCTATTCAGTCTTTCACTTTGCACAACCCCTCAGAGCCTCCATCTGCTAGGCTGGATGCTGCTGGACTCATGGATCATTCAACACAGCCAATAAGCTCCTTAAACTTGACCAAGTTAAATGTTTTCTAACACCAGGCAATTGTTTCCAAGGAAGAAGATATCCCCATTAACAATTTCTCCTGGGACAAAAGCAACTGCCCACACCTAGATTTTTCACTTCATTGGAGGGGAGCACTGCTGTGCAACACAGATACGGACCCTAGCTTCATGCTTCAGAATCAGATAGGTGTGAGCAGTAAAGACTGTGAGTCAGAGGCAGGAATCATGGGCTGCATGGTGCACTGATCAGTAAAACTCACAGCACCTTCAGGGGGAGACCTCATGCCCATTCTGTGGCGGACCCCTGACCCGCAGAGATCCCTCGGTGCCTTGGATGAAACAAATGCTTCCCAGGCAGCTTATGCTAGAGGAGAGAAGGCTGGCTAGTGTCTGATAGACAAAAGCCCCGTTTGCCCACCTTCAAAGGTTTTTATCGATTACACAAGGTTGGGGATGCATGTACACACCATAAATCATTACCACAGAAGAATATTCAAAAGGAAGGAAGTTGTTAAGTTTAGATCAGATGACACCAAGAACTCCAGGTGATCCATACAATTTTAAGGAGGATAAGATTATATGTGAGTGAAGTTTTTAACAAGTAAATAATCTGCTGCAGGTGTGGTAATTAAGTCTAGGAAGTTCTGGTCATCTGCACAGGCTTCAGAGGATTTGTGGAATGTTCTCAAGGCCAGGTTCCCACCGGAACCCCTGGCTACAGCATGGAGGCCTGTATGCACCCAGCTTTCCCAACTTTCCAGTCAGGTCTTACAGACTTGGCCTGGCCTGTGCAGGGCTCCATGTCCCTGCACCTCCTCAGGGGTACCCCAACACTATTCCATTCTGCATGAGTTTGGCTAAGTAGCATGAGAAAAAGCTAACATCAGGCAAGAATTAGACAATTTACATGCAGAAACAAGAGAATAAGAGTATTTGAGGGCTGTCCTGACTGTGTTAGTTGAGCAAACTTTTAATTATATTGACATTGGCTCGATATTTTTGGGACAGACCTCGTCGTACAACAAGACAGGGTTGAAAAATCCAACTGTTTCTGAATGCCAAGCTGTGAGAAAAGAGATTTTAAAATATTTTTGGGAACAAAGATATGGCAAAGTGTCTCTGTTGACTGAAACAGGAATTAGATGAAGGGAGGAGACCTCCTGCTCAGGTCTGGGAGCCTTGAGGTTACCACCCTTACCGTTACAGGAAGAAGTATGCAGCAAGAAACAGATGACAAAGGGACAGAAGCAGCAGGAAGAGCGGAGAAAGAGAAAGGCAGAAAGAGGGAGGGAGGAAGACAGAGAAGGAAAGCCAATTAGAGAACAAAAACTATGCTAACAGGGAATAGAACCGACTGGAAGCCAATAGATTAGAAGCCTTCTCAGGTTTCTCAGGGAATTCTATTTTAAAAGAAACCAGAGTGTGGGACAAAAAAAAAAAAGAAAAAAAAATGTCTTAAGACTATTGAAGAATTAAAAGAAATTTTAGGCTAGAACCTTCCACAAACAGGAAATAAGCCCCAAAACCCAAACCACCCCTTGAAAGGGATATGCAAGACTCTTCAGGGGTGGCCAGGTGACAGTGACAATGACAGGATGAGGGCCTGTCTCCTCCCGCAGACATGGAGGCAGGGGCCTTGGCAAAGCAAACCAAGAATTAACAGCAACAACAATAAGCAGTATGAGAATGAAAGAGAAAATGAGGTAGTTTCTCCCAAAGAACTGAACAAGTGTCCAATCAGAATGATGCTTGAGTTTCAGGGCCCAGCACCCCAGCAGTGCTGGGGAGTGGAGCTTCCTTGGAATAGGGTTTGTTACTGCAAGAAGCATTCTACACCTGCTCTGCCCACTATGGAGGGAAGGGCAGGTGCAGGGGAGGTGACACTGACACCTAATGTTTGCTTTTAACCTCTCATCCAGAAGCCACTCTTATCTATGCTGGAAAGACCTCCGCAGCACGTGGACTTGACCTGGGTGAGAAGAGGGGCTGACAGTCTAGCCTGTTGCCCTCGAAGAGGACCTAGTTGTGTTCGCTGTGTGGGAGGAGTAATGAAGGCTATTTGGTGATTAGAAGGGCAGATGCTGGCAACACCTGGTTTAGTGTTTATCAGACATGTTGCTTCTTCTCCAGTGATGGTTGGGCCCTGGTGCTACCTTTTCAGCCTGACTTGCAGAGGGGAGAGGAGCCAGAGAAAATGAGCCAGGTGCTCGTCCAGGTCTGGTGTAGAGAACCCCCTCACTGCTTGTGCCTTTCATCTGCTGCAACCTGGAGGCTCATTGATCAGGACACAGGCATTGAAAGGCACAAGGGACCCTCCCCTGAGAACTGCAAAGAGCAGGGCTTCCCAAACCCTTTCCCCAGACTGAACCTTGAGGAAACAAAATGTATTTTCCCTGGTTAAATCCCTGAGATTAGTGAATTATTTGTTATTTCACTTAGCCCGCCTGCACTAAGGCAGAAATGAGCCAGAAGTCAGTGTTCAGAATCCCAAATGGCAGGCAGACATGCTGTGTTCCCTCTGTACTAATAAATGGACTTATTTTTTTCTGTGAAAGTTACACACAGATCTTAGAATAAATTGTGCAAGAACAAGAGGCCACAGCGACAATTTGTTAGTGGCATCTGTGTTCTGTCCCCAAAAGGGTGTGAGGCTCATAACCAGGCACTGCGCTGAGGTCCTACCAGGACACTGTATCTGATGACAGCATAGACCACAGTGGATGGGCCACATGGCTCTTCTCGTTCCCACAGGACTGGATGTGTGGGTGGCACACAAGCAAGAGCCACTGTGATAGCAATTCCATGTCTCCCTGTGCCAACCCTGGGTGCAGGACCATTAACGCTCTGATTTATCATGTGAGTGGGTGACCCTCTCATTATAGAGCACATTCTGCATTCGAGTGCCCACTTCTGGCCTATTGTTACAACTATCTCATCATTTTCTCTAATAACAGATATATTGCTATGTAAAAAATACTTTTCTATGATCTATATTGTAAAGCTTATGTTTATTTTACAATAATATATTTTAACCATGGGGAATTTTTTCTTTTCCTGAAAGTGCCATTCAAGAAACTTATAACAGAGAAAATAAGTGCAAAGAAAATATTTTATTTCCATAGAAAATATAGGATTATTTAAAGTCCTGACTGGTGGTGCAGTGGATAAGGCGCCAGCTTGCGAACCTAAAGGTCGCTGATTCTATTCCCAGCCAAGGCACATAACCAGGTTGCAAGCCAGGTCTCCAGCCAGGTCCATGGCTAGAGGCAGGTGAAAGGCAACCATACATTGATGTCTCTCTCTCTTCCCCTCTCTCTAAAAATAATAAATAAAAAAATATTTAAAAAAAAAGAAAATATAGGATTATTTATATAGAAAAAGGAAATGAGTATAAGTAAGTGTTATAGACAATGTCTGTTGATCAAAATGACATGTAGAATAAATACAAGGCAAACTTGGCTAATAAAAAGCTGTCTGTTTAAAGATAAATAATGCTATTATAGTAGAATGAGTAGCAGGAAGGAAATAAGGCGGGACCCTCAAAATTGCAACCTAACAAAGAACTTAATAGAGAAGATAGGAGCAGAGGAAGACCTGTCTCACCTGCTGACTCATCAGCCCTGGGCCTGGTCTAATAATACTTCCAGGTACTCCAGTATCACAAGAAAATACCATGCTAACATGAGAGGAGGGCAGTTCTTGAAATTCTACGTATCTTTTCCACTTTCTGGGGAAGAAAGCCTTTGAAACTGTGCTTTCATCCCAAGGCCAGAAAGGCAGGAGAGGGTCGCTAGTACCCAAAGAAAAAGCCCATAAAAACAACATGGATTAACTGCCTGCTTCCCATCATGAATGCACAGTGAACAAATAGAGCCTGTAGCAAGATAAGGTTTCAACTCCCTGGCTGGTAGCACAGTGGTTAAGGTGCCGGCCTGCGAACCCAAAGGTCGCAGGTTCAATTCCCCAGCCAGGGCACATAACCAGGTTGCAAACCAGGTCTCCAGTCAGGTCTGTGGCTGGAGGAAGGTGAAACGCAACCATACATTGATGTCTTTCTCCCTCTCTGCCTCTCTCCCTTCCTCTCTTTCTAAAACTAAGGAAATAAAATCTTAAAAAAAGATAAGGTTCAAGCCAGCAGACCCCGCCACACAATATCTAAGTTTAGGGAGACACATTGCCCTGAAAAAGATGACACCACCTTCATCTGCCAATCAAAATGTAACTTTCTCACCCCCATCCCACCAACTGTGTAGTATGTCCTCAGAACAAAGGACTCACTCTCTTGGCCCTGTTGCTACTTTGGGGGAGGGGGGTGGCAGGGAGAGGGCTGGCCCCCTGGCCTCTGGCCATGGGGCATCTGACAATGCTCTGGGCACTCTTGGCCCTCTGGCCACCAGGTCTCCGGCCACCCAAGGGTAAGCTTGCCAATCTGATCTTCCTCCACCCTTGTTTTTGCTCTCCCACTCATAGGCTTGCTGATCTGTAATTCTTTACAGCATCAGTGAGAAGAACCAGGTGTTTCACCAATAATAATGTCAAGATTAAACTTAAGCACCACTCATTATCTAGTGGTTTTTTGAAATAATTTGCCGCTTGCTGTGGCCATGTAGACAAGCATAATTGGAAGGAGCTGAACTTCCATGTGGGTGTTGTAACTTTAGTAAAGCATCCCCACTGTTCAGCATTGTCTCTCAAGCTTCAAGTGTAAGCAGTATTCTAACAGAATAACATGCATCTTAATTTAGATGAGTAATACAGATATAATAAATTACTAATCGTATCATGAATAATTTATACCAGAAAACTGAGATATTCAAAGGATATCTCAAATCCAAGCATATTTTTAAAAAGCTGTCCCGTCTTTCAATCCCCGCAATCTACATAAATTATTATTTTTTTTCAAGGGCAAATGCACTTTTCAGAAAGTTTCACATCAACATGAGCAATTGGGGTTGATTTCATGTTTAAATTTACACCTTGCACCTGGCCTCATGCTGTTTCTACTTTTTTAATCAATGCAATGCAGCAAGATCTTTCCGACACACTGACAACGCTGTGATATTTTGGGAATGATGCTTTAGGGAGGATTAAGTGGAAATAATTATTTTATCTCCATGAATTTACAGCCTCACACTTCAAGTTGATATGTTAGAGCTACCATTTTCATCCAATGTGCCTCAAGAATTTGTAAAACAGGAAGTCATCGGTGTAGACAGAGGCACTGACCTATTTTCCCTTAGAATGTTAAATAAAAAATGACAACAGTCAACACCACAGTAGCTGTCCAGTGTGAATGAATCACAACTATACCTTTTTCTTGTCAGATCAGCAAAAGATTTATTTTTTTTTTTTGGTGTGTTGCAGAATTTTAGTAGCTAACGCGTGCCATGAGATGAAAAAGTGAAAAATCGCTGTGTTAGCATATAATCAATCCTGTAAGTACCATTACTTCGATAGTTCCAAAATCGAAATTCTTGTAGCAAAAGTTGCACGTCTCAATTTTTAAAATATTTTTCCTAGGCCTTTTTGGTTGTTGTTTTTACATCGTACGCCTCTTCAATTAAAGTTTGAATGAAGGTTCAGATATTATGCTAGGATATTCTACACCTCCCCCAACCCCAAATTGATCTGATAATCTGAGGGCAAAGAATGGACAAGTCTCCCATTAGTGCCTAGGAAGGGAAAGAAGCCCTGTTTTTCATCTTTGACATTGTTTGGTGGAATCTTCCATATAAAGCCATGGTTTTTAATTTGGTTATTATGTGGCATCTCTTACATCTGATTATCCTGGGCGGTATAAAAGAAGTCCACATACAGAAACTCTGAAAAGAAAGAACTGGTATATTTTTTGCTAAGTGAATGTGCTAAGTAATTTCTTGGTTGAAATCTAAAATGTCCTGTGTCTAAACCTTTTGGGGATTCTACTGAGACCTAGGTATTCTGTATAGAGCAAATGATCAAAAAGCAGAACTAAAAAAAAAAATGAATGTAGAGAATGTGACATTTTAACACTGTGGTTTTGAAACAATTGCAGACAGTGTTGAAGTGGATAAAATATGATGAAGAGCAGAGAATCAATAGAGCCAGGGCTTAGTAACTAATGATAACAGTCGAGAATTCTAAGCTTATTTTATTCACTTCCCCCTGATGTTCAGACGATGAAGTACTTTAATATCCGACTATCTGATTAGTGGTCCAGGATGGCACAGCTTCTGAAATTCACATGCTAACTCAGAAAGTGAGTTTCTTGGTGTCACAAGCAGAGCCCCTGAGAACAGGTCCAAATCTAGCTGAGTCTCCCAAGAAGTGAGTGACGGGCCAGCTGTCCTCAGCCACCAGCATCTATTAAGTAGTGCTACACTGATCACTTTTAGTATGCATGGAAAGTGCCTCTGCTACACAAACACGCAATCGTTTTTAAGGTACCATTTTACCAATAAAAAGTAAGGGTGCCCTGGCTGGTGGCTCAGTAGATAAGTGCCAGTCTGCAAACCCCAAAGGTCGCTGGTTCGATTCCCCAGTCAGGGCACATAACCAGGTTGTAAGCCAGGTCTCCAGCCAGGTCTGTAGCTGGAGGCAGGTGAAAGGCAACCATACACTGATGTTTCTCTATCTCTCTCCCTTTCCTTCTATCTAAAAATAATAAATAAAATCTTTAAAAAAGAGAAGAAAGGGCTGTGAATATAGTAAACAACACAGAGTTTCTCACCCACATCATTAAAACTGATGCTGTGAACAGATTACTCAGATTTAAGCAACCCTCCTGATAAATATTGGTTTACCTTATTTTATCTTTGTTGTCTTAATTTCTTTCTTTTTCAACAAGCAAAACAAGCACTGATTGCTTTTGTTTTAATAGTAACTGTTCAGGAAGCAAGAACAGTCTTCAGTGTGGGCAGTGAATATAAGCACATAACAGTCCTTTCTCTTTTTTCCTTGTTCATGGTCCAACTACCAGCTGTTGGGATGGTCCAAGAAGGGTGATGAGAAACTCTCAGGGATCCTATGTTCACTCCTCAAAAATCAACTTATTCCTTATCTGATGAGAAAGGAAAGGGCCCGCTGCAAAGGCAGGAAGTCTAAGCTGGGCTGCAATATGTGTATTTTCTTCCAAACTGAAAGGTGACTACATGTCCGTACACTTTGGAGTAGTTGGAAATACTAAACCGCCAGCCATGGTCTAGGGAAGTAACTAATTAAATAAATGGGAATTTTTCTTAAGGGAAAATATCTGTTCCTATTTAGGCCGATGCATCACTGGCCACTTTGATGAGCTCAGTGAGCCCCATTCAAGACAAGCAGTATCTGGACATCTGAGCTGTGCCACTCCTGGTCCTGCCATAGGACAAGTACTAGTAGTAGATCAGGCCTTACCTGGTGAGCTGAGGACCATGAAGAAAGCATTTAGCTTCTCAGCCTCAGGGGCGTGCTCACCTGTTCTCAATGTAAAGTTGGGGGCAGGGAGAAATTATCTAGTGGGTGTGAAGGCATTCTGAAAAGGATAAATCACATCCCACAAAATGCAAGTTTTACTGAAGTTTGTTTTTCCCTATGTAAAGAATGAGTCCCCTGGCTGGTGGCTCAGTGGATAGGCACCAGCCTGTGAACCCAAAGGTCACTAGTTCGATTCCCAGTCAGGGCACATAACCAGGCTGCAAGCCAGGTCTCCAGCCAGGTCCATAGCTGGAGGCAGGTGAAAGGCAACCATACATTGATGTTTCTCTCCCTTTCTTCCTTCCTCCCTGCCCCTCTCCCTAAAAAAATAAATAAATAAAAATAGTGAAAAAAAGAATAAAGATAGAAGACCAATATTAAAAAACATTTACTGGAGACTTTATCAAAGAATGCGCCTGTTCATCAGGATTCATATATATGTATATTTACATTTCTCCATGCTGCAGTCTTTGCCCATGAGATCTGTTCCAAAAGTATCAAGCCAATGTTAATATAATAAAACAGTTTGCACGGCCAATACTTTCAAAACAGACCTCTTATATTGGACTACCTGGTTTTATACCTATCACATATATGATACAATACATGTCTAGATGACACCAATTTCCTGAATTCCATCCAGGTGGATATATCTACTGATAACCATCATGAAACATTTGATCAAGTTATTTGTAGACTTTGGAATGAATACAGGAGGAACATGACCAGCACCCCAAAGCACTAGATTCACTTCTTCCATGTGTGCCAAAATTAAAAAATAATAATAATAAATTAAAAAAAAAAAAAAAACAAGCAAAGAAAACCATACAGGCTACTAAGGTTAAGGTCATTTTTAAGCAGACTGTGAAAGTAAATGAACCATTTTTATATTATTAATAGGAGATCATCGGTATGAGGTCAGGTTTAAGAACCGAAACAAATCCCAGATTTCTACATTTGAAAAAAATGAAGGTCAGAGTTTCAGATCAACATTATCAATCATAGAGCGTCCTGTAAGTTAAGGTGTTCAAGGCATTGATTGGATACACTTACAGTGTATCTTGTAACACAATCACCACCATAGCCTTAGCCAACACCCCATCATGTCATATAATGACCATTTTTGTGTGACAAGAATTCAGATCTCCTCTCTTAGCAACTTGCAAGTATAAAATATAGTACTATGGACTCTAATCACCATGCTGTCCATTAAATCCCCAGAACTTACTCATCTAAGGACACATTTGCACCTTCACTAATATCTCCCCACTGAGGGACATGTCATATGTTGTATCCAGGAAAACTAGCTGGTCATTGGGGTGTCTGGTGGCATGTGGGTGAGGTTCAGTTATGTGGAATAAACACTAGAAAAGCAGGTCTTGAACTATTGGTCAAAGCTGAGACCACATAGACCCCGCAGGTGAAATGAAGCAGTTCCTTTCTTTCTTTGGGGTATCAGGAGGAGTCATGAAAGGTATCAGCTCTAGTGTTTCCGAGGGTCACTCATAACTTACGAAGGTCCTGCCACCTTGCTACAACATCGGAGTTAAACCATGGCCAGGCATTGGTATTTTTTTATTTTTTGAAAAACATTAACTTAAAATGTGCGGCCTTAAAGAATCATCAGCTCCAGTTTTTAAGAACAGACCAACAGTGTAGCATGTTTGTTTACTTTTTTTTTAAAGATTTTATTTCATTATTTTTAGAAAGAGGGGAAGGAAGAGAGGCAGAGAGGGAGAGAGACATCAATGTATGGTTGCATTTCACCTGCCTCCAGCCACAGACCTGACTGGAGACCTGGTTTGCAACCTAGTTATGTGCCCTGGCTGGGGAATCGAACCTGCGACCTTTGGGTTCGCAGGCTGGCGCCTTAACCACTGTGCTACCAGCCAGGGCTGCGTGTTTGTTAAATGGAGGCAAGTTGATACTATTGATGGATTTTCTAGCAGGAGCCCAATCTGTCATCTTTTCACCAGTGTGTGAACAAAAAAATAAAAGTATAGATTTATTCACTCACTGTCACATCCATCTTTCTGGATTTTTTTTTTCCCCAAAAAGCTGCCTGAGAAGTTCTGGGTAAGCCTTTCTGCTCAAAACTATTCCCCCTGCTCCAATTATATATATAAACACGGCTGGTCCATTTTCTCTGCTGCCAAAGGGAACCTACAGGACATAGGTTCTGCTCACACTGTGACAGAATTTTAAAGAGGGACAGAAAAGACAGCACTTTACATAATCCCTGAAACAGCACCACTCAATTGCTTTGCCTTGGTTTTGAAAGAAGCTTGCTAAAATGCAATTTCTCCGGGTGTGTTAAACCATTTCTGCTAATTCTACTTAATTAGCTAGGGAAGGAATGCGATGTCTAAGATCACAACCTAGGAAACCAGACTTTGAGAAGCCAGAGGACACCCAAAAGGTTGTTCAGAGGAGAAACAGAAGATGAAAACAGAAAGACACAAGAGCATCAAAAACAACTTTCTTCATTTTTGTGCATGAAGCTGGGAGTTCCCAAATAGACAAGATGTGGGTTTGATACCTCTCATACACAGAAGGCAAAGAGAGATGCAGGGAGCAGGCAGACCCTGGCAGTCGTAGGTGCAGAAATAATAAACAAGAGAACCTATGTAGGAGGCTGATCTCGGGCATCTGCAAGATGAATGGATGTCTGCACCAGCCCAAGAGAATCTTACACGTTTCAGTGGAAGCCTTAATAGCGCTCATTCCAAACGGTCTCAACACACCTTGCTATCTCAAGGCTGAGCTCTTGGAAGAGCTGCAACTGTGGGTGCATTACAGGGACAGGAATGGGTAGCTCACGCAGGTCAAACAGTGCTTTGGGTCTCTTGATGACTTTCTCCAACGAAAGCAAATGTTAACATTTATCTGCAGCATCAGTTGGAAAGGTGACTCAGTACCTATTGACTGCATGGCTTGCAATAAAAAGAGTGAATAGCCCTGGTTGGTGGCACAGTGGATAAGGTGCTGGCCTGCAAACCCGGGGGTGGCTGGTTCGGTTCCCAGTCGGGTCAACTGGCCAGGTCTCCAGCCAGGTCTCCAGCCAGGTCCGTGGCTGGAGGCAGGTAGAAGGCAGCCATACATTGACGTTTCTCTCCCTCTCTGCCTCTCTCCCTTCCCCTCTATCTAAAAATAATAAATAAAATAGTTTTTTAAAAAAGAGTGAATAAATAGTCATCAACTTTAAAAATACGATCTCCTAGTATTATTTTTTAAGCCAGTGATGAAAAATGAAATTAGTGACATAAAAACAATGAGATGACAAGGGCTAACACCTGACCTTTAGGGAAAAAAAAAACAATGTGAAATTGAATAAAATGGTCTTTTTCGAAGAGTGACTTAAATCTGATATGATTGAAAGCATTTTTTCTGTTATTTCTCTCTTAAGCTCCTATGCCTAGATCTTTGCAGAATGGGGGAACAAATGAGAGGGGGTCACACAGGAACTTTGGATTATTTCCTGAAGGGAGCAGAGCATACCACCTTATAACATGCCTTTTTGGCATATTGATTATTGTGAATTGAAATTACTTGAGAAACAGCAGGTTCTAGAAGGACACTGATCCTCTTATGGCGTTAAACCATAGCAGGAAAAGCACATGAAAGAGCCTCCCTATGCCTGGAAGAGGGAAGGCATCTTTGTTACCAGAGGTGGCAAATTCAGGGCCAAAAAGGCCATGTAAAACAATCTTGTTCCTCCTTTGCTAACTTAACTAACCAGGCCCAAATGCTGTTGTCTGGTCAATTCTTCACCAACATATTATTTCTTTGTCTAAAGGGTAGAAAAACTATTTGTTGTGGCCACTTTTTTGAGTCTCGTATTCCCATGGGAAGCCTGGAAATACTCGGACAAAATTAAATGTGTTTTTCCCCTGTTAATCTATTTTATAGGAATTTAATTTTTAAACCAGCCAAAGAATATAGACAGGAAGGAGGGGAGATTTTTCTACCCTTATGTTCCATTTGATTTTGGTAAGTGACTTCTGAAACTCTTAAGAAGAGGATCTTGAACTGGCCTGGAAATAAGTTGATTTTTAAATATAAAATGGCATTAAAGTCTTCACTATTCAATAGAAGTTTACTTTATTTTGTAGTATTACTAGACAAAATTCTAGCAGATTAATATCCCTGATAAGGTGCACTATGGTCATAGAATAAAGGGTGGGGTCACGTGATTGCTATCCCCTTCTGTTCTTTTGCCCATTTGCATTCAGAACTTGGAAATTCTCCACATTGGCTTTCCTATCCTTTCTTCCTTCCTTCCACTTGCCTTCACCTGAGATGGGGCCCTGAGCAGGAAACTCAACTTGTCAAGTAAGCTGGTGCTCCATCCACACAGCTGAGCCTCAAGATAAAGGATTTGTAATTCAAGCTGTATCCATTATTGAGTGTGCACATGCTGCTAGAGGTTTGAAAAAGCCACCGTTCCTCTTCCTGAGCTGTATTTATTTTCAGACATCTTGATGTATTTACAGAAAAGGACTTCTCCCTCATTCCGTCAGCAACTACTTGTTGAATTCCTGTTGCAAGCGAGGAACATATGGCAGAGAAAAATCAGATATGGTAGATATGGTCCCCCTGCCATCGTGACGCCACATGTATCATCTTGTTAAAGTTCAGCTTCTGACTCATCTCCTTCCCTTTCTTGCTCCCCCTGGGATTCCTGTGACTCAAACTTGGCTGAAGCAGTCACCCCGGGCTTGCCTGGAAGATTTCTAGTTAGAACATCTGGGTTTTTTAAATATTTATTACTTTTTTAAAGATTTTGCTTATTATTTTTAGAGAGAGGGGGAGACAGGCAGAGAGGGCGAAAGACATCAATGTATGGTTGCCTTCCACCTGCCTCCAGCTACAGACCTGGCTGGAGACTCGGCTTGCAAGCTCATTATGTGCCCTGGCTGGGAATCGAACCAGCGACCCTTGGATTCACAGGCTGGCGCCTTATCTGCTGTTTCACCAGCCAGGGCCAGAACAACTATCTTGAATGATTTCTTGCCTCCTTTCTAGTTTTTCCTAATTTCAAGACTCACACAAGTGAACTTAATGAACACCCTCACGAGTCTCCATTTTCTCAGTCTGGCCAGAGATAGTATTTTTTCTCCAACGCTGGGAGTGCAGTGAAACATCATCCTGGACGCCTCCGGGTCTCTCCTTTTGTGGCAAGAAGAGATTCTCACTTCACAGGTCCCTCAAGGGGCTTTCCATTTTTGTTTCCTGAGAAGTCATTGTGAAGTGTCTTTCAGAGATTTTTCAAGACGAACTTCAGTTTTCAAATGAACAATTTTCCGCCAGAACACTGTGGCTTTGTTAAAATCCCGGGATGCTTCCTTTAAAATAGACCGGCTGCTGTCAAAACGCTGCGGCGCAGGCGAGCAGAACCGCTGAGGTGGGAGGCGCGCCATCCAGACTGACAGCTCCTCAGCTCGTCAATATTTTTGCTGGAATAATTAAATTGAGACCCAAGCCTACTCTAGCCAGGCATCTTTTTATACAACTCGCTCCCTAAAACCACTTTGGTTAACTGCCTGCCCCGTCGAGTGTGCAAAATGAACAAACAGTCTAGAGCAAGGTAAGGATTAGGGCTAATGGCCCCACCCATGCCTACATTTGGGTAGTCATGTCTCCTTTGATCACAAAAGGAGGCGAAATAGCCCATCATTTTCATTTTATTTATTTTTAAAATATTTTATTAATTATTTCCAGAGAGCAGGGAAGGGAGAAAGGCAGACAGGAAGAGAAACATCAATGCATGGTTGCCTTTCACCTGCCTCCAGCTACAGACCTGGCTGGAGACCTGGCTTGCAACCTGGTTATGTGCCCTGGCTGGGAATTGAACCAGCGACCTTTGGGTTCGCAAGCTGGTACCTATCCACTGAGCCACCAGCCAGGGCCTTAACCCATCATCTTTGGACATGATCAGGAAGATTGTACCTCCCATAGTACTCAGCCAATGAGGAACTGGGGGAAGGAACCTGTGCACTAGGGAATAAAAACCCCACTGTGCCTCCACTGTATATGCCTGCCCACCAGACAGACACCCTATCTTGCAAGCCCACCATTAAAACCTCACTTTCACGGTACCTTTGTCTCCGAGTCCATTTCTTGCATTTGGATGGGTGAGGGCATTTCTCACAGGCAGCTGGTGCATTAGAACATTTACATTTGGTGCTGGAGACAGGACTGGGCATAGAATCAGACCCACGAATCCAGTGCTACTCTGCCAGGTGTACCTGCAACCTCAGAGCTGTGCTGACCCTCACTGAACCCAGAGTCCCAACTCCGGAGAACTAGGTTAGTAATACCCCTTGTGGGAGTGTTCAAAGGATAAACATGAGATAAAAAGTGAAAGAAGTGCCTGACTGGTGTGGCTCAGTGGGTTGGGTGTCCTCTCACAAAGTGAAAGGTCCTCGCTTCAATTCCCAGTCAGGACATGAGCCTGGGTTGTGGACCGGGTCCCCAGGATGGGACATGCAAGAGGCAATTAATAGATATTTCTCTCCACATTTGTGTTTCTCTCCCTCCCTTTTTCCCTCCCTTCCCCTCTCTCTAAGAATAACTAAATCTTTAAAAATAAATGTAAGAACAAAGTAGAATGTCTGGCTAGTGGTCAGTTCTCAGTTATATTTGTTTCTTCACTTTCTCCCTCCCTCCCTTGCTGGGGAATTCCATGTCAGACCACATAGACCCTGCATTCCTTGATAACACCAATGAGCCACTGTCTGTATATGAATTAACAAGTGTTGTAGGACATGGGGGAACCATTACCCAAACATGCACTGGGAGCCAGTGAGCACTTCAACACAAGTACTGCAGTCACTGTGATGTTGGGCTGAGGTTGTTCTATGAGGTCTGTCCCAAAAGTATTCAAGCATATATCAATATAATTAAAGCAGTTTGTACCCTAACTGGTGGCACAGTGGATAAGGCACTGGCCTGTGAACCCAGGGGTCGCTGGTTCGATTCCCAGCCAGGGCACATAACCAGATTGCAAGCCAGGTCTCCAGACGGGTCTGTAGCTGGAGGCAGGTGAAAGGCAACCATACATTGGTGTTTCTCTCCCTCTCTGTCTCTCTCCCTTCCTCTCCCTCTGGAAATAATAGATAGAATCTTTGAAAAAAATCTTAAAAAAAAAAAAATTAAAACAGCGCACAGCCAATACTTTGGGGACAGATCTCATATATTAGATGTTGGCACAAGATGCTTTAAACCCAGTGTAAGATTTAACCATTATTCTCTCAGAGCTGACTTTCCTTATTTCTTCCTATTCTGCCCTCAGAAACCGCCTCTCTGGCTGCTTCCCTCTTGTGCCTCATGCAGGTCCTCCTCCTTTTCCTCATTTCTAAATGCTGGAGTGACCCAGAGTTCAATATGGGCTCTGCTCTCTGTGTCAAAATCCAGGATTTCTCTTCCTTCTGGGCTTGAACTTACAATTACATCCCAATAACTTGCACAGATGTTTCCTGCCTGCACCTGCTTTAGATTGGTGGAGGAGGAAAGTAATTTTCCCTCCACCCTTCTGAGTTCTTGGCTGAGACCCTTTTAATGAAAAATGAATTAAGAGAAGAACAAAAAGAAGCTTGTTAACATGTATACTTTACAACTACATGGGAAAGACCCAAGGAAAAAATGGGTAACTCTGAACATGGCTTATATGTATTTTCAGCTTATTTAGTAGTTTCAACAAAGAACAACATCTTGGTGGAGAAATGGCAGGCCAAAGGAAAGCAGTTTTAGGGTCCCCAGAGAAGAGACAAAAGCACGTGAGTCAAGCTGGTTATTTAGATTCCTCTAGTGACTTCAACAGGCTGAGAAGGACCTAAAGCTGTCTTGGGAATCACTTTGCCCCTCTGGTAGAGAGGGGAAGACAAACACCTCTGTGAATGTGTGCCTCACTTTCAGGAAAATAAGATGAGGGCCAAGAGCTTGGTTTGTAGCTGCTTCTTAACTGTCTTCAGCTCAAAATAATCCTTATGCCAAAGTGCTGTATTGGGGGGTTGCATAATTATCAACAGTTTAGATAGTTCTACAAAAGAATTCTTGATTTTCTCCCTTAAAATTATTCTCTCAACTCAATGAGTGGCTCTACTATTGCCCTTTTGCTGGGATCAAAAGTCTAAATGCCAACCTGGACTTCACTCAGCCTCTTCTTTTTTGTTGCCCTATTTCCCAACATCCAATTCACCATTAAAGAACACAAATTCATTTGGCAGGGGCAGGTGGAGGTCTTCTCAGGCAGAATCCCTCTACCTCTTTTAGGAGATGCAGGGTGTGATAGATTTACCTGTTTGTACTGACCAGGAAATTCCAGACTGACAGGCTGAGATGACAGCCATAAAGAAGGCCAGGAATCAAGTCTAAGTTCACTGTCATGGCCTCTAGCACAAGTGACTCCATTTTGTGGGTTTTCTCTTTAACGCCACCAACCAGTCTGCCAAGTACCCTTCCAAGAAAACCCCAAATGTCACCCTTTGTAACACCTGCCTGAACCACATGCGTTGTCCCAACCATCCCTTACTGGTCTTCAGGTGGCCCTGAACCAAAGCAGCTAAGGTGGACTTTGTACAACGTGAGCCATGGCCTGTCACTGTCCTACCGACGCTCTGAGGTCCTGCATCAGCTGCCCTGCCTCCCTCTCTAACATCAGTGCCCCTGATTCTTCTTCATTTTATCACATTCCAGCCACATGGGCCTTCTTTGGACGCTCAGATGCACTTTCTCCTCAAAGCACCTCTGCACTGGCCAATCCTCCTTCATAAGTCTTTCCTGGGAGCATCATACCCTCAACTCCTTCCCTTCCTTTCAGGCTCTTCCCAGGCTAACTCTTAATGAAGCCTCCCTGACCATCTTACCTAAAGCAACACTTGCTCCCTTTGTGCAATGATTCTATTCCCTGCATCTCCTTGATCCTCTCCACATTCTGTCCCCATCTGAAATTATTTTATGCCTCTGTTGATCTGAATTCCACACTGGAAGGGAAATTCCTTAAGGCAGAGACCTCACCTCTCATTCTCCTCCCTGTCTCTTACTTGGTATAGAACAGGTGCTCAAAATTAGTGCGTTTAATGATTAAATCCACTCGTTAAGTCATCTGAACTGTAAAACTCCTGTGACTGTGGACAAAAAGGGGGCACTATAATAAATCTAATATAACATAACTCTTGCTCATTCTATCTGCAAAATTACACCTCTGTATTTGTCTTCCTTTCTCTGTCTTGAATGTAACTGTGTGGTCCGGTCTCTCTTCTCCTCTCATCTGAACCATAATCTTTCCGTGGATTTTCCCAGCTCACCTTCTCCCTGTCTCTTGGAACATGTGTCCTATTTTTTTTAACAAAAATATTTGTTGACAATCCATTAAAGTTTGCAGCTCCTGCTCAGAGGGGCAATTTAGTCTAGAGGGTTCTAGAACTCTCTTTGGAACCAAAGATTTCTTGGGTTTGAAATGTAGCCCCCCTCCCCCCCACATGCACACACTTATTTTTGTGTGTGTCACTTTAGGAAAATAAGTTGAAATCTATTACTCTCAGCTTCATATCTATATAATAGAGATAGCACCTATAAGGTCCTTTAAGGTCATTATGATGATAAAAATGAGTTACCATGAGGATAAAATAAGTTACTTCCATCATTCAGAATAAACACAGCACAGACTAAGCACCCAATAAAATTAGCTATTTTATTATACCTGTGTCTCTGCAACATAGGCTTGCATGTTTGGATGATCTCAGTCCTGAGCCTAACTTCGCATGACCACATGATTGTCATGGGCAAGATCACCACCTCTAATTCCTGTTTTCTACTCAAATTCTCCTGAATGGCATCCTTGAGTCTTTGTCATCCTTGGTTCAGTCACCCAAGGCCAAGAAAGAGAAGGGTCGCCTGGCATGATCATGGCCTTCCTAAGCTGACCCCTCCAAGGTCATGGGGACACTTCAGAAGCAGAAAGTATGGGCTGGCAAGAAACTGACATGTCTATTTCACCAGGTAAGAAACCTGGCACCTGGCTGGTGTGGCCCAGTAGATTGGCACTGGCCTGTGAACCCAAGGGTCACTCGTTCGATTCCCAGTCAGGGCACATAACCAGGTTGCAAGCCAGGTCTCCAGCCAGGTCCTTAGCTGGAGGCCAGGTGAAAAGCAAGCATACATTGATGTTTCTCTCCCTTTCTTCCCCCCTTCCTGCCCTTCTCTGTAAAAATAATGAATAAAATATTCATTTGGATACACAATATAATTATCTTATATTATAAAGTATAACAATCTTATATTTTAAAAATGTGACTATTTAAATTCTGGTTATAGTTTCTGTAATTATTATTATTTGTTGTTGTTGATGGTCTCCCTTATCATTTACTGATGATGTATTTTGGGAAATGTTAGCTTATGACCAGTTAGCTGAACTAGAGCCAGGAGGGTGATTTAGAAGGGGGTGTGTGCCCTGGGCCTCCGTGTGGTGGAAAGAGAAATTATAATGGGACAACCCAAGTTTTGGGGACATATTTGAGCTTCTTTGGGGCCTCTATGTCTTCCTAAACATCACCCTTGAGGATTCCATCTCTGCCAAAACTGTGAAAGTTGTGGAATTTCCTTAGAGGGAGACATTCTCTATATTCTCTGCCCTGACATATTTCCCCATCCTCCCACCTCCTTGTTCCTTGGCAAGTTTTCGAAATGACTAGTATGAATCACTTGCACAGAAAAACAAAGAAGCCATGGTTAATAGGTAACTTGGTTAATCGGGAGGAATGAGTCCTTGGTACTAGCACCTATTAACCCCAAATGCTCATTGGCTTGCCAGACTGGCTAACAGAAAGTGAGGTTCCATTGAAGCAGAGGGTGGGGGAAGCGGGGTGGGAGTGGGGGTGGGGGTGAGGCTGGTATGTTTGGTGGGATGGAAAGGTAGCTTCCAGCACTGGCAGCACAAGGCCAGCAAAAGTTCCTTAGGTGCCCACTGGACTCTCTGAGAAAGAACAGAGTAGGAGAGCTAAGGACAAAACCAATAAAAAGGGAAGATGAACCTGTACAGAGGAACCTCAGTTCTCAAACTTAATTCATTCCAGAAGACTGTGGGAGAAGTGAGTTGTTAACAAATTGACAGTGCCTGGCACCTGAGGGATGCATGACTAATCATTCAGGTATCACCATGAAGGGGTGATCAGCTCGAGAACCGAAGTCCTGTTCCACAACCGTGATATCTCTTTTTTCTGTGAGCCATTTGGTTGAGAACCAAATTGTTCAAGATGGGAGATGCTCAAGAACCAAGGCTTGACCATAATATTGCAAATAGAGGGAAGCACCTGGGGCATTTATGTAAAATGTTTTCAAACAACCCTTTGACAATCAAGTCTAAATAACCCCAAGATCTAAAGAGGGCCATGCTCTGTGTGGAGCCCAGGTAGCCATGGTGGACAGCTCGTCTCGTCTTGCCCAGCTGGCTTCAGTTAGCAATAAATGTTCCTCTCACGTCCATGAGGTGCAACATTTTTATTTGTCAACACTTCCTTGTTTCTACATGGTTGAGCTTTTTTTTGCAAAAGTATAAGAACTTTCCAAATGTGAAACATGATATACTGGGTTAAAGTCAGTGTATCGGCGAGCTCGCCAGCAGGGAGGTGTCTTTGGTGAGCATGAGACTCACAGACACCTGGTCTGGGACCCCAGGACCCCAGGACCCCAGGATGCCAGATGGGCAGAGGAACGCTGGATAAGCTGCCTGCAAAACACCACCACCCCTGCACTCCCTTCTCAAAAACACAGCGGTAGCTCATTTTGCTTCCCTTTAACCACCTTGCTTCCTTGGGGATGTTGAAACTACTAACCTGTATGTGCAGTCAGTCAAGATCTGACCTCTATTTGACCTTCCTGGGGTGGTGCTAATTCCCCATCTTGGATTAGCACCTCACAGCTCAGATGCAAACAGAGTTACTAAGCAACCTGACAAAAGGAGGAAGTGGGTGACCCTGATTGCCCCCGCCCAAGCCCACCTTTTCATGAAAGCCCACTCTGTCTCCAGCTCATAAAAACAGCCAAGGAGACCAGTCCCCGAGACAGTTCAGAGGATCTGGCTTTCCTCTGGGCTTTTCCTTTGTGCTCAATATAAGCTTAATGAAGTCTGTCTGCAAATTTCTCTGGGGTTTCCTCTTGACTTCTGTCTTGGAGAACCCAAAAAGAATCCTGACATCAGTAATATGCACTCATGCTGACTACTTGACACATGTTGCAGTACAAAGCCTTGAATCTTTGTGAGCAAGTCTGGCCTCTGAGAATCCCAGAGTGAAGTGCGGACAGACAGCGAAGCATGACTTGCATGGTTGTCACTACTTACGGGGGAAATAGAACCACTTCAGCTCAGAGCAAGCCAGTGTCCCATGGGCTCTTGTGTCCCTCCGTAAGAGTTTAGGGATGCTGTATTTTTGCTCTTACTTTAAATAGGCAAAGAGAGATCCTCTGTCCTGAAATACCAATGTTTGGTGTGAATAGATATGCTTGATTTTGTTTGGGAAGGATGTAGTTTCGGCTTCAGAGTAGAAAGTGATAATTCTCATACTCTCAAGGCTCACATCACAGTTGCATTGAGTGCACAGTGGCTAAAAGCCCAGATTCTAAAGTGAGATGTCTATGTTCAAGCCACCCCATTTCTAGTAAGTGCCATTTATAACCTCTGCCAGACTCTCTTGTGAGCTGCAGTGGGGTGAACACTGACTGCAGCAATCAGCTCTAATCTCCAGCACGTATGTGTACTACCTTATTCTTCACAACTCATTTAAGGCTCCCGACCAAACTTTTTAGATGGATGCTAGTGACATGAGGCTTGGGAAGGTTAAGGTATTTTTCCATGGCTACAGAGCTAGAAAGTAGCAGAGGTGGAATCAATCCTGAATCAGTCTCCCAATAAGACACAAGGCAGTTGTGCCATGCAGATGTGTGCCAGGCATTCCAACATAGTTTCTAAGAGACTAGCTTGTCAACAGAGACAACCGGACCACAAATAACAGAAAAGAACTCAACAAACATAAGTAACTGAAGCCCTGTCATACTTTATTAACATGGGGTTGAGAATAACCCACTCAATATCTTAAAGTCCACTATCATGCGAACAAAAGTGCACCTGCAGAAGCCAGGGCGCACACTGTGATGAGGAATAAGGCATAGTCACTGTCCTTTAGTAGACGGTGACCCAGCCGTCCTACATGCAGAATAAGCACCAATGGGGCATGTCATCTGTGACCAGCCTAACACAGGGTTATCAAGCAAGAATTCCACAGCCAGCAATGAGCATGGGCTCCTCCAAATAGTGAAGTGAATTCTATGGCTCCGAGATGAAATGCTATGGAAGTTTTGAGTTTGGGGAGATGATGACATTATCACAGAGCTAAAACTTTTAAGGGTTGTAAAAGAGGGAAGAGACTTAGATAAGTGGGCAGGAGATTGAAAGGCATTCTGGCAAAAGGGAATTGTGCTGAGGGCCCAGGGAAGGAAAGGTGTTACACCCCTGGGTTGCTGGAGCACAAGAAAAAGGAAAAGAAAAAAATATTCAAGGAGGTAAGATGTATAGTTGTCAGAGTGATTCATTTTCCAAAGAGCTCTCACAAACGATTAGTTTATGTTTTTAACTCTGTAGAGCTGTGTAGGTATTAGTATTTCCACTCAAAAATTAAGCTGAGCATTTAAGTAACATGCACATAGGTATGCAATGTTGAACTAGCCCTAAAAACAGTCTTTTAGATTTGTGCATCATGGCTTCAACTGAAATTTGAAATTCAGCCTACCAGTTATCATTTCCTGGGAAGTACCATATGCAGAATATGCAGGACCTGCCTTCATTATGAATTGGTAATTGATTGAGACTGTTGGAAGTGGGAGCTCTTATCTCTAAGTCAAATTAAACCAAAATTCTATAATATATACTTTTTTTTAATGATTTTATTTATTTATTATTTCCACAGAGAAGGGAAGAGAAAGAGATAGATAGGGAGAAAAACATCAATGTATGGTTCAGTGCCTTTCACCTACCTCCAGCTACGGACCTGACTGGAGACCTGGCTTGCAACCTGGTTATGTGCCCTGGCTGGGAATCGAACCAGCGACCTTTGGGTTTGCTGGCCAGTTGGTACCTATCCAATGAGCCACCAGCCAGGGGTCTATAATATATACTATTAATGGTGAGAGTTATTGTTTGTTCTGAAATCATATGTAAGATTGTGCTAAGTACTTTATATACATTATTATGTGTTACCATTTCCCTGTTCAGTAAAATTCTCTTCTAGGTTAGAGACCATTAGCACCATGCCCAAGGCCATGCAATATATGAAGTACCAGAACAAAGACTGCATTATGAATGCCTCTAAAACCTAAAATGTGAGACTTATCCACACTGTTTTATACTCAAGAACCAAACATCACCTAATCAGTGGGCTCCATAACCTTCTCAAACCTGCTGAGTGTAAACAATGTCAGTGGTTGTGGAAGAAATGCTTGCATCTCTCTATGAGATGCCATGTGACCAGAAAAGGGCACTTAGTCACAGGTTAATTCTAGGGCAAATCGAATGGCCTGAGTCTCACTTGAAGGAAGCAGATCAAGGTCTGGGGTGGGGTGGGTGTCAGATGATCTTTAGCAATTCACAAAGGTCGGGAAGGATCAGGCCAAGGGAGGACCAGTCCAACACACAGATGAGAGAGCTGGACTGGAAGCATGAAGGGCAGGGCTCTGGAAGGAGAACCTTAGACAAATCCCCAGAAGCTGTGCGTGAGGACAGCATGGCCAGGTCAGGTATGTGAAGTGGAACAGAAAGCAGGCAAGAGGTGGGAGATGTGATGCCATCAGGGAGTTAGACTTAAATAATGGGGGTCATGGTCGCCTTAAGATGCACTGCTTGCTCCTAGCTGGAGTGGTTGTATGTGTGTTGTGGGGCCACAGGAAACAGCAACTGGGGTTAGTGGCAATGAGCAGGGAGAGTGTCACCTCCCAGCTGTGCCCGTTCTGGCTTACGTCACAGTTAATGTCCATTTCCTCATCCGCAGAGACTGCTGGGATTCTGTAATATCACCACAGGACTCCTGTGAGTTAAATGACATACAGCATGAGTCACCCACTTAGCGCGATGCTCCACAGGGAGGAAGTGCTGAAGAAAAGCAGGAACGTGATACAAAAAATAGTTAGAGTTGAATGAAACAGCCATTTTTCCAGGGGCTATCGTTTCATGTATAGCTTATTTGAACATGTAAATTTCTCTGAGCAAGAAGAAAAGGGGACAGGAAATAAAGCAGAAAAAGCAAAAACGCTGCAATCAATACGATATTCTTCCCTCCCCTCGATATCACTAAAATCTCTCTAATCCCAGATTGATGCGGAAACGACCAATCACCCAAGAAGCAGGAAAATCAAGTCCTCGCAGCGATATGGTGCAGTGATGCAGTGAGGTGATACAGTGACACAGAGAGGTCATGTAGTGACACAGTGACTTCATACATTGGTGCTGCAATGCAATGATTAGCAATGTGGGGATGCAGGGCAAGAAGACATACTGAGGTTGTGTAACCACATCTGTCTCCTTCCACAGCATCCTGCAGAAGCAAACGTGTGCAATTGCTTTAAAAGTAATCACAGGTGCCACTTGAGACCTGCACAACTTTTAGTGTTGTGGCAGAAGAGGGTTACCCCGAGTCCCACGCCACCCACTCAGGTTCTCAGATCCCTTGTCCTCTTAGAATGGGAATGGAAAGAAGAGGCTACTCAGCTCCTGGCTTTTGTTCCATTTCACTGTGCTGGGGCCTTCTGCTTATTCCTACCCCACCCCACATGTGGCCCTTGTCTCTTTCCCGGTCTGTTCCTTAATGTCAGCCCCTGGGTGTCTCTCTGTATGGGACCCTCACACTTTCAGCCAAGCAGTGTCTTGTTTCTATGCCATTGTTGGGGGTGCAAACTGTGGGGGAAGAGGCCATGGCTGGGAAGTACTGGGTCCAGGAAAACGTTGTGGGCCATTTCTGTCAAACACTCCCGGCAGCTGGAAACGAGTGTAGTTCTATTGTATCATCCTTCACATATGCATTGAGGCCTTTCTCTTCTAATGGTTCAATAGTTTGCAAAAGAGAGACATTCCCAGAAAAAGTCTATTGACCTTGTCTTCATCACCGTTCAGATCACCTCTATGCTTATGCACTCACTCACCCCTCATGGCCTCACAGCCTGGTGGTGGTGGAGCTGGGACTGGACCCTGTCTTCTGACCCTGTTTGTTCTGCCTGCTTCCTCACATTACCCAACAACACCTTCTCTACATGAATAGTCTCTCTTTAGAACATGGGTCCCCGTGTCCAACCGGGAAAAGTCCATTGTGGAAAACACAAAGATAGGTTACTTCTGCTCATGTTCAAGCTGTCTGGGACTCTTGTCTGCCACTCCGTGGCAGGTGCCCAGATACAAGACCTGTTTTTATCTTTATTCAAAGGGTCTGGAAGAAGTAGGAAAGATGTTCACTCTGTATAGTGTGTGAGTAGCCCAGGAGACCAGCTCCCTGGATCTATTGCTGCCAGAAAACTGAGCAGAAGGTTTTTCTCCACAACACTTGCATTTCTGTGGAGGTTCCAAGACCGTGAACTTCAGTCTGCAGTTGCTTCCAGAGTTCAGCCAAAGTCAACAGGCTTTCATTCCCAGAGTGTCTTATCCTAAAGACATAACTATCTTTTGGGCCAGCCTCAGACCCATGGGGACTGGGCAGCAGCTGCTCCTTTCTGACTATAAAGCACATTTTCTGCAAAAGCAAAAAGATCCAGGCCAGGAAGCTGAAACTGTGGTCTCTTTAGCAAAAACCATAATGCATGTCTGATCCCTGATAATAAGTTTATTTATGGATAGTCAGAAATAAGACCACGTAAGCTCTATGGATATTATTCTGTGTATTATATATGCTCTTAGTATTTATAAATAATGCTGCAATCCGGTCTGTAGTTGTAAATCTACATTATAGAAGCTCATTTTCTGAGTACAGAATATCTTGTCATCTTTCTATGCTGAAGATAAAAAGCATCGATTACTCTCCTTTAAGGGGATTCTCACAGCATGGGGCATGCAAAGATCCGAGGAAGGGCATGTGACTTACATCCTTGGGGTTCTGGTCTTCAGTTCCTTGAAGGCCACAGATAAACCTTCTGACCATACAAGTTGGTTTCTCTCTAATGCTTGGTCCAACGGGCTACACCATAGCCACGGTTTGCTGCAATGAAGACAGAATATTGGGCCAGTGTCCCCACCTGCCATTCTGGGATTTATAAACTCTTAGGCTCCACTCAGCCCTGACCTTGCAAGCACATGTGTGTGTGTGCGTGCCTATGAGCAGATTTTCAGGGACCTCAGCTTTCCTCAGTTCTCAGCTGATTTTGGATACAAGGATATGAACTCCGTGAGCCTTAAAACATCCTTTAGAGTTTCTACATCAGGTAGTCTTCACACTGTCTACTTTTTCTCCTGCTTACTGAAATCCCCAATTACAGTACCTTTGTAACCCATAGGCTGGTTTCCAAGTGTGGTGGGATGACAGAGGGACTATGCAGCAGACACTATTCAGGGCCAACAAAGCTTTGTCATTCTAGAATCTTGTCATTTCTGGAAAAAGGACTAGCCTTCATTTTTGAAGTTAGGTGTTCTGAAAGTAACTGGCATGCAAAATGGTACCAGTCATCTGCATAAAAACAAGCACATACATTGATGGAGCAGAATGGAGAGCTCAGAAATAAATCTTCACCTCTACGGTCAATTTATTTATGGCAAAGGAAACAAATAAAATGAAGTAAAGATTATCTATTCAATAAATGGTGCTGGGAAAATTGGACTGATACATAAGAAAAAAAAAAATCAAACTAGACCACCTTCTTACACCCTATGCAAGAATAAACCCAACAGTAAACCCTAGAACATTGCTTTTAGCAATGTTTTTTCTAGTATATCTCCTCAAGCAAAGGGAAACAAAAGAATAAATAAGCAAATGGGGCTACATTAAACTAAAATGTTTTTTCCCAGCAAAGGAAAAACCATCAACAAAATGAAAAGACAACATACCGATTGGAAGAAGATATTCACCAATGATACATATGATAAAGGGTTAATATACAAAATTTATGAAGAACTCATCCAACTGAACGCCAAATAAACAGTCCAATTAAAATATGGGTAAAGGACCTGAATAGATACTTCTCCAAAGAGGACATCCAGATAGTCAACAGATATATGTAAAGGTGCTCACCATCATTAATCATCAGGAAATGCAAATTAAAACCACAAAGAGGTACCACCTCACACTTGTCAGAATAGCTATCATCAAGCAAAAAGTGTTGGTGAAGATGTGGAGAAAGGGAGCCCTTGGTGCACTGTTGGTTGGACAGTGCAAATTTGTGCAGCCCCTATGAAAAACAACATGGAGGTTCATCAAAAAATTTAAAACAGAACTACTTTATGACTCAACAAGTCCACTTCTGAATATTTATCCAATGAAATGCAAAACACTAATTCAAAAAGGTACATGTGCCCTGGCTGGTGTGGCTCAGTGGATTGGCACTGGCCTTCAAACCCAAAGGTCGCTGGTTCGATTCCCAGTCAGATCACATAACCAGGTTGCAAGTCACATCTCCAGTCAGGTCCGTAGCTGGAGACAGGTGAAAGGCAACCATACATTGATGTTTCTCTCCCTTTCTTCCTCCCTCCCTGCCCTTCTCTCTGAAAATGGTGAAGAAGTCTTAAAATAATTTTTTAAAAGATATATGCACCCCTATGTTCATTGCAGTGCTATTTACAATAGCTAAAATATGGAAGCACCCCAACTTCCCATCAATAAACAATTGGATAAAAAAGAGATGGTAATATGCTATACAATAAAATATTACTTGCAGTAGAATTTCATTTGTACTTAATTTTTTTAATATAGTAACAGTCATCTCTCTAAGACTGAAGGGCTTGTTTCCTTTCAAAGTATCTACCTTTTTCTGACATTAGGATTTCTCCCCAGTGGCCATGACCTCCCTGAAGTCATCAGGGAAACAGAAACCAATCAGATTTGTGGAATCTGGATGCTTAACTAACGATGCCAACATGCGAGACAAAGGAAGGGAGATTTTCCCCTTCACACATATGTGAAAACACCTGCCCTGATTACCTTCCAGGCGCACAGGCTTCTCACAGCATGACTGGATGCCTGAGAGTACAGGAGGAGGACAAGAGAGGGATCTTACACATGTAATGTTTGACCCCATTTAGAGAATTATGCCCTCTGGTATCCCATGCATTTTTTAAGTTTACAGAACTGACAAATTGCCATCTCACAGCTTCTTTATGGCTCAAGTCTCTAAATTCTTGATGCTAGATTATCTGCTCTGACCACGACACCTGCCCTGAGGAGAAGCAGTGCCATGTGGTCCCATTGGCTCTGAGTGGCCACAGGACACCTGAATGAGGCTCATTCAAACGGAGGTGGCCGTGAGTGTCAAACACACAGAGAGTGTGACAATTTAACCTGCAAGAAAGTCAGGTCAGAAAATGTTCTCTGCTAATTACATGTTGAAATGGCAACTTCTTGGATATGTGGGTGATATTAAATATATTATTAAAATTCGTTTTATCTCTTTCTTTTCACTTTGCTTCATGGCTAGTGAACTAAGAGGTGATTCACATTACATTTCTGCTATGGCGACACTGCTCTGGACACTAAATGACAAAAAGAGAAAGCAAACACCTGAAGACCTCTATGAACCAAGCTCCACCTTCAGCCCAGAAAGGGACCTCCATAATGCTGGGATAAAAGGGCATGAAGAGTGTCATCAAGAATGCAAAATGTTCACAAGCAAGGTGGGAGAGGAATGCAAAAGAACGAAAGAGATGCACTAGAGAAAAAAGATATCCCCATTTTAACCTCCCAGTGATTCAGCAATTTAAAAGTAATAAATGCAACTGCATAAGCGCTAGAGTGAAACCTGGGTAATGTGCTTTGTCACCTGAGAGAAGGGGAAGGTTTCCTACTTACAACGGGAGGAGGAGGAGGAAGAAGAGGAGGAAGAGGAGGAGGAAGAAGAAGAAGGAGGAGGAGAAGGAGAAGGAGGAAATTGATAAATAGACTATACAAAAAGTTTTTCAGTACTCTATTTAAACAAGGTCAAAGACAAGTGAAAGAATATATTTGCAAAATATATGAAAGATAAGTGAAGCTATAAGAATTATGAAAACAGTCAACAAGCCCTGACTGGTGTGGCTCAGTGGATCAGCACCAGCCTGTGAACCCAAGGGTTGCTAGTTCGATTCCCAGTCAGGGCACATAACCAGGTTGTAAGCCAAGTGGCCAGCCAGGTCCCCAGCTGGAGGCAGGTGAAAGGTAACCATAAATTGATATTCCTCTCCCTTTCTTCCTCCCTCCCTGCCTTTTTCTCTAAAATTAATGAATAAAAATCTTATTTAAAATTATGAAAAAAAAAAAAAAGACCACAAAGTCTCAAGAAAAATGGAAATCAGGCTGAAACAGAATATTAACAAAAACTATATAAAAATGGCCCTTTGGCATATGAAAAGGTGTTCAAACTCATTCATACAAAGAGACATGCACATTAAAACTAGACTGAGATATCATCTCTCGTCATTAGATTGGCAAACAATTCAACATCTCCATTGTCAGAGTGAAGGACTCTGCAGCCTCCATCAAAGGAAATTGTCAACAATCTTGTTTAACAAAACTATATTCCTAATTTGCCCTTGGACCTGCAGTTATTGCAAGGATCAGCTTGCTCCTGATTGGTGTATGTGGGAGCTTATTCCAGGCTTGCTCCTGGGCAATCTTGACCTGCTCTGTCACTTTGAGAGATGGTCCTACTCTCTGTCACAAGATATTCCAATCATTTCAAACCTCCCTGTTCCCAGCCCAGAGGCTGGCTTTCCCCAAGGAGATGTGGTTTCCCCACCAAGAACTTGCTCTGAAATTATACCTCCAATAATGCAGAAAGACCTGCAGCATTATTTGCGATTATAAAACTCGGGAAATGACCCAAATGTGGAACACGAAAGGATGCTTGGAATATTTTTGCAGCTGAAAAGAAAAATACGAAATATCTGTATGCGATGCTGAGTGATTTCCTGAATATACAGGATGTCACTGGAGCAACAAGATAAAGTGCACTGTGCCAGGAGCTCTGATTAAGTATGATTCACAGCCTGAAGGTTTAATATGCATATTAAAATCAAAGGGCGATTAAGAACACATAGATTATCTTTTTACTTTTTCAAAAAGAAATGCAGATAGAATAAGCAGAAAGTGGTGGATTGGTTAACTCCAAGGGGATTGGGTATAGAGAAAAAGAATTATAAAATATGGAAAAGGGAGAGGCCCTTGTTGGAGTATACCTTTTGTATTGTTTTTCATTTTTGAATGATATTAACATTCATTGTATTAAAAATATATAATGAAGTCAAGAATGGGCAGAGCCCTAGGACTAGATGCATTATTTGAAATGAGTAGATAAGTACATTTAGGAAGCAATAATAGAGCCAACCCAATCAACTTTTGAATATTGTTCTTTGACCACATCCACCCTCATCTAAAGAGGAAGAAAGAGTCACTAGGGAAGAAAAGAAGCCGCAATTAAGAAATGGGATTAGGCAAGTAAGAAAAGCATGGGATTCACAATTGTGTGTGTGTGTGTGTGTGTGTAACTTTGCCCTTTGAAAATGTCTAGAAGCAAACAGCAAACCTAAGTCCCCAAAAATTGGTTTCTAAATATCATTCCTAATGGGAAACCACCAGCATCTTTGGAAAAAAATAACTTATGCTGCTGGTATAAGAAAGACATAAAATAAGAATGAAACATCTTTTACAAGAGAATGCTCCAAAATTAAATGTATGTCAAAAAAATACAGGAGCAATTTTGCTCTTGCTGGCAAAATGTAGGGCAATTTGATCATTAAACAAAATGAGGACATTAAAAACATAACTCACTACATAAAATAAAGATCCAGGAGTCTATATTGATGACAGAGAAGAAAAAGAAGGAGGAGGAGGAGGAGGAGGAGAAGGAGAAGGAGAAGGAGGAGGAGGAGAAGGAGAAGAAGGAGAAGGAGAAGGAGAAGGAGAAGGAGGAGAAGGAGAAGGAGAAGGAGAAAGAGAAGGAGAAAGGAGGAGAAGGAGGAGAAGGAGGAGAAGGAGGAGGAAGGAGGAGAAGGAGGAGAAGGAGGAGAAGGAGAAGGAGGAGGAGGAGGAGGAGGAGGAGAAGGAGAAGGAGAAGAAGAAGAAGAAGAAGAAGAAGAAGAAGAAGAAGAAGAAGAAGAAGAAGAAGAAGAAGAAGGAGAAGAAGAAGAAGAAGATATATAGATAGATGATAGATAATAGGTAGAGGGATGGCTAGATAAATAGATGATGAATTGGTAGATAGATATTGTAGATGGACAGATAGGTAGATAGATAGATGGATGGTAGTTAAATAGATAATACGTAGATAGATGGATAGACAGATGGATGATGGATAGATAGATGAAAGGTAGATAGATAGATGATGATGACAGGTAGATGAATGGATAGATAGCTAGGTAGATGATGGATGGATGGATAAATAGATGATAGATAGGTGATAGGTAGCTAGATAGATGGATGATAGGTGATAGACAGGTAGATGGGTAGATAGATAGATAGATAGATGATAGATAGATGATAGATAGATATTAGGAGAAAAGGGACACTCTTCTTCAGCATATCAGAAGATCAGCCTTCACAGCTGTCATGGTAAAAACTGATTTAAGCTAGCATCATCAATAGCTGGTCTGGGAGGCTGTTTTGATAAAAAACAGAATCTAATATAATTTCAAAACATGCCTTCATAATATACTTATCAATTACAGAAGGAAAACTAATAATTATGTCATGGGGAAATGGGACAAACTTCAACCAAATGCTCAGACTTAACATCTTCACTGAAGGCCACCTGGAAACCATGAGACCCGAGGAATGAGACTCTGAGTAAGACACAATATCACTGGCACAGTGTTCTAGCCACACTAGATTACATGTAGATTTAATGATGTTAAATCACTAAATGTAGATTAAATTACATTAACCAGATATAACACCTAAATGCAACACATGATCCTAAACTAGAAAATTAAATGCTATAAGTGGCAATTGAGGAAACTAAAATTTTGATGGATCAGAATATGGACTGTCGATTAACATAGTGTCAGGGTTAAAATCTCTTCGTTAAATTATCAAACTCTGAAAATGTAAGAAAGCATTCTAGTTCTCAGGTAATACACACTGAAATTATGGGGTGAAGTAGCAGAATCAATGAAACTTCATCTCAAACGGCTAAAGTAAAAAAAAAATTAAAATATATATTTATAGAGGGAGAATGATAAAGCAAGTCTGGCAAGATGTTAAATAGTGAAAATGGGTAGCGTATTCTTTGTAGTATTCTTGAAATTTTTCTTGCAGTTTTAAACTATTGCCAGATAAAATGTTGTGTTCTGTTTTTTAATATCTCTTAAATAGATTTGGCAGATCAAAGACCAGAGACAAACCAAGTTCCCACTGACTGCTCAGTGGGGGCAGTCAGCCTCCATTTAGGCTCTGCAGCCCTGTTCACCGCCACGTGGTGTTCTGGCATTTTCCATTCTGAGAGGATCATGAGGTGTAAAATCAAGTAAATTTAAAAGGTGACCTGTGTTTATGAACCAGCCCCTGTACAGAGAAGGCAAGGACAAACCCTGTTGCCTGATAACCTGGAGTGGACTGCCTCCCATCTCTCCCTGCTATTTCTGTCCATTGTAATTAATACTTACAAATGATTTTTAAATGAACTGTGAAGAGCATCTCAAGTTTGAAAGTTTTAATAACAAGAAAGTTGGATAATAGGCTGGTTTTACCAATGTTATTGTTTCCTGTCAGACAGCCCTTCTGTGCTGGATGCAAATTGGAAAGAACAACTTAGTTTTTTCTTAGTCTCTACTTGACGTTGAGAATTTTATGCTTATTGTCCTGACCTGATGCAGATTTCAGTCCAGCGCCAAGTTCAATCAGAATTGTCTTAATTTCCTTAGTGTTTAAAGCAATCCACTGCCTTTGTGTCGCTAATTCCTTGTATCTTTTCCTTTACCTCCTCTTAGACTTTGGCTGGAACCAGACTGAAGATATTTTTATGAAGTGATTACATCTCACAAACAAATCCTATTAAAAAGAGTTCATTAAATAGTAAACCTGTGGGAGACGAACTTGTAGTTGAATTTTTGTGCCACAGGGAAGTGGTATTTGGGAATGCCCAGCCAGCAGCCATGCCTATGACAGATGACTTCTTTTCTCATTCAATGAAATATAACTGTATTCCTCATAGAATTTATGAAAGTGGTGTTTTATTATTTTAATTACTGTCATCTGATCAATACACCCAGCTGTTCGATTTTCATGATTCTCCAGCGAGTGTCATAGGGTCCCCTTGCCACTCCTGAAGACTGGCCAGAAGGAAATAACTATTTTTGTTGTTAAATTTCCAACATTTGCTTCCAGGCATAGGGGAGATATTTGAATTTCCCACATTGGTTGCAAGAGACTCTGAGCTGGGAAGGCCTATGGCAGAAGGTCCAGGTCATTGATAAGTGAGTCAAGTATTTAATCATTGTCCACGGGCGATTCTGAAGCTCTTGTGAATTAATCCAAATGCAAATGTTCTCCCTTGAACAGAAGTACTCTGATTAATGATGTGCAATTATGTAAATGACCCAATAAGTGCTTGGATGGATTTCTGTAGAAAATAAATTTGTATGTGAATGTGTTTTCAGTCTGCTTCCATTCATGAGAGAGAAGGTAGGGGGGAAATGAGAGGGACTGCTCTGAGCAGTAAGGGACCCCAGCAACCAGTGACAAGGAGGGAGCTAGAAGCATGGCTGTTAGACTCTGGGTGTCTCATTAATTACATAATTAATTCTCTAAAGCAACTAAATTTTGTGCAGTCTGCCTCGGCCTAGCCCCACATGGAACAGAAGAGCAGGACCTCTGTTTTCCTTTGTTAAATGGAGACGAGGTAAAGTGATTGAAAGCACAGAATTCTCCTTTGTGGAAGAACCTCTTGCTCTTCCACATGAGAAAAAGGGGTGGTGGACAGGACAGGGTCAATGAGGTGGCTCTGCTGTGCTGTCTGGGGCTGAAGCCGCCTCCTTCTTTCTGTTCTGCCATCCTGGCTTCATAACCACAGAATGGCTGCTGACACTCCAGGCATCACCTTTTCATTCCAAGTAAGAAGAGGAAAGCTTTCCAGGCAAGTGACCTTTGTGTACTTCCTAATGAGTCCCACCCAAGAACTTCTCTGTCTACATGTCATCAACCAGCCCTAGGTAGGGGGTAAGGGGATAAGACTGCTAAGAAATAGAAAGTTTTAGCTATACACACACACACACACACACACACACACACACACACATATGGTATATGGTATATATATATATATATATATATATATATATATATATATATATATATAGATATATATGTTGTTTCCCCAAATAAATTAGTCCTCTGTTAAAGAGAAGGAAAGGGGGAGGGATATTAGGTAGGTAACAGCCTCTTCCTATACTGTGCTCACTCCTTCAGCATGGAGAATGAAGATAGAAACTCCAGATAGCATTGGAGCTCATGGGACAAGGGACAGAGTGTTTCCTAAGGAGCTAGCTATGTCACAGACCTCCCACAGCTGCTCAGGGGAAAGCAGAAGAGACAAGGATAAGAAGAGCTGACAGGTGTCCCTTTTCCCCAGCCAGGGACCTATTTTAACAGTGCCTAATGTCTCCTCTGTGAGGGGCACTCAGCAGCCAAAGGATTGAGTTTTTAAATATAGTTGACATGAAACACTGATTCGTTTCACAGTGACTTGACACTTAGACACCCAAGCGATCACCACCATATGTCTGTTAACCATCTGTCACCATGTGGAGTTTCTGCTAAGTTACTATTTTCCATGTATTGTATGTGACATTCCTGTGACTTACTTATTCTATAACTGGCAATTTCTACGTTTTATTTTCTAAATTTTATTGCTCCATCTCTTTTACCCACACCTCTATGAACCATCAGCTTGTTCTCTGTCAGTCTGTTTCTGTTTTGCTGTCTTATTCATTTGCCTTGTTTTTAGGTCCCACGTATAAGTGAAACTGTATAGCATTTGTCAATCTCTGATTTATTTCACCAAGCATTATACTTTCTAGGTAGATTCATGTTGTCACAAATGACAAGGTTTCATTCTTTTTATGACTAAGATTCCATTGTCTACAGGGTGAGGAAAAAGGAGGTTTACAGTTGTTCGTATGGAAAACAATGCAACAATTAATAAATAGTGGTACAAGAGTAAACGGTGTTTTGCATAGTCATGGCTGTGACCCTAATTTTGCCCCTGCCTCTAAGATCATACTTGTTCTTTTATCCACTCATCTATTGACGGACACCCCAGATATTCATCTGTAACTCGATGCTAAACATCATTTCCCAAGAGGGTCAAGGGAACTGTCCTAAATTACTGGCCACAAACCCTGGTTCTGGGCTGTGTTTAATCGGTGGCTCAGATGACAGATGATGCTCCAGCCTGGCATTTTCAGTCACCCCACCACATGATGTGGACATCCCACATCTCAGTCACAAATTCCTGTGTGCAGGAAACTGAGCCTTCTCCCCCGTTTTTATCAGCAAAACCCTTGTGTCAAGGTGTCAACGGACACACATGGCTATGACCATTGCGTGCACTTTTCTCGGTGGAGCCTCAAGACCCAACACAGACAGAGAGATCTGTGCACCTAAGACTCCCTTTTGTGTATAGATATATATATCTATATAGATATAGATATAGATATAGATAAAGATTTTATTTATTATTTTTCAGAGAGAGGGGAAGGGAGAGAAGCAGAGAGGGAGAGACAAATCAAGGTATGGCTGCCTTTCACCTGCCTCCAGCCACAGATCTGGCTGGAGACCTGGCTTGCAACTTGGTTATGTGCCCTGACTGGGAATTGAACCAGCGACCTTCGAGTTTGCAGGCCGGTGCCTTATCCACTGTGCCACCAGCCAGGGCCCTTTCATATTTAAAAGCCGTTACTTTTATGTTCAATCTCCAATACCCCTTTGCCTATAAACATTTGACTCTGTGATGGGAGACTCCTCCATGCATGAGTGTTTTAGAAATTTGAAACCAGAAAGTATTTTTCCTTGCTCACTGGAGCAGCTTTTCTCAGTTGAGTTGTGTGACATGAGGAATGACTTGGGGGTGGTGGGCTCTCTTGCGGTGTGTTTCCAGGCTCCGTTCTACGTCTTGCAGTCCCACTTTGCTTGGTTGGGGGTCTTTTATAAATGCAGCTGCAGCAAGGCCTGGTGTGCCTTTGGTGTTTTCTTAGCGTTGACATCTATGGCCTCACTCCATTCACACAAAAACCATGTTGAGATCACAAGAAAAATGCCCTTGACTCATTTCACAGTTCTGTGAGATGCAACAAATGCAGGTTGATTGAGTCATTTATCAAAGGTCAAGAAGATGTGGTTCATAGTATATCCAACAATTAAGTTTGATAATAAAGTCAAAGAGCTACAGAAATGTACTCAGGTCATATAGTGCAGCCCTGCTGGGCAGGTGCCCTGGAGCCAGGTCACCTGGGGTCATAGCTGAGCTGTCAGTGGTGTGACCCCGTGCAAGTCACTTAGCTTCTCTGTGGTCAGTTTCTTTCTGTGCACTCAGGATATTAATGTGCTTTCCTTGTCAGGCTATGTTATCAGGATTAAATAAATTTATATCAAGAATAGTGCCCAGCGTACAGTGTCATATATGTTATTTGCTATTTATTATTCATTTTCATTGAAGATAACATAGTTCACTAACTTTGCTTTTTGCTTCCTATCCCTCTAGAAGTATGGGAGGAAGTAGTGGGCTCTGAATCACGTGACCTGTTTTGGTGGCCAGCTCCTTTCAGATTCTAAGGACCGGGTTGGCTCAAGACACCTGAAAGGAACATGGACTTTCTACACAAATGCTTGGGAGAATAAGGAAACCTTGTACGCTGGGCTGCCTGGTGATATGCAGGGCACAAGAACCACTCAGGACAGAGAGGAGTCTGCACAAACTCACCCTAATAAAAGCTGTGCTGAGAAGAGGTTCGGGGCGTTCTCCACTCGAAAGAATTGCCTTCTCTTCTCTCCCCAGGTACACCTTGCCGGGTCAATTCATTTCATCTGTGATCAGGAGACCCTGCGGGACGGGCTCCTCCACACCAGAGGAGGCAGGTGTCCAATGAAGAGGTCGCACTGAGCACACAAAACAGACTTGAGCTCCCAAGTTCAAAGCAAAAAACTGCAAGTGTCCACCTGAACGCCACTGGGACAGGGTGGGGACAGCGGACGCCAGCAAGTAGAAGAGTTTGCTGTCTCACTGGTGCGACATAAGCATCTCTTCTTGGACTTGCCAAGAATGAGAAGAAGCCCCCAACAAATCATGGGAAATGAATGAAGCTTAGCAAATAAATTTTAGTATTTTCTTCTAAGTAAATGAAAAAGTATGATGCTGATGCCTATAAACCCGCTCCTATTGCTGTAGTTTTAAACTACCAGCAAATCTCATATCTGTATACAATCCTGCATTTCTCTGACATCCCCACCAGCTTAACCAGCTATGTGAACATTGGACACCTGAACCCATCACTGCGTCTCCATCAGAGCAGCATCTCACCTCAATCTAACCCTGACCACAGCCCAGCCCTGCTTTTCTGGAGTAGGAACAGGGGGTGTTTCTCAGGCCCTTTCTTTCTTTGCAAGAAACAAGGTAAGACAGTTTAGTCTTCTGTGCAAAACTTTGAACACTTGGGTAGGTTTTTATCTTTATAATGAAGTATAACATAACATTGAAAGAGAAATTGGTCTCTAATTTTATATTTTTGAAGATTTTATTCATTGTTTTGAGAGGGAGGAAGAAAGGGAGAGAGACATCAACATATGGTTGCCTTTCACCTGCCTCCAGCTATGAACCTGGCTGGAGACCTGGCTTGCAACCTGGTTATGTGTCCTGGCTGGGGAATCGAGCCAGCAACCTCTGGGTTCACAGGTCGGTGCCAATCCACTGAGCCACACCACTCAAGGCTGGTCTCCAATTTTTAAAAAGTGACACAGAAAATTCAGACTTGCTATAGTAAGCTATAAGCCTAAAGAGACAAAAACTTTCTATCTCTTGCATTTTTTTTTAAAGATTTTATTTAGTTATTTTTAGAAAAAGGAGAAGAGAGAGAGGCAGAGAGGGAGAGAGACATCAATGTATGGTTGCTTTTCACCTGCCTCCAGCCACAGACCTGACTGGAGACCTGTTTTGCAACCCTGTTATGTGCCCTGGCTGGGGAATTGAACCTGCAACCTTTGGGTTCGCAGGCCAGCACCTTATCCACTCTGCTACCAGCCAGGTAGGTATCTCTTGCATTTTAAATAGACGTACTCAAACTCAGTTTTCAGAAATAGTTATGTTATTTTGTTGTTTGGGAATAGGCACAGAGGAATGAGAAAGAAAATATTTATTATGGTAAAACAATCACAACAAAATGTACCATTTTAGCTATGTCTAGGTGTACAGTTCAGTGCTATTAAGTTCTCATCATGTGCAACCATTACCACCGTCCATCTCCAGACTAGAAAAGAAACCTTACGTTGAGCAGAATTGTATCCTTTACCAAAAAAGATGTCCTTCTAATATTGTAGTTATTGAGAGGAAATAACAGCCTCCACCCCAAAATACCCTCAAGTCAGCTCCAGACAGAGCAGCCCCTGACTTTTCTTCAAAGGGTCATTTGGACCTGAGGCTGAAATTCTGCTTGTTACTTTCAGAAAAGGGACAATGAACGCTATTAACTATTCATTCATATGAATGCAGCACCCCCAAGCTCATGTGTACACGCACATACACACACCCTTAAATATCTTTTTTTGTGTGTGTGTGTGTGTGTGTGTGTGGACACCTTGGGAGCTTCCTCCAGTCCTAGTTTCTGCAGCTGGATATACTCACCATGTTCACAAAGGATTCACCATCTCTCCACTCCCACCATAGCCCAGTCAGCTCTTAGAAGCCACTTAACTGGTCGATAGTTGAGGTTTCTTGTTCAGTGGGGTGACCACAGCTTCACCCTTGAAGAGCCAGAGTCTTTGGTGACTATGGGTGACACAGGCAAGGGAGAATTCAGAGGTGTCCCAATGGGCTCCTGCCCCTCAGAGATTCCTCCCTGTCCCCATTGGTCAACTCAGTTGCCCCCAGCTTCTGCAGAAAGACCAGTTCAATCCCACATCCTCTCCAGAGATTTATTACCTATTCTATTGATACCTGGCATGATTCTATTTTTGCCATGATGTGTGTTTCTTTTAAAGTTAATGCTTTCAGTACGGAACTGAAATATCAAAGATCATGTTTCCTGAGTGTATTCCAGGATTTCTAGGTTATATGTTTTTTTTACATCAACTGGATTATAAATTCCTTAAGGTTTGCCTCTTAATCTCCTAGAGAGATACTTTCATTAGCAAATTCTCTTGAGAAGTGGTGGGGAAATCAACGGAATTTTCTCCCAGGAGTGCAGTGCATTCGAAGTGCATGATTTTAGGAAGAAAACCTGATACAAACACTTCAACTTTGATGGCCTCTGAATTATTCATGCCTGAAACACAGTTTACTCCCTGGAAGATTTTGCCTAAATCTTAGCAACCTGAGCTGGGGGACCCTAGTGAATGTGGAGTAATGAGAAAGCACATTATGGCTGGCAAAAATAAATAAATGTTAGATTATCCACTCCGGGTAATAGAAGTTTTGCATTGTCTTCCCACTGATTTCCCAGGAGGCAGGTGGACAGGCCTGACCAAGGCTGGGACAATGGACCAAGTTGGGAGGTCACCTGGATGGAGAATCTCAGGTGCCTAGCAATGGGCAAAACTACAAATCCTTGCACAACCCTTCCCTTGTTTGTTTGTTTGTTTTATCATTTTCATACAATTTTTAATTGACTCCATCAGGTGACATGGGTTAATAAAATGATGTACATTCCAGGCATACAATTTTGAGCATTGTACATATGCCTAAAACCTATCTGTACATGTATCTTGGGTGTGAAGTCACTGCAGGTCAAGTTTCCTTCCACCCCACTTATTCCCCTTTTACCCTCTTCTACCTCCTCCCAACCCTCTTCCCTCTGACAGTCACCACACTGTGGTCCATGTGTACAAGTCTTTCTCTGTGTTTGGAAAAGACACCTTAGCCTCAATTGTGTTTAAGCTGCAGGTCTGGAAGAGCTGCAAGGCCAGGTTGAGCATGAATCTCTCTCTCTCTCTCTCTCTCTCTCTCTCTCTCTCTCTCTCTCTCTCTCTCTCTCTCTCTTCCAGGCCAGGGGCCACATCTGACCAGTGTCTATGACCCCATGTTAATTTGTTCTGGCATCCAGTGGGGACTTTATTATTATCTCTTTGTTGATGTTAGAACAGCCTTGCTCTAGGGGATGACCCAGAGACCAATGTGAGGGCAGGCAATGGGTTTTTTGGGGGTTTAGGGGAAAGGAGATCAGTATGGGAGCTGTTCATCAGTTTATTGGGGGTTGGCAGGGGACAGCTGCTCCCTGACCGGCTTGAGGGCCCAAGGAGCAGGGGAATGGAGACTCCCAGCCCTGGAGGGCCTGTAGGAGTCCCACAGAGGACTTCGGTCATTGAATTTTTAAGCTTGCCAGCCACAGCAGGTGTTGTGTCAGATGTCTGATTAGGGCATTATCGCTTGGTCATTATCAACACAGACCGGCAAGTGTGACAAGTGGGTTCCCGCACATCCTGTAGTTCCAACCAGGTTCATTAACACATTCTGCCCTGGCTGCCTCTATACTCTGACAGCTATGACTGTGATTATTATTGTTTTACAGAGGATGTGAGTGTGGCAGTGTTGCTAACCAGCCATCCCTCACCTCAAATGTTTCTTTGCTTTCATTGGGAAAGTGTTGCTTTGTTGTCCACTGGAGTCCTGGGGAAGCTGGTACAGAAACAGAGAGTCGGATGCAGGAGGAGTGATGGGGCTGGCACTGCGGGGGGAAGGGGATCAGCTGAACAGGGTACAAGGCAGTGAAAAAGACCCCACAGATCTTACAGGCCGCTCAGGCTGGAAGCCCCCTGGGAGTGGCTCTCCCATGAGGTCTGGGGATCGATTGTCACAGCACAGGGAGGGCAGCCCAGGCAACGACAGGAGAAAAACCAGCATTTTCGCCTGGAAGAGAGCCAGAGGCTGGTCCTGCACCCTTCAGCACGTTTTCTATTTGAATTTCCAAACAATTTCCTCAAGTGTGTTCCACTTTGAGTGGTTGGAGCTCAGTGTATATAGGTTGTATGTTTAATTTTTCTAAATAAGCTGAGGGAGCCCTGGCTGGTGGTGCAGTGGATAAGGTGTCAGCCTGCAAACCCAGAGGTCGCTGGTTCAATTCCCAGTCAGGGTGCATAACCAGGTTGCAAGCCAGGTCTCCAGCCAGGTCTGTAGCTGGAGGCAGGTGAAAGGCAACCATACATTGATGTTTCTCTCCCTTTCTTCCTTCCTCCTTGCCCTTCTCTCTACAAATAATTAATAAAATATTTTTTAAAATAAAAGAAAGAAAGAAAAGCCTGCAAACCCAAAGGTCAATGGTTCGATTCCCAGCCAGGGCACATAACCAGGTTGCAAGCCAGGTCTCCAGCCAGGTCTGTAGTTGGAGGCAGGTAAAAGGCAACCATACATTGATGTCTTTCTCCCTCTCTGCCTCTCTCCCTTCCCTTCTCTCTAAAGATAATAAATAAAATATTTTTAAAAAAGGAAATAAAAGAAAAGAAAAGGTTTAAATTTTTTAAAAAAAAGGCTCAGCATTAGACTCAGCCTCTTTATGCAACCTTTTGTCCCCATGAGGACTGCAAGATTATTTGTAGTTGATTTTCTGTGAAGGAGACAGGCAGACAAGGGTTAGGGGCAACTGTTGAGTAAACTGCTAATATTCCAAGGGATCCTTTGGCAACTTTTAAATCAGCTCATTCTGCAGACAGAGGCTCCATTCCTACGTAACTGGGAAACCATCTTCCTCTTCCTTCCTCTTTGCTCTCTTCCTCCTATCTGACTCTCCTTTCTGTCCTTTCTTTAGACTTCAGATGCAAACTTTAGAATGAATCTTATCCCTCCCTTTGTGGCAGGTAATCATCATTCATTCATACAACACACACTGCCTACCTTAGAAATATTTCTTTACTTGTTCATTCATTTTTCATGTATTCAACGCTCCAAAACCTTGCAGACAGGCAAATGCCTCATATGTTTCACATGCAAATTGCAGTTGTAAACCATGTAGGCTGGGTGTGTGTGCTTGGTTTATGCAAGTTTTACTACCGAGCTCATACTGTTTGGCCTATGTTTTTGCTCACTCAGGACAGGTTTCTGGGATCTGGCCTTTTCTTCCCTCCACATGCCCTTCTGGGAGTTTGTCCTGTGTGTTTGCCCAAGTGTGAGCTACTCCTTGGAGTGACATCACCAGAGCGGAGTTGATGGATCACAGCAGCTGGCCTCCCAGTGGCCCATCTTGTCCACCTCTGGGGTGTGTAACAGGTTATTCATTTATCACGCGGTCCACAACTTGCCCACAAAGTGAGCAAGAAATACCTTCCCAAACTGGTAACGACATGCACATCAGCCTGATCTTTTCAGAGACAGCTAGCGTTAGGTCTTTTTAAAAATATAACTCTAGTCCTGGCTGGTGTGGCTCAGTGGGCTGGGTGCTGGCCTGTGAACCCAAAGCTCCCGGGTTTGATTCCCAGTCAGGGCACATGCCTGGGTTGCAGGCCAAAATCCCAACTGGGAACACAGGAGAGTCAAGTTGATCAATGTATCTCTCACAGGTGGATGTTCCTCTCCTTCTCTTTCTCCCTCCTTCCCCATCTCTAAAATAAATAAATAAATTATTAAACATTTTACTTTTGTTGAAGTGGGGAGATTTTTCTTGGAAAAGCAAACTCAGTGTTCACTTAAATCAGCCATCATGCCGATTCAATCTAAATACCTTCATCGCTTTCGCATGAATGGACTGGCAGGAAGACTTCTTAGCTGAAGCAGAAACCTCTTGGTCACCCAGACACTCAGCTCTTCTATCCTTCAGGACAGCCACCTTCTCTGTGTCCTGTCACTGAGCTTGTCAGCCGTGTTTTCCTCCTGGTTCTGGAGTGTGCACCTCTTTCCCCAACCCCTCCATTCCAGAAAGCCCAGACACCTGATTCAAAGTTGGAGCTTTCCAGAACTTGTCCTTCTTAAACCTCTTTCTCCTCCCCAAAAGCCACCACTGCATTAGTCCCTCAGCAGAGCTGTGCCTGTCCCCTCTGGTGCCACCTGCCCCTAACTGGGGATTTAAATACTGGAGCTCAGGACCGAGCTCAGCAAGATTCCTACCCACCTCCCCCACCCCACTACCTACTAAAATGAGAAGCTCAGACTAGAAGGTTACCAAGGGATAGCCTAACTCAAACTTTGGTTCATTTTATTCATTATCCTATACTTTTATTTATACTTCTCTCTATGAAGTCAGCAGTTCTGTTGCAAAAGTATAATGTTTTTAAACTGTATCCAGTAACTCTGTCATTGTCTGTTGAGGAAAAAGTATATGGAGGCCTTAACATTTTTTAAAAGATTTTATTTATTATTTTTAAAGAGGGGGAGGGAGAGAGGCAGAGAGAGAGAGAGACATCAATGTATGGTTGCCTTTCACATGCCTCTAGCCACGGACCTGGCTGGAGACCTGGCTTGCAACCTGGTTATGTGCCCTGGCTGGGGAATCGAACCAGTGACCTTTGGGTTTGCAGGCTGGCACCTTATTCACTGTGCTACCATCTAGGGCTTGAGACCTTAACATTCTTACCTTTTCCTTAAGGTAAACCTTGTGGTTCTCATATTTGGGATCTGCTTGAGTTGGATGCTTTATAGAGGCATAAAATTATTTCTAATGAAAGATATAAATACACATATGCTGAGCCCTGGTTCCTGTTACAACAAAGACTAAACTGAAGCATAGATGACTGGTGCATTTTTTCTTATTATTATAAGTAAAAACTCCACTACAAACTAGAGAAACAGCTCTAGTTACAATGAATGCATGCTGATAGTTTGAAAGGGCAGTTTTTCCTTTAGTGATTATCACTTGTCATGACAGAACAAGCATTCTGAGTGAGGCAATGTGGTGAAAAATCCCCTGACCTAGGGAGCAAGGAGGTAAGTGTGGGGGATATTACCCTTCTGGGATTGTTTTCATCCCTTTTTAAGATTTTATTTATTATTTTCAAAGAGAGAGGAAAGGAGAGAGGCAGAGAGGGAGAGAGACAGCAATGTATGGTTGCCTTTCACCTTCCTCCAGTTAAGGGCCTGGCTAGAGACCTGGTTTGCCACCTGGTTACATGCCCTGGCTGGGAATCGAACTAGAGAACTTTGGTTTTTCAGGCTGGCGCCTTATCCACTGTGCCACCAGCCAGGGCTGATTATTTTCATTCTTGCTGAGGAGCATACATGGAAGTGTTTAAGTGAGAAACTGGTGCTCAAATGTTAGAAAATGCTTGTTTAAGGTCAAACTCCAGGGAAGCAACTAATGACTGGGGATCTTCTCCCTGAATACTATAAGATTTGAATAAAGTGCTCATTGTGATTTTAAAAATAAAAAACATTTCAGTTTACACTGCCAACACCACAGCTAAGGACACACCAAGGACCCTGCAGAGCTGAGACTCTAAGGCACAGCCAGCAGATATTAATTAACAGCCTAGCCTGTCCCAAGCAAAACGTTCACCTACAAAGACGTTGAGAGGCTGTCACATGGAACAGTCCCTTGGGAATCTGAAGAGTAAATGCTCTTTTTTTGTTTCTTCAGAATGCTTCCAGTGTTTTGTAAGGGGTGGGGGTTGGAGGGTGGGAATAAGTAGAAAAAAACGTTAAGTGACAAAATACATGTAAACATTACAAGAGAAAAATGCATGAACTGTTACAGGTCAACCTAGAAATATAGACATCACCTAATGACAATTTTCTAACACACACACACATCCATTATATGCCAGTTTTCTAAAATGCTCTTTGACACTGAAGTATTTTAGGTCAATTATGCAATTGCCTTCGATGGAAGTAGAGTAATGTTGAACAGCAGAATGTTATGAATGATAGTAGACACATGGGACTCAGTAGGTTAGGTAGTAGACATGGTACTGGGCCATTTCCCTCCTCTCCTGGCAGTCTGTCCCCTCACTGTCCTTCCCAATCACTTCCGTCCTACCTCTCCAAAGTGCTTCCTTTTGAGGGAAGAAGGTCTTAGGCACAAGACCTGGGTCCTGGGACTCCAGGTCTGGCTTTAGCAAGCTCCCCCAAGAACTGCTATTGTCAGGGACTGCCTCACTCCTAATAAATCTGCTGCCCCTGACACCAGTGACTGCCTGAGTCCTTCCAAGTTGTCCTTATCTGCAAACATGAATTTAGCAACTTCTCTGTTCTCAGAATCAACTTCAACTCTGCCTGGCCAGTTGACAATACATGCAGTCATTACTCCATTATCCGTGCATCTCTCTTCTGGAGCCGCTGGAATGACTAGTTTCTTACATGCAGTGCTGGGAATTCTAACTCATATTTAATTATTTGCATAATTAAGATAAAAATTAAAAGACCGACTGGTTTATCTTTTTTGAATTCATTGAGCATTACAATATCCCCAACACTAAAAATAGATCCTATTTTATAAGTCACGCAAAGCCATCACAAAAATGAAGGACATGTACACAAGTGGCTTCTCTGCAGAAAATAGTCCATTGGAGAAAAAAATAGATTAAGAGTTAAATACATTTCACTAATCACCTAATGTTTTTCAATGACAGTCAGTGAACTTTTTATTACTGAAATAATAAAGGTTATATTGTTGAAATGAATTTTCTAGGAAGAGCTAACTCATGAACAATCCCTTGTTAATATAGAGTAGTAACCATTAGTCACTAAATGACATTATAAGCTTTTTCCATTTTACAAAGATATTGGTTTAAATCATATGCATAATAAGTTTTTAGGACAGGGATATACATAATTCATTAAGTAATCTTAAAGCTTTTCACTTTCAAATGGACATATGGTATTTTCTGAAAAGTGTATGGGGATCCACAATTGTTTAAACTTCTTCAGTTTCTATTTATGACTGCATGGTTTGCGTTAATTATTATACTTTCCATTTGAATAAGAACTGTTCTTTCAAATTAATTTTTAAATAAGTCCAAGCAAAGAACTCAGGGGTGCTTTATTCACTGCTATGAACTGGGAGCAGGGCATCTCCTGACTGCATTATGAAATTTTGTTTTGTTTTGTTTTGGCTTTCATTGTTAAATGCATTTACTTAGTATACACAGAGGTTATTGCCCCTATTCCTATAACATGGGTTTTATGGTTCTCTGCACAGAACTCTCTCTGGTCATGAATCTGGACAGCAAACCTATCCCAGGTGAGTCTCACTTTTGTCCTACATGCACTTAAAGTGGCAGCATTAGAGAAGAAGGTGTAAGAGGATCACTTTTTATCTGGGGGGTGGGGAGGTAAGGCTCCTTTGTAAGACGGATCTAGTCCTGTCTCCATCTCCTTCCCTCCCTGTCAGTTCAACCTGTGCTACCAGGGTTCCTAGAACACAATGACAAGGGAAAAGCAAGATACAGGGCCACAGAGATGGTCCAAATGCTTGTTCACATGACTTCCCCAAGGCTGCTGAAACAGATCACCACATGTGGGTCACGCATTCACTGTCAACAGTTCTGAAGATCAAAGTTCAAAACCAAGATGAGGGCATGACCCTCTTCACTCTCAAAACTACAGAAGAGAAGCCTGCCTGGATTATGTACTTACTCCAGTGTGGTCTTATCTTAACTTATCACATCTACAATGGCTATTTCCAAATAAGGTCACATTATGAAGTACCATGGGTTCAAATTTTAGTTTATCTTCTGAGGGGATGTCATTCCACCCCTAAGATTCATCAGGCTTACTTCCTCTTCTTTCTCACATGGTGTCTCGAGTTCCCAGCCTCCATGGCAGCCAAGTGCATTTGTAGAAGCCATTCAGACTGATAGGATAGGCTCAGAAATGATTTCTGGTGCTCTGGGCTGGACATAAACATTCGCATGCCATCTTCCAGCTTCTTTCTTCTCTATGTCACATGTATCCAGCAGTAGGTTCACTGACCACAACCAAACCATTGTTCTACTGAGGGGCATACATAGTGAAATGGCTGTGAGTGCAGGGAGCAGTGGAACGGGAACATTTGAAGGAAACCAGAAGAGTGTGTGGTGTGGAGTCCAGAAATTGGTGTTTTTGCAGTTCCCCGAATGGATCTAACATGTCTCATGATCCAGAACCATTAGTCCAAACTGCCCTCTTTTCCATGGCTGACTTGTACATGAAGCCTCCGTAACTCTACACATCCATCATGGAGATTTTTGTAACCTCTTTGATGACTTGTTTCTGATTTCTTTTTATTCAGCCACTTCTTCCAAATCTCTACCAAAGGGAACTCTTTAAAAAGTTGAGTTGTCTCAATTTCTTGGTCCAAGTCTTTAGTAGCCCCATTTTACACATAATAACATTAGTTGACTGCAAGGCTATTTTTGTGATGTTTTCTCTTCCACTTCATCCCTCCTTAGCCTTTCGTTCATAACTCTTTAATCATTTATATTTCATTTCAGGTTCAATTAAGGAAATAGTTTCTTTTCCCTAAATATAAGATGCTCTCTCATTTCCTTGTGCCTTCCCAAATGATGTGTATTACATGTGACCATTTGCTGGTTTCAGAGGGGCTCAGAGCCAAGAATTCCAGAAAGACTCAACACCAAACTGGCCTAGCCCTTCTTTTCTATGATTACCGAGAGAACAATGAAAATGAGGTCATAAGATATGAATTTATTGTTCACTAGAAAAGTAACCTCAGCAGCCTCATCCTGGGCCCCATTATGAACAGTGCTAGAATGTGTAAGTGCTGCAAATGTAAACAGCAATGACTCCTCTTTGCCTCAAAGTCCCAAATCTTCACACCAGAGAGCCACTGCACCTGGAGGACTCAGATCTCCCAAATGTGCACGCTCTCCTTTGTGATAAGAGGACATTTACACATTAACGATTGAATTTGACTGCTTGTAAAGAGGTCAGAAATAACAGAGGCTCACACAATATGAATTTTATTTTTATATTGCAGCCTACAAACCAGTGGTAGTCAGGCCAGGGCCATCAGGCAGTTCCTCGCATCTTTCCACCTTATTATCTTTAGCATGTGGTTTTCATCTTCCTGAGCATCTCAGGGTAACTTAGCTGCATTCTACACAGGAGGAAGGAGGTGGGGGTGGGAGGAAGGGACAGACTATTCAGAAGTAGCTGACTATTCCCCCAACAAGCTGTGCTGAATGCGCAGGCCAATGATTTCTGCTTCCATCTCATGGGCCACCACATTTGCAGGGGAATCTGTGAAAAATCTCCCACAATAGTTCCAGCCACTAAGTAAGACAGGGCAACTATCTACTGGACAACTACAAGTATCTGCCACAGACAAGAAAGTGGCCAGGACTCAGGGCTCCTTGGCTTAGCTCCACAGTCAGACCACATAGAGCAAAGGGTTCACATGCACAGAGATACATGTCCCATGACCTCAGTGGTCCTCAGGGTAGTTTTGACTCCATGAAGGCATGTGGCAATGTCTGGAGACATTTTTGCTTGTCATGACTAGAAGGAGATGATACCAAGTATCTTAAAATTCACAGGACAGTCCCCATGACAAAGAATTTTCTGGCCCAAAATGTCAATGGTGCTAAGGTGACTCCACTGTTATAAACACGCCTCGGCATCTGATTGATCTTATTAGCAAATCTGCTGTTTTTGAGAAGGAAACAGTAGAGCAAGGTCAACAGAGAAGTATAGAAACAAGCACCCCTCCTGCAGTCACATCCATGTTTCTAGATGGATGAGAGTCTGCCTACAGTCAACCAAGAGCATAGCTGCCAATCTAGCATGAGCTATGGGGGCTCCACCTGCCTCTGGGACTGCCTCTGTGCTGCAGGTCTCCATGTGCATCCTCCCAGCAAGATGGGAGTTCAGTATCAGTCTACAAAACACATAGGTGCTTAGGGAAGATAATAAGTTAATCTGAAGGCTACAGTGTCATAAATGATCACCATGTCACAAATTCAATCCATCATGTGGTCTCATCTTAAAGTTATGCCTAGCTTTGTCTTACAAAGTAATTCACTAAAAATGACTCTAAATACAAGAAAGGCCAAATCTACAAGATTAGTTCAGAAAAGTTCATAAACAATAAACAGCAAGAATAAAAGTAAGAATGACAGTAAACACCTGACTATGAAAACCAACCTTGAGGGGGAGCAGTAAGTTGATACCAGAGTTGTTATAATTTATCTAAAATATCCAGGTTTCAACAGAAGATTATGAGACGCGCAGAACTCTGGAATTGAACACTACAGTAACTGAAATACAAGTTCATTAGGTGTGAAAGGAAGTAGCGTGGCGTAACTGCTGACAGGGCTGGCTTGTTTTGGGGGTGAAGGAACACCCCCAAAATTAGATTACATCAGTGACTTCCCAGCTGTGAATGTAATAGATAACAACCACAGAACTGTATACTTTCAGTGGATGAAGGTTATGACTATAATACGTGAATTATAAACTCAATAAAGTTATGGTTCTCAGGAGACATTTTTGTGTGTAACTCTGCCCTTAGAACTTTAGCAAGACTTCACAAATGACTAAAATGTGAACAATTAAAACCAGCCAGGAGGAAAGAAGGTGAAGGGATTAAGTAAAAAGAGAAATAAATAAAGATAGATATATACACAAAGGCACAGACAAGAGTGTGGTGCTGGTCAGAGGGGTAAGCGTAGGTAGGCAAAGAGGGGGAAAATGGGGGTGGAAAGAGGCTTTGCTTGAGGTGATGGTCACACAATGTAGCGTGTAGATGATGCTTATTGTTTCTGCCCTTGAAAACTGTATGATGTTGTGAACCAATGTCACCCCCCAAAAAATTCAATAAAAAAATAATAGTGACAAACCTAACTAAATGAATTCTTTTAATCCCATTGGAGGGGTTGAGAAAGGAAAGAACTCACATAAGAAGCTTTGGAAAACAATATTTTGGGGGCATGCTGTAAAGTTGCAGACCAAAAGAAGTCTCTGCAAGAATTGTGATCTAGTCCTGGCTGGTGGCACAGTGGGTAAGGTGCTGGCCTGCAAACCCAAAGGTCACTGGTTCAATTCCCAGCCAGGGCACATAACCAGGTTGCAAGCCAGGTTTCCAGCCAGGTCCGTAGCTAGAGGCAGATGAAAGGCAACCATACATTGATGCTTCTCTCCCTCTCTGCCTTTCTCCCTCTCCTCTCTCTGAAAATAATAGTCTTAAAAAAAAAAATTGTGATCTAATTAGTGATTTTGTTCCTCCCAGAGGTATCGATTAGTAATTCTGAAGCCACTTTGTGTTTATATTAGGATTTCACAAATAAGTAAATATATGAAATGATGAGAGGCAAGTTTCTCATTGTGGGAGAACAAGGTTGGTAAATGTGTTCCATGCAAATGAAGAATAGAATAAAACCTGTGGCATGGGACCAAGATTAAGGGTATCAACAGGAGGGAAAACACAACACCTGCATAGTATCAAAGGACCTTTCCTGGGATACTTATTAGTTGCAAAGAAAATGAAGAACTTTCCAATAAAGAAATCTCACAGACACCACCTTAAACAAGTGATCAGGATAAATATCAAGATGACTGATGTAGGCCACCTGTGAGATGGTACACTAAGAGGGCAGCATCACTTTTGTGACATTCTTGGCCAAACCAGCCTAGCCCCAATATAATTATGGAAAAAAAAAAATGGCCCTGGCTGGTGGCACAGTGGATAAGGTGCTGGCTTGCAAACCCAAAGGTCACTGGTTCGATTCCAAGCCAGGACACATAAGTAGGTTGCAAGCCAGGTCTCCAGCCAGGTCCATGGATGGAGGCAGGTGAAAGGCAACCATACATTGATATCTCTCTCCCTCTCTTCCTCTCTCCTTTCACCTCTCTCTAAAAATAATAAAATCTTTAGGGGGAAAAAATACCAGGCAAACCTATTTTCAGAAACAGTCTTCAAAACAGCTGATCAATAGTCTTCAGAAGTGTCAAGGTCATGGAGGAAGGACTGAGGAACTGTCACAGAGCTGAGGAGACTGCAGACCGATGACAACCAACACTATGTGAGTTCCTGTCTGAGCCTGGAGGAAGCATGGTGAGAAGTGGTGGGTAAAATTTGAATATGGTCTATAGCTGCATTTCTACCATCAGTCACTTGTTAATCTTCCGGTTTGGATCATTGTGCTTTGAGGATGTGAGGTATTAATACGATGAAGGGAGTTGGGGGAAGGATAAATGAGAACTTTTATGTAAATAAATACTTAATTTAAAGTAAAAAGTTTAAGAATAATTTATATCTTTTGAAACTCTTTGCCTCCTGGGTTATCTCTTGGCTGGATTATGTATCGGTTTTAAAAGCTAATCTCTTTTCTTGCATTTGATTAATATCTGAGCTCAGAAGATTTTGAGATTTAGCTCACACTCCTGGAAGTTTCCCCTAATTCTATGTGGCAGGGAAAGGAGGTAAATTACCTACTTTAGTAAGCAGGATGCCAGGCTCGCTCACTGAGTTAAGACTGTACTAACATAAAGTCAAAGGACGAGAGAAATTTGGCGAATAAGAGTCTAGGGCACACACCCAGTGTGAAATTGCAGCCACTATTTAAGAAGGCCTTAAGAAATATACATATACTCAGGAACTTCATTCAGAAAGAATATAGTACAAAGCTTCGGAAATCAATTTCTTACATTCTACCATCAAACAATAATTCAGTCTGTTAACTTTGCAAGTCCTTCTCACTCTAGTGAGAATTACCTGTAAAACCATGAAAAATCAAATGCCTCATGTGCTGGCCTTCAGCAAAGACAGGCTTTATTCCTGCTACCAGCCTACTGTTCAGAAATACTTACTTGGAAGGTTTGCAGGGCTGCAAGGAGCCACTGGCTGCAGTGACAGTGGGAGAGGACTAGGAGCCCACATGGGAGCCAATTTCCATGTCGGAAGAAAAATCAACCCCAAAGCTCATCTTCATTCAGGAGGGCTCGGAAGCTGAAGCTCAAGTTGTCTTACCAACCCGGCTGAAACATGCCCCTCGAGAGAGTTTTCAAAACCATCCAATCCAGTTCCCTGTACTGTCAGCCCATTTTAATTTCCATCACCCTTTTATCTTTCCATGTAATTATTTTATCTATGACTATTTGATGACAGTTTGCAAGAAATTCATTTTCAAAAGCTCCTTTCAGACTATGCCTCAGCGTTTAATAATCTTAATGGGATAAACCTATTTGTAAACTGAACAGCTCAAAGCCTTGTTATCAGGGATGCATAATTATTTATTTATTTTTTATTTAGAGTTACGATTTCAGCAAGAATTCTTTGAAAGGCCCTTTTGCTTTTTTTTTTTTTTTTCCTGGGCTGTAGGCATTGCAATATCTCTGATGAAATTTGAGAACTAAATTCAGGTTTTAAATAATTTTGGAACTGTAACTTTATTCCTAACATACATTTTTATTTCCTATTTGTATAGAGAATAATCATAAATATTATATCCTTACAAAGATATAGACATTTTTAGATAGCACATTGCTATTGGGTTTGAAAGAGCTTATGTTTATAACTAAAGGAATTTGGTGGGGGGGAGGCAAATTTTTTCTTTTCTTTTTATTTTGTTACCTTCACCTGAGGACATTTTTCGTTGCTTTTAGAGAGAAAGTAAAGGAGAGGGAAAGAGAGAGAGAAATGTTGATTGGTTGCCTTCTCATACACACCTGGACCAGGAATGGAACCCACAACCTGGGTATGTGCCCTGACTGAGAATTGAACCTGTGACCTTTTGGTCTCCAAGCATCCTAGCTGGTGTAGGCCAGCAAGGGCTAAACTGTTCTTTTAATAATGTGACCATTTCTTCAGGATGCAGTAAGTGAGATAAAGACAATAGAATTGAGCACGGTGTCCACATTGTGACAAATTCTAAGGCAGACAAAAGGTAAGGGTCACAGGTAGGGGTGGGATAATGGTAGATGGGGATGGAGGAAATTAGGGGCAGGGTCTGAAATCAAAGGCCAATCAGACGGACTCCTAGGAGCTCTCGGATAACTGGGAGACACGCACAAATCCCTGTGTGTAATAAAGATGTGGGCAATTAGAGTGGATTGCAGTGTTCTTATGTGGTCGGAGCTGCCTCTTCTTCTGCTTGCTGGGTTTGTTGTGAAGATCCTAAGCTCCCACAGTTTGCTTATTTCTCCCTCAGGATCCCACACCCACTTTCCCACTTATTCCAACTGCACTTCTTCAGGCAATGGCCTATTTTATAGCCCACATCCCACGCCAAGTCTTTGTACTTATGTATTAGCTGTGAGCTTGGAGCTTTACCACACATCCTTACAAAGAACGGCAGAACTTCAAGAAAAAATGAACAAGAAGAAAGAGGACAAAGCAGGAAATGAGAGCAGCATCATGGGATTCACCTTGAGGAAGCAAATAGCAAAGGAGAAGACATAGCAGAGACTGTGGGAGGGTATGGGAAGGTCCCCACCATAGGTCAGGAGTTTGGTTACCATGGGTCACATTTCTTTCTCAATGGTCCCACCTCATCATCTAGCTTTGCTGTAAGAAATATTCACATCATCTTAAATCTCTAAATGCTATTTGCTTGAGTTTAACATGTTAGAATCCACCTATAGGCAATACTCACAATATTGCATTTCAGCCCATGTCAGGCAGGGGTGACGAAAGGTCACCAGCACACTGGAGCTCTCTGGCCACAGGAGTGAGTTGGTGTCTGGGGAAAATCTCAGTCCAGCTTGCAAGTCCTTCCAGCTGAGAAGTTGGGCCCGGATTATCCAGAATCATCTCCTTTACTTAGAGATTACAGACTCTAATTATATCTGCAAGATCAAATCAACTACAAAATCTAGATTGGACTGCAGCCTAGCTGAGGTGACACATTAGAAATCATCACAGCCCTGGCTGGTGGCACAGTGGATAAGGCGCCAGCCTGGGAACCCAAAGGTCACTGGTTTGATTCCCAGCCAGGGAACATAACCAGGTTGCAAGCCAGGTCTTCAGCCAAGTCTGTAGCTGGAGGCAGGTGAAAGGCAACCATACATTGATGTCTCCCTCTCTGCCTCTCTCCATACTCCTCTCTTGAAAAATAATAAATAAAATCTTTAAAAAAATAAAAAAGAGAAATCATCACATTCAGCTCCGGCCAACTTGGTGCTGTCCTCGTGGTCAACACTGGCCATGCCCTTGCCTTCACCACCCTTGCTTCCCAGGACCTGGATTAAGAGATGTGGGCAAGCAGGGACATCTAAGTGACCGAAAAGGGCAGAAACTGCCATTTTCTCAGATCAAGCAGAATCAGCCCCACCACCCATGTAGAAGAGGCTGTGGAGACTCAAACAAAGAAAAAGTGACATTTATTACACAGCCCAACGCCCATCCCGGAGGGGCATGTCTATGTGCATAAGAGGCAGAGACACCCCCTCAGCAATGAAATGACAGCTGTGCAGTCCCCCAGGAAGAGCTGGTGACTCCAGACTCAGGACTGTGCCTGTGCCTGGCCTGTCCCAACAGCATCACCGCAGGCTCCATCTGGCCCCCATGTGGCCAAGCTCCAGCCAGCAGGGCCCCTCAGAGCCTGGTCATAGCAGCTTGGGTCACTGCCTGCAGAGCTGTCACACAGCAAGAAGCCAGGCACGTTGACCCCCTGCCCCCCGCCCAGCCTTCTCCTCACACCACGCCCACAGTGGGCCCTGGTGGTGGTGCCTTCCAGGAAGTTATATGCAAGTAAGTAGCAGTCACATGGAATGGCCCATTGTGCTCCCTGCAGGTGACCCAAAGCCTCCAACCCTATCCTGGAAACCACCCTTTGTCTCCACTGGTGTCCTGAAGCTGAAGTGTGCAGGACTCTGGTCTTGGCCTAGTCCTGCACCATTCACTAGGGCATTTTTGCACATTTGGATGGCAGAGCAGTGGCACAGGTAGGCCTCCTTTGTCTTCACTCCATCAGCACATCCTGAGTCACCTGCTTCTAGAGGCAGCTTGACAAAGATGAATGGTCCCCAGTGCCATTCAAGTTCCTGCTTGGGTCCCTGAACTAATTGGCAGAGTCCAAGGCTCAGGCCCTGTATCTGGTCTGTGTGTCCTAAAACAGACATTCTTCCCTGATGTTACATAACAAGAGAAAAAGGAAAACATTACTACTGTGGATTTGTAAACTTCTTCACTGAAAACACAACCACCTTCATCCCACCCACCCACCCCGTCTCTGCCGACCTGACCAAATTTAAACTCACTGGCAAACATAAGGTCTCAGAAAAATGCAGATCCAAGCAGGGTTAAATCTTTCAAGAATAAACTATAGAACAGTAAGTTTAGATTCAGCATTTAGGACACCCAAAAATCAATAAAAGAAAGAACAGGGGAGAGCAAAAATATCTTAGCAAAACTACACTTGAAAGAAAAGAGTAAGAGTTTTTAGTTGACTGTGAGTTAATATAATTAAATAGTAATACATTTACCATAACATCTTTTTTGGTGCAAATTACACAAAATAAACTGCTGTTGCAGATGCATTATTTTGCATAATTTATAAGAAAAGTCCTTGTTACTTTCCACTGGTTAAATGATACTTGGGAAATGATACATATTGTTGGCATTAAGTTTATTTTATAAAGGATATAAACAAATAAAAATGCATTCAGAGAGGAACTAGGAACCAAAGTACCTAAACCCAGGTTGTGTAAGGCACTATTACAGCATCAGGGCTTCTTTGCTGGAGCAGAAAAAGACTCTCAGTGATTATGAGAGGACAGATTAGAACTAGTTGACATTGTATTAGGATAAGATTCAATAAGCGAAAATTAAAAGACAACTGTCTGATGTAAAAAGGCTGCCTCTGAGGCCAGTCCTGTTTAGCCCACAGTCCTCCTGTAGCTATTGTCTGACCTGTCCTTTGGAATATCAGACTACTCAGGATCAATTCAGCCAAAAACTCAAGGAGACCCTATGCGTATTTTTAGAGCTTGTTTGATGCATATCTCTCTTCTTCTGTCTAGCCACCTTAGAATTCCTGAGCTCCAATTCAATTCCTCCTTATTCAGTGACAACCACTAATATCCATTTAGGCCCCAGTTCCCAGTGCTGTGCTAAGAACGTAACTCCAGATGGAAAGCTGGTGAATGTGGATCTCATCCGGTGTGCTTCCCTCATCTTTCAGGACCACAGCTGCAAACAGTTGCTTCATAAATTTTTCTCTATTTTATAATTGTTTACATTATGAGACTAAGTACCAAGTCCATTAGTTCTTCATTATCTGATCCAGGGATAAAAAGGATTCTTATTTTTTTTAATTTAAATTTGATTTTTTAATTATGTAAACCTTTCAAAGATTTTTTTAAAGATTTTATTCATTATTTTCAGAGAAAAGGGCAGGGAAGGAGAAGGGGAGAGAAACATCAATGTATGGTTGCCTTTCACCTGCCTCTGGCTACAGACCTGGCTGGAGACCTGGCTTGCAACCTGGTTATATGCCTTGACTGGGAATCAAACCAGCAATCTTTGGGTTTGCAGGCTGGCACCAATCCACTGAGCTGCCAGCCAGGGCTCCCTTTCAAAGATTTTAAAGTTAAAATTATATAACCAGGTACATGCACATAAATGTCATGCAAAATGTCACATACAAAATAGCAAAGAAAAACAACCAAAATTTCTAGCTATTTTAGTGTTTTTGAACAATTAAAATGTTAAAGTCTGTTAAAAGCATTACCTCAGAAACATAGTCACTGATGTGGAAAATGCTCATGATCTGATATGTGATTTGGTGAATAAACTGGATTACAAAATAGCACTTAAAACAAGATGGTATTTTGTAAATATATTTGTACCTATGATAGAAAGTCTTCTAAACATATACATGAAATAACACCTGGAGATTTATACCCCAAAATACTATCATTTATTCTTGTTAAACTTACAGATTTTTCCTGCTTTGCTACCTCTTGATTTTAGAATGTTCATAAGTGATAAAACTATAAAATGCAATAACAGTATTATCTTAAGTGAAATGGACTACTTTTAGTCTAAGCCCACTGAATAATAATTAGTATTAATATCAAAAAGCAACTTTAAATAAACAACCTCAAATCTTTCCTTCTCACCTTCCTCCCTTGCTGAGTCCATTTGGATGCTAAGTACCCAAGTTTAGTAGATACACTGGGTCAATCTGGTAAATGCCTTTTCCTGCACAGCTGTGAGTCACCACTGAAAGAAATCATTCTGAAAAGTGTGTTGTTATAGGATTTCATTCTCATGTGTATGTCATAGAGCGCACTCACCCAAGCCCAGATGGTGTAGCCCGCTGCACATCTGGACCACATGATGTGCCTAGTACTGATGGACTACAAGATTGCAAGGCATGTTACTGCTGAAAATAACCTGACATTAAACTAGCAAAAGAAAAAGTGATGGCACAGTAAACACAAGTTGTACAAGGCAGCTACCAAGATAACGGGCATGTATTTCACAGCAAACTCTTTATAAGTAGAAGGAGGACATTCTGAAATATTGGATTGGCCAAAAGGTTGTGGGGATTTTTCCTTACGATGGCTCTATGAGCTCTTAGTGGTCTTCAACTTCATTTGAAACAATTTTTTTAGATTATATTGTGAAAGCTGTCATATCACTGTGATTCATTAAAAAATCAAAATTGGTGAGTTTTTGTGTAGCCATTTTCATAGTGAAGATGGAAAAAAATAAGCAACATGTTTGGCGTATTATGCTTTAATATGTCAAGACAGGTGACTACGTAACTGAAACACAATACAAGACTTGTGCAATGTACGGATAAGGTGCTGTGACTGATCACACGTGTCAAAAGTGGTTTGCGAAGTTTCCTGCTGGAGATTTCTCACTGGACAATGCTCCATGATTGGGTAGACCAGTTGACAGTAATCAAATAGAGCCGTTAATTGAGAGTAATCAATATTATACCATGAATGAGATACCCAGTATACTCAAAATCTCCAAGTTAACAGTTATTGGTGAAAGAAGAAGAAGAAGAAGAAGAAGAAGAAGAAGAAGAAGAAGAAGAAGAAGAAGAAGAAGAAGAAGAAGAAGAAGAAGAAGAAGAAGAAGAAGAACTGTATCTTTTATTTTATGGGAAAAGAATGAAATGGTCATTTTGGCCAACAATAAAGTGTATAAACCAGTAACATAGTCACTTATTATCACTATCAAGTATTGTGTCTTGTATGTAATTGCAGGTGCTGTATTTCTATATGCCTGGCAGGCAGTAGGCTTGCTCATAAAAGTGTCACCACACACACGTGTGGAATGCACTGAACTATGATGTTCCCATGGCTATGACATCACTGGGAGATAGGCATTCTCAGACCCATTATGACCTTATGGGACCCCTACTGTAAGTGCAGCCCATCAAAGTCCAAAGGATGGTTCTTTGGCACGTGCTGTTTGTAAGGGTCATCTTGGTGTTCATAGAATTATTTAGACTGTTAGAAGCAAATCAGGAATATTGCAACTTTTCCCTTGGAGTTGATTTTTTGGAATTTGAAACTGGAACTGCTGGGCTCTGATTGGCATCCTCTCCAATCACTTCACAGTGCCACATAGGCATGGGGCAAAAATACAATATGCTATGGACACAAAAACTTGCTGCTTCTTTCACTGACATGGAAGCGACTTTACATGGTTGAAGGTTGAGTAACGAGATGAACATCCTACATCAGACTCTAGACGTTGTACCCCCTTGATTCTCAAATTAAAGCTGAACAAAGGCATTTAACAAGCTCCGAAGACCTACAATCAAAAACGTCTCTTCTGCAAGCTTAAAAATCAACTGTAATTGCTGTTTACTTTATACATGTACTGAACAGTACATGGAGAGTGTTTGTAGAAATGATAAATAATGTAAATGTTCTCTCTCATCCAATTTCTTTGGTTGCTGCTGTATTATTTAAAAGCTTTCATCATAAATTTATGCATCGCTTCACACCCACTGGTATTGATGCTTTTATTTAACCCCCAACTATTTCTGTTTCAAAGCTTGTAAGTGATTGTAATTTATAAGATGACAACTTGTCCCCTTTAAATGGGAGGAAAAGACATAGTTTTTATTATTGGCCACTTGGCGATCTATTCCCACCAGATTCTATGCAGCAAAAGAAAGAGAAAGAAAGAAAAAGAAGAAAGCAAGGAAAAAGAAAGAAGGAAAGAAAGAAAGAAAGAAAGAAAGAAAGAAAGAAAGAAAGAAAGAAAGAAAGAAAGAAAGGAAGGAAGGAAGGAAGGAAGGAAGGAAGGAAGGAAGGAAGGAAGGAAGGAAGGAAGGAAGGAAGAAAGAAAGAAAGAAGGAAAGAAAGAAAGAAAGAAAGAAAGAAAAGGAAGGAAGAAAAGGAAGGAAGGGAAGAGGGGAGAGATAGAGAGAGAAGAAAGAAAAGAAAATGCACCCATTTTTCATGTCCTCTTTGATGTGATCATTTCTCCCAGCATTTGCTAAGATTTTGCTGATAAGTTTAATACCTTTAAAAATACGAAGCTTGCCCTGGCTGGTGTGGCTTAAAGGATTGGAGAGCATTATCTCATAAACCAACGGGTCACAGGTTTGATTCCCAGTCAGGGCACATAGATGGGTTATAGGTTTAGTCCCTGGTAGGGGCGCATACAATAGGCAACAGATCAATGTTTCTTTCCCTTAGTTTCCTAACCTTTTAGAAAATAAATAAATAAAAATATGAAGCTTGGTCTTCTTCTCTGGGCCCTCACTTCCTACACACATCTGCAGTGTGTCATTGTCACCTGGCTCCATGGTTTTGGGCTAAATAATGTTATTTGTCTACAGTTCTTCCCTCCCCACCCCTGCCACTGCCATGCTTTCCTGGAAAGTGACAAACAGCACACACACACACACACACACACACACACACACACACACACATACACACATACATACACCCATTACTGAGAAGAGCTTTCATGGAGAAGTGGCCACTCTCTGCCAGGATCCCCAAGAGAGGCAGTTCAGGAGTGCAGAGTCCAACCAGCAGGTGGAACTTAAAAGTTAAGTCCAGACAAAACCGAGGTGCTCCATGGGCCCCTGGGCGTAAATTAAGTAATGATTCCAATAAGCTTCCAAGTTATAAAATGGTTTGTTATGCAACAAATCTAATCTCTAATCATGATGTAGTTCCAAGAACACACGAGCGGTTACCCTTAGACAAAGGCTTTCTGAGTAAAGGAAGACAATCATACCAAGGTGTAATTCTGGTGTGTGTGTGTGTGTGTGTGTGTTTCTTCCCTTGGAGGGTTGCTCTTTTGAGATGTTAGGTCACTCTCTCCCACTCTCACTTGTCTAACAAGCTAATCCAAATGATGACTTCCTTTCAGGTTCATATGGGACTCTAGTTTAATGCTCACTCAGCCCCAGTACCACGCTCATCTCCAAGGTGGGCAGATGCCTCCCAGCGGGGAGCTCCAGCCCCACTCAGCAACCAGCACCCCTTCCACTTGGTCAGTCCCCTGCCCGTGGCCTGGCTCCTGAGCTCCACCTGCCAGACAGGAAACGTTGGCTTCTTCTCGGTCGTTCCGACCATGAGTTTGATCAGTGACAGCTCTTGGCTTAACCAACCTTGTGCAGTTGGTGAGCTCCCAAGATGCTGTGCGTTTCCTAACATGAACAGTACTTTTTGTGTGACTGTCCTGTGGTTCTAGTATGAAATGAATTATCTAGTAGTCCCTGAGTCTGTAGTTATAAGCATATACAAAATTAAAAAAAGAAGCAATTTCCTGCATGAGTTAAGAACCCAGGGGGGACAGAGGGGAGCAAAAAGGGGATGGATGCAATACAACAACAATAAAGTTAAAAAAAAAAAAGAACCCACACACTACTGACCGACCCAAGGCAGGCTTGCTCCAGGCCCAAGTTCTTGCTGGTAACAGTAATGTTTTCTTGTAGGAAACAGGCTATATTTTCAGGAAAAGAAATGAACCCATACACTCTTTTTCAAACAACTTCAACAAGCCAGGGTGAAACATTTTTGGGTAGCATTTCGGAAGAGTGAGGAAGGGGAAAAGGAGCCAGGTAGTTGACTTTAGTGTGGGTGTAGGCATACCTCCTCAGAAATGATGGTTGAACTTTAAACCAAGTATTGGAGGAAGAGGAGGAGAAGGAAGAGGAGGAAAGGAGAAGAAGAAGGAAGAGGAAAGTTCTGCATTTTGGACAGAGAATCATGGACTTTATGTACGCCATCTGGGGGTACTTTATAGATAAAGATTCAATACATGGAAGGATAACAAGACAATTGGCCAAGAAGAGTTTATATCCGTGGTCATTCTGACACTGTGATTCTGAAACCCTGGTCCTATAAGAGGACCCTTCTCTCTTCCATAGCAGCTGGGTTTCCCTATCTCAGCACCTTTATGCTGTGCTGTGTCCAATCTCCCTTAGGGGACTATGGACTAAGGGAAAACCTGGTGTCTCTCACTCAATGCTGCATTTAGCTCCAATTCCTGCTCAGTGTAGTTGCCATGACTTGTTTTCCAGTAACCTTTCTGAATGTTCTTTAAATTGTGATTTAATCATGTAGTATCATAACTAAAATTTGTCAGCATTCTTTATCCTCTGATTAAAAATTGTTCTTGCTTATATTCACTGGCCCTTGAAATGTAGCACAGAACAAGGGTAGGGCCAACAGAAAAGGCTCTAAATTAGATAAGTCAAAAACAGTTAAAGCACATAATGTTTAATTATCTGTGGTCCTTGGTTCAGTGTCCCGTTCTTCCTCCACCCACCTGCAGATGATCCAAGAGCATTGAGTTAAACTTGCATAGAGAGGAAAATATAGGTAAACAATTGGAAATCCATGCTACAAGCAAAAAACTCAAAGTGTAAAAACTCAGTCAATGATGAGCAAAAAGAATAATCATGATATCTTCAAATAATCACAGGGTAAAGCATGATGGGCTTGTTTCACAGACTTGATGACACAAGTGAAGTCAACTTGCATTATTTCAGATGGAGCTGATGAGAGAGACAACTGACTGACCTTCCTGAAGGACATACAGGTGACTCGCTGGGTAGCCCCAGAGGAGAGGTGGGTCAGCAGAAGAACCGTCATTGTCACAATGTACTGGCAACTCTCCCACCAAGATTGAATGAGAAGAATGCACTAGACCTTGGACAGAATTCTTCCTTTCAGACTTCTTGCCCATAATGACACATATGATGGTTCTGGTGACTCTTCAGTGTCACCAATAAATACAGCATCAGGTATACTATTAATGTGGCCTGAATGTGCTATCAAAGGAAAACACATATGTATATCCTTACTCAATAAAACTCACTCTATTGTGTAAAGGCTCCTATGTTTAGCAGGATAGTGTAGATTTTTAATAAGCCATTAGAAGTGTTTTATGTGATCACTTTAAGGATGATGGTGGCTGTAATTTTCCATTAGTAGTAATTTTTCAGAAACCATTGGACAAATGGGCAATGTCTACTCAATTTGAAAAAGGACCAAAAATGCTGCCTAACATAAATCTCACATTCGTAAAGGGAACTTGGGTGGCAAGAATGATCATAGCAGCAAGTGGTTTTTCTTCCATCACCCACCAGGCCACCTTCCCCACTATGAAGCAACAGTAGGTGACAGTGACTAGAGATCTGGAATTCTAATGGAGGAAGGGGAGCTACAGGGGAAGTGGAAGGGTTAATTTGGGTTTAATGGATGTTTAGATGGTCCATAGGTCTGCCACAAGGGATCTCAGGATTCCACTGCCTGAAGTATATAAATTTGTGTGTCCGTATTTTGGGGGAGGGCAGGAACCCATCAAAGTCATCAGTGTCTGAAAGAAATCTCTGACCCACATAAGTTCAAGAACACCTGACATAGGACTTCCAAATATAAGTGGTATACTTGGAAGTTAGCTTATTAAATATCCAATTGATAGGGAGACAATGAAGAGAGAATAAAAATATCAAAATGTGTCAGAACATCCAGTAGAAACAGCCTGGTGACCATTACCTGGCCACCAGCTCTGGGGCTGCCTCTGGAGCTGAGCAGCTTGGGAGCCCCGGCCAGAGCTCCGTTTGTTACGAGCTGAGGCTGCAGTGAGAGATCTGAGGCAGGGACCTCACACACAAGCGTCATGACACCTTCCCATATAAGTCCTGACAGCTGCTCTGGGATGTGGCCCAGACATCGGTTGGCACAGAGTGGGTCAGAGCGCAGCAAAGAGAATAAGATGAAAGGCCAGCTGTCAGCATGCTCATCTACAGGACAAAGAAGACCTGCACATCAAGACCTTCCTCTGTAAGCAATGTGCCCCCCACTGTTAGCTGGGGACATGACCACCATCAACTCCTTACCCTCAGTGGCTATCACGTTATTGTCATAGATGGGTTACGCATATATGTTTCTCCTCAGTTTAAGATGATTACTTGAAGAGGTGACTCAGCAGTGTTTCTGAGCCTAATTTAAGCCACAGTTCTGAGGGGAAGGGTTTTGGCAGTCTGCCTGTGGTGAACACCCCAAGTTTGTCATTCCTCTCAAACAAAAGCTTGCGGGAGACTCTGGGTCAGAGCCCGGTTCATTGAAGGGTGATGGCTTGCAGCCTGCTGTCTTTTCTTTGTCTCATTTCCTCCCTTATAAAATGAGGCTAATTACAGTAAATACCTCATTATGAAATGGTCTTCAGTCCACACTCACTTTGTTGATGAGAGTGGCATAGGATTTCTGTTTCTGCCATGGTGACTGATACTGCCACCATTGCTCTCACACGCCCACTATTGCTAACGCCACACACAGAAGATGGCACTGGGCCAAGTTATGAAGTGTTTGCAGCACCATGTTCAGAAGATAATGGTCAGCATCTCTGCCTTTTGAGCAACTCCTCTGTCTTTGCACTGATTCCATTTGAAAGAGAGGAAATTGAGACATGGGAGGTACGGAGTTACACAGTCCAAGTTGCAGAGCTTGGTGTGCTGCAACTGAGCCAGGAGGAAAGGATCTCTCTCTCTCTCTTTCTCTCTCTCTTTCTCTCTCTCTTTCTCTCTCTCTCTCTCTCTTTCTCTCTCTCTCTCTCTCTCTCTCTCTCTCTCTCTCTCTCTCTCTCTCTCTCTCTCTCTCTCTCTCTCTCTCTCTCTCTCTCTCTCTCCCCCTCCTCCCCCCACCCCCCAAGACAGAGGGTGTGTGCTCACACCTGCATTTGCTGTTGGGTGGTGCTGGACACCTTCTTATTGACTGGTTTGTCTATAGGTGCAGGAGTTCTGCACATATCCTAGATTTGGTCCCTATAGTCTATTCCCGGAATGTTTCTTCTCCATCTGAGACTTGCCTAGTAATTTTTGAATGGAGCCTTGCTGAGCAGAAATTTTTCATTTTGTTGAGGTCTTGCTTACACTGCTTTATTATTTGTGCCTTGTGTGTCCTTTCTACTTAACCTTTACCCACACAAAGTTAAAAAGACATACTCTTATGTTTTCCCCAAGAATATTTTGGTTATAATTTTCAAATTTAGGTCTGTGATCATATTGAATGATCTTTTGTGTATTGAATGAATTAGAATTTTATATTCAGTTCTTCAGGTGTATATCCTATTGTTCTAGTACCATTCATTAAAATATATATATATTTCTTTTTTTATTGAGTTGACTTAATAGGTACATGTCCACATCTGCCCCCTCTACTCTGTTCCATTAAACTATTTACTTTTCATACCATGTTGATTACTACAGCTTACAGTAAGTTGAGTAATTGTAATCTTTCAACCTTTACTTCTTTTGCAAGACATTTTGACACTTTAGAACCTTGTTATTTCCATATAAATTTTGGAATTAGCTTGTCACTTTTCTAAAAGCTTTCACTGAGAATTTGAGATTGCATTGGATCTATGATTTGACCATAGATAGCATGTATTAATAATTTCACATAATACAATTCATGCATATGATGCATCTTTTTATTTACTTAGGTAATCTTAATTATTCTCAACAATATTTTGTAGTGTTCATTGTAAAGGTCTTGAGTATGTTGTTAGCTTTACTACTAGGTATTATTCTTATGTTACTGGAAGTGATATTTTTCTTTTATGTTAAAATTATTTATTGGTAGTACTTGGAAATAAGATTGCTTTTGTATTTCAGTCTGGTGTCCCATGACTTTACTCAATACTATTATTTTTAGTAGTTTTTTTTTTTTGTAAAGTCTATAGCTGTGGTAGACTGAATGATGGCCCCAAAGATCTCAAATCATAATGCTCAGAATCTGCAGGTGGTACTTTACATAATAAAGGGAAAAAGGACATTATAGACATGGTTAAAGTGATATCCTAGATTATCCAGTTATATACAATCACATGTAATGTTACAGTGGGAGGCAGAAGAAAATTACACAGACATGGAGGAAGAGGAATATGAAGATGAAGCAGGAGTTAATGTGGAGATCTTGGCATTGAAGATGAGTGATGCAGCCATAAGCCAAGGAAGGCAGGCAGCTAACTACTGAAAGCCAGGAGAAGCATGGGCTCAATCATCCGCTATAAGTGATGGCCTTGCTGATCTTGACTTCAACCTAGAATTCTAGCTGGCAGACCTGGGACACAACAAATTTTTGTTTTCTTGAGCCACCGAATTATGGCAACTGGTGACAGCAGACACAGGATAAATAAAGATTTTTGGTAGCTTTATTCCTAAATATTGCATTGTTTCTTTTTCTTTTTTGACTTTATTTATTATTTTGAGAGTGAGAAGGGAAGGGAGAGAGACATTAATGTATGGTTGCCTTTCATCTGCCTCTAGCTATGGATCTGGCTGGAGACCTGGCTTGCAACCTGGTTATGTGCCCTGGCTGGGAATCGAACCAGTGACTTCTGGGTTCGCAGGCTGGCACCTTATCCACTGTGCCACCAGCCAGGGCTGATATTGGATCTTTTATGCCATTATAAATGGCATTTTAAATTCCATTTTCAAAGTGGTTATTGATAGTACTAAGAAACATAATTGATATTCTGACCTTGTGTTTCATGACTGTGCTAAACACTTATTACTTCTAGTAGTTTGCATATATGTTTATAGGTTCTATAGAGTTTTATAAGTACAAAAGATACAGTTGGCAAATAAGAGTTTTGTTTTTTTTTTTTTCTTTTCCAAACTCTATTCATTTATTTCTTTTTACTTTTTTTGGCTACTGTTCAGGGCTTCCAGCATAATGTATAATAGAAGGAGGGGGAGCAGATGTATTTGTCTTGTTCTTGATGTTAGGAGAAAAGAGTTTAATATTTCATCATTCAGTGTAAAGTTGGTTATTGCTTTTTGTCAGCAACCTTTATTAGACTCTGGGAGCTCCTTTTAACCTCGAGTTGGTTTACATGTTATTTTTCTTTTTATTTCATAAATGGACTTAAATTTTACCAAACTCTTCTTTTACTATTGACAGAATCATATGCATTTTGTACATTATTTGTTCATATGGTGACTTTAACTGTTTGACTTTTGATTGGTGAACCAACCTTGCACTGTGGGGATAAATTCCACTTGATCATGATTTAATTCCTTAATTTATTAAGGATTTTGCATATACTATATTCTGTGAGATGCTGATCTACCAATTTCTTTTCTTTAATGTCTCTGTCATGTTTTAACATCGAGGTCCTCATGAAACACATTGAGATCTATTTCATTCTTTTCCATTTTCTGAAAGTTTATGAAATATTGGTAACATTTGCTCCAGCAGTGAAGCCATCTGGATCTGGAGTTTGTTTTAGGAAGGCTTTTTATTATGATTACAATAGATACATAGGGCTATTTATTAGATTTTCTATTTTGTTTCCTGATCATTTTGATATGTTGTGTTTTTTTTCAAAGACTTGGTCAATTTCATCTGATTTGTGGAATATATTGCATAAAGTTATTCATAATATTCCCTTATTATCCCTTTGTTGTCTATAGTGTTAGCTCCAAAGCCTCTTGAAAAGTTGTATCTCAACACTTCAGCCTGTCCCCAGTTTTTGGCATCTACCCACTCTGTGAGGGACAAGCAACATAGAGTGGGTGTGTGCAGGCTCACTTGGTGACTGGATGTCTTTAATATTCTAATTTATCTCATTGGCCCAAACACAGTCATTATAAGTGTGTTAAAAGGTCTACTAGTTTCTCCTGTCTTTGCATGACTTCCCACATTCCCCCAACTCTGCCCAGATAATACTGTGTCCTTACTTCTGGGAAGGATGTGTCGCTATCTAGATTTGAGTTTATTTAACTCTCTTTCTGTTTGCAGCACTTGGTGGATTTGTTAAACTGTGATTTTATGGTTTGCAGTTTATTATTATGGTAGAAGCAATAGTGTCTCATAACTTTTTACATCCTAACTGGAAAGGAAGCCTCCCACCCCCACCCCCACCTCGTCCCATTGATTCTTATGTAAATTATCGGGACCAGCACCTGGAAAGGCCTTTCCTTGCTATTCCCAAAACAGGGACCTAAAGGATCACTGGTCCCAGGTGTAAATTCTCAGCACCATGCATATTCATACATCTTGCCAGGAAGTGCTTGTTGCTTAGAAAGTTTCAACAAATGCATGCTGTACTTTCATTACAAAGTAGAGTGGGATATTAGGAAGTTTACACCAAAGCCTTCAAATACTAAACTTGAAAAAAGCTGCTTTATGAAAACCTTATGCCCTCATTCCTTCTTTCCCTTGAGAATGAAACTCTAAAGTTAGCTCTCTTCAATCTGACTCCTCAACCATAAAGTCTTCCTTGTACCATACCCGAACAAACTTTATTCCAGATAGTAATGCCTGAGCTAAGGAAACAGCACTTTTAATGAATTTTAAAATTAAACCAGAGATGTGCTTTGACAGTTGGGATAGGAGAATATAACTCTAGATATGTACTTTTCCACTGGAAGTTTTATTACTTATTTGCTACTAGTATTTACTGTTAGACTTTTCCATTTTCCAAAGAAAAAAAGAAACATTTTGCTCTATCATTTTGTGTCTGTGTTGTTTAAACTCTTGACAATCTCTGAAGAGATTCACATGTTTAATAACTTCTAAAACATCTTTAATGAAATATCAGCATTTTACATCATAGCCACTGTAGTCTATGTTAAGAGCTCAAGCCTGAGATCATAATTTATGTGTGTATTTGAGTCACCAAAATTTTTATTTTTCCTCCCCGTTGTGAGGCACCTTGACTTATAAGGAGTCCCCGGGCTAGAATTAAGGTCACCCCGCCTGGAGTGTGTGTCTATATGGTAGCTCAATGCAGACATGGTGCCAGCATTTCAGTTCACCACAATGGATTTTCTTAATGCATCTGCAGGGACTTGGTCACTAAGATCTCAGTACTCACATCAACTAACTACATTCCAAAATGATACCAAAATAAAAGTTAACTGATACCAAACTTAGCACGTTTTCATGACCAGAATGACTCAATTCCCACATGGGACACCCTATTCTCACCAAACAAAGGTGCCTAAAACCTGGGTGGTCCTCATAACCTGGCTCTGTGACCCTGACATTCTAATAGCAGAGGTAAAATGGTATCAAGGGTGTTTCACCTGAACTCTGGGAAAGTACAACCACATATGATCCCATGTATGGATTCCATGGAGGAAGCAGAGGTCACTCCTTCTGCACAGATGAGCTCCCTCTTAGAAAATAGCTTCATTTCCTCTCCCAACTCTAAATCATGGATACACTGATCATTTTCCTTTCAACTATAATTTTTCTTTTTCTTAGATGTGTTATTATCACTAACGAACACTGTTAAGGTTACCTTCTTAAGCCTAGGAAACATTTCGTGTATATCTTATATGACCCTTTATGGTTAAAATAAACAGCATTCAATTAAAATAGATTAAAGCAGTAGTTCAAATTGAAAAGTATTTCAGCACTTAGCCAGAGCTTGAGTCTGGCCAGGATCCATGTTCCCACTGTCCATTCTTGAGGTCAGTGTCATTGCTTTTGGATCTCCTCTGAAGCAGACTCTCCCCTCCTGGTCCCAGAGTGGCTGACTATTACCCTTCAGGTGACCATTCATCATTCCTATGTGCTTTGAAAAGGAAAGGATCTTGTGCTCAATTACACAGGAAAACAGGAGGTGCTCAGGTGCTGTGTCTTCAAATCTCACTGACTCTGGCTGAGCTATGTGTCTGTCCCCAAACCAGGGGTTTACTGGTTTGCTGAAGACAACCAAGTCCCAGCCTAGGGCTTGAAGTGGATTCAGAGCTACCAAACCACATGGCCAGTGGGAATGAGTGATGACCTCAGGAAAAATCAATCAGATGAAGGGAGAACCACCACCAATGCCCACTATGGGTTCCTCAAAGAATAAGAATGAGTCCATTAGATCACTGAAATCTCACTCTTTTTGGCACCTGCATTGCTTCAAACCACGGGAATAATCAGCAGTTTCCCAGGGGAGGGTAGAAAAACAGAATAGTGGGCATAATGCAGCTTCAAGTCAAAGACCTGGGCTGGGAAGCTGGTGGTGAGTCCCTCCTTTCACGTCTCTTGAACTTGTGCTTGACAATCATGAAGATTTCTTCTATTAATCAAAGCAGGAAATGGAAACCTACAAAACTTTTATATATTATACAGGAAGTCCTAATTCATTGTCACCATTAGGTGCTAAGACTTCAAACAAACTGAGGCATAATGAAACCAATGTCACCACCAGTCAGTTGATGTGAACAAGAGCTAAGATCTTACATTACCTCATCAGGGATGTTCTTTGAAGGCCTGCTGTGCTCCTAAGTCTTACATAACAGTCACTGTCCCAGAATCATGCCCAAGGTGACCAGATCCACTTGGGAGGTTCCAGCTTCAGGCCACACAGTGACAAGCCAGAGATCACATAAGATAGCTTGGATCCTGGGTCAAGGCATGTGACAAATATTGCTGTCCCCTCTGTCTACCTGCTCCATCTCAAGTGGAATTTTTGTTCCTCAATCTTTTTTGTCCATTTCCAACATTCATTTGGCTATGCATAGAGTCCCACAACACCTTTCAAGGAGATAGGTTGTCTGTGAGTGGCAGTGGTCACCAGCCTGCCTCCCGAACTCACATGAGGAAAATGGCTGTACCAGCCCCCAGACTCAGTGAAGGTCAGAGCCCAAGAGAGCCTTGTGTTTTTCATGATAAATAAATTCACTGCCCCTTGCCACCATGTCCCTGGAGTCCACAGTGGGCCTGCCCAATCTTCCCCACAATATAATCCAAGTGCCCCCATAATTGCATTAGAAAGAAAAACAACTAAAGATTCCAGCAGCTCAGCCCACCTCCACCCACACCTGGAAATTGGGGGCTCAACTAACATTATCAGCACTTTGATCACACTGAAACTTGTGACTTTGAAAGTAAAGCTTCACATTTGCAAGGAGAACAGAGAAAGAGCTCTCACAAAGTCACAAGTCCCACCACTTGATTACCACATCAGAAAGTAATGAATCCAGCTCTGAGTGCTGCTGCCTTGTGCTGTAGCCTGCATACAGTTTATGTTTTCCTCAAATGCCAAAACTTATTGCCTATTTTCCTTTCAGCTGCAAACCATTTGCATTCAGGATGCTGAGTCAAGAACCGGCAACATCGGAAAACAGCATTTCAGTTTAACTCAATTTGATTTCACAGGAAAGGAACTGTATCTTGCCCATCGGGTTGAGAGATATTTGGGTTTAATGATTAGTTTCTCTTTAAATTATGTTACACTGAAAATGTTTAGAGCAAATAACCAGGTGGTTTATTGACAATCTTCAAAGTTTGAAAAAGCATGTCTGGGCAAGCAGAGCTGCATCTTCCTTGTGATAAAACCCCCACTGTGTCATCCTGAGTGTCCAGCTGTCACCGTCAGTGACAGTGCACCCTGTCTTATCAAACAAGCAGTGAGTTGTAGGCTTTTCCCAAGAGACTGGCTTGGTTCATTTCTGACCTTTACACCATCAAAATCCAGTGCACTGCACCCGTAGAAAAGGTGTTCTCATTGATTTTAAAGCAAAATAAAATGAGTCCTATTAGGCAAGTAATTTAAAAGATAAAGTTTGGATTCAATCATGAGGGAAAGATAAAACCCCAGGAGTAACTAGCTACCACAGAACCAGGTGACAGAAAGAGGGTTACTAAGCTTTAATAAGACAACGATTCATAATCTCAGGCCAACCATGAGAAGGACATCAGACACATCAGTTTGAGGTATTCCTCCAACTGTCTGGATCAGGAAAGATGAAGACTGAGAAATTGTCACAGATTGGGGTAGACTAAGGACAGAAATTGGACAGAAGTGGAAAAAGGGAGGAGAAGCTGAGTCAAGTTGAGGTTCAGCTGGTAACATTGCACCATTGTCAAGTTCTCGATGTTGATAAGTGTCATGTGACTATGTAAGATGCTACTCTAGAGGAAGCTGGTGAAGAGTACTTGAACACATTCTGTACTATCTTTGCATTTCTTCTGTAAATGTAATATTATTTTAAGGTATAAAGTTAAAGAAAAAATGTAACCATTAGGAGCAGCCAACACATTTTCCTGACAAATACAATATTTCACTAAGGCCACTGAGTTTATTGAAGTTGACACCAAAACAGCTGATTCATATTTATGAAGATTTGTGGTTCCCCCAAGTTAGTCTGCACCCTGACACATACCCAAGTCAGCTATTTTAATTGGATTATATGTTTTTAATCTCTTTTGTGGACTTCTTACTTAAACTGTTCAACTTATCAGTTAATCTCACCCACTTTGCTAATAATATACCACTTCCCAGCCAAATGTCTATATCTTTTTCCTGTCCAGGAGCACTTCCTTCTCCACAAGGTCTTCTTTAAAAATCGATAGGTGGGCCTTGGCTGGTGGTGCAGTGGATAAGGCACCAGCCTGCGAACCCAAAGGTCTCTGGTTCGATTCCCAGACAGGGCACATAACCAGGTTGCAAGCCAGGTCTCCAGCAGCGTCCATAGCTGGAGGCAGGTGAAAGACAACCATACATTGATGTTTCTCCTCCTCTTTGCCTCTTTCCCTTCCCCTCTCTAAAAATAAATAAAATCTTAAAAAAATAAAAATCAGTAGGTGGCCCTGGCCATGTAGCTTGGTTGGTTAGAGTGTCATCCAGATATGTCAAGGTTGCTGGTTTGATTTCCAGTCAGAGCGCACAGAAGACACAACCAATGGATGCATTAATAAGTGAAACAACAAATAGATCTCTCTTCTCTTCTTGCCTTTCTCTCTGAAATGATTTTTTTTTTTAAATTGATAGGTGCCCCTCTGAGAATCACTTGGTTCTAAATCTTACCTAGACTTCTTGTAAATTCTGAGCACAAATGATATCTGGATAAAGCTATAACAGACAGTTGTCCTCTGCATCCTCTTCAAAGACTAACTACTCTTACCTTTTCTGGGTCACTGGGAAGAGGTATTGCTAAGAGGTCTCCCCAACACCATCACAGGTCTGTTTTCCTGCCCTATGATGGTGTACTGTGTACATGAAGCAAAGTCAGCCCCACCCATTTTCTTAGCCATGTCTCAACTGCAGTAAGGGACATAGCAAATGGGAAAAGCAATGGAAGAAGAGAAGAAAGTTGAGCATGGATCTATCTTGGCCCAATTTTTGATCCATCAATGAACTGACCAGGTAGGTTTAGCTTAGGTTTGTGATACATACTATAAGGTCTTAGAATCTTGGACTTGAACTAGGATCACAGCAGGAGAAATTGAGCAGAGTATCATGATATCTGCATTTTCTAAGTATATCTCCAATGCAAAAGGGCCAGGCTGAGGAGTATGTCACACACTAGGCTAACACTCAGTGTCCCTAGGGTTGGAATGACTGTCACCTAATCTCCCTCAGTCAAGTCCTGCCATTCCCTTCATTAGTCTGCAAAAATTACCCCAGAGAAAATTATTCTCATTATGCTTTAATGCATTCTATCTCTTTCTAAATGTATTGTTTAAAAAAGGCAAAATTGTTCTACTTTTACTCAAAAGTCTCACTTGATTTTCTTACAATGTCCTCATTTCTTTCACAAAGTCCACATTACCATCTACTTTTTATTCCCCCCATGAAACATTTCAGTGATTTTAGAGATTTTTTTCTAGCACTGTGGTTAAGCCCCAATTCTTGTCTTTAAACTGGAACTAAGGAAATCTACCTAATAAAATCTGTATGGTACACAGCCAAACTAAATACAAGCCAGTGGTTATTGTTGCTGGTGCAAATGGTTTAATTGAATTCCAAACACTTAATTAAAAGAACTCAACCTTTATTTTTCTCTTCCAATTAAGATGCCAATCTTCATTTGAGAATATTCAAAATGTATTGAATTTGTGTCCTCTGAGAGAGTCAAGATAAATCTCATTCAAAATCAGAGGAAGCGGCTATAAAAGATAGGTATTTTTGAAAATTAAAAATATGATGATTGAAATTTTTTAAAATGCAGCAGACCAACTGAATAGCAGAACTGACCTAGAGAAAATTTAAATAGTGAGCTAGAAGCTTCTAGAATGCATGCAAAATATAGATAGTATGCATAGGTATTCTCATACTCTGTCTTACATATCTGCAGAGGAGAATCGAGAGAGGCTGAAAGTTTTTTTAAAAAGAAAAGAGAATAAAATTTATTTAATTTTTACAATGTAACAGGGGAAAATCTGGAGATTAGCAAACACACCACTTTTTTATTTGCCCTAACCCCAAAAATTTGCATTTGATTTTAGAAAATGTGCCTTCAAGTAGCTTAAGGAAAGCAGACTTAAATAAAATCCCATCCAGGGTACAAGATGTCTTCATGTTTAACATAATAAAACACATTCATACAATTATAGCAGCCTTGAAGTAAAATAAAAATAGAATGAAACAAGGAAAGGGGGCATATGTTAGGTGTGTGCACCTAGTTGGAACCCAAGATCTAAATGTCATTCTAAGTGCATCCTACAGCACAAGGTAAACAGACATCTTTGGAAATTAAAACTGAAGACTTTCTTACCAATAGATATTACTTACGAGCCCTTTTGCTATGGCTCCAAGTCAGCCATGACAGTGTGTTTCCTCTTCCTGATACCTATAAACACCTCCCCTGGACCTTCCCCTTCCATTTCTCCTCAATCTTGTCAAAAACTAACCTGCTCTGATGCTCTTGACTTTTCCCTCCATTTAGGCTTCCAAGATACAAGCTCTGGTTTTCCTCCACTTTGATGGCCACTTTTGATCTTTTCTCAGGCTCCTCGTCTTCTGTCTTTCTTTCTTAATGGTTAGGAAATGCCCAGAGTTAAACCCTGAGTTCTCATCTCTCCAACCCAGACACTTCACTGCACCCACCGACTAGACTAACACTTGTAGACAGGTGATGCTAAGCTGATGTGAACAGAAACATCCAACCACCCCCAACATCAGATGGAGACACGTGGTCCTATAGAGAATGGGAGTTCTCTCTTTTCTTTAATAATTGATCTGTAAAAGACAGCTGTAGCCCCACTTGTGACTTACAAAAAGTCAATATTTGACAAGATTTTAAGTTCCTAAAAATCCTGTTGTCATTGTTGCGGTTTTTTAAAACCTCAGGTAGGTTAGCCTATGAGCACATTGTTTCCCAACAATCTGCCAAACATGCACGAGTCTATTTTATATTCTACTTGATCATCTGTATTTTATTCTTATGTTAGAAAGGCAGCAAAGGTAGGTTTGGAATAATATCATAGACTAACATTTTATTAGTATTAAAATTCAACTCGATGAAAATTCAAGTGACTTGTTACATCAAGTACTTTGTTAAGTGGAACCTGTTCATCTTGGGTTTTATAAACAAAAAATAAAATTTAAAAATAATATTAAAGCAGAACTCAGAAACAATGACTCCAAATCATGTATATGGCTATTGGCCGTTACAACGCTCAGCACATTTGAATCTCATTCTCAGATCTGTGTCTACCTTTTGAGCATTTACCAAATTGTTCTTATTCTTTTACAGTAATGACTGGTTCTAATGTATTTTTATTCCCCAGCACTTATAACAATCACATAAATACAATAGATGACACCTCACATGTCATAGAAACTTAAGTGTTTGTGGAAGAAAAGTGAAATGGGAAGGTGCCAAGCACTTTGAAAAACAAAGCAACGTAGTCTATGAATTCAGATCTACATGGGATCCAGACTGGATTTGCCAGTTATGGGAATTGGGGCAACCTCTTGTTTTTCTCAACTAAAAATGTATGATGGCAATGTATATCGTAGAGTTATCATGAAGATTAAATAATGTAAGATTAAGTAGCATAAAACCAAATGAAATAGCATTATCATAAACCCAATATTACATTATTTTTTTCTCTGGATCAAATGATGGTTAAAGCTATAGCAATGGTTTTTATTAATAAATGATAAGGATAAAAATCTCCCGTTTCTGGAAATATGGTAGAATAGATAAGCTGATAACCTTTCTGCTACAAAACATCAGGATGATGGATATATTTTGACAAATATCCTGTTAGAGCATAGTTGAGCTTTTCAGACTAAGTGGACAAAACTCAAGTGAAAAATGAAGTGTGAGCTGAAAAAAGTGGTGAGTTAGCTCTGAAGCTGTGCTCTCCTGGGACAGATGACAATAGCAGAAGTGTCAGGCTCCAGTGTTTACTGCCACACAACCACTTAGAGAGCAGCAGACAAAATCTCAGGCACTCAGAGTGGTAGAGGCTAGAGATCAGAGCTCCATATAAGTCTCAAGCTCACAATGTCTGGATCTACAGGATAAAAATGTGTTACCTGCCAAATGACAAGAGACTGCTTTCAACATAAATTCTGGATTAAAGGAATATATCAAAAACCTTCCCCACTGAGAATATAGCAATGTTTTAGGGCATAAAACAAGTCTCAACAAAGTTCTTAGAATTATTTTGTCTGATCAAATGCAGTTAATTTAGAAGTACATAACATGAATATAAAAACAACAAAAGTTTTTAAAAGTCAAAATTTGCATGTAAATAACTTATGGATCAAAGAAGAAATTAGAATGACAATCAAAATGCATCTTTTTGGCTCATATATGTCTTGAAAATTAACCTGCTAATTGTGGCCTCTTTGATCTTATGTTAATATAGAGTCTTAAAGATGAACTTATGATAATATATTATAATATATGGCTTTTATTTAGTTAAGACTTTATTGGTATACATGACATTTATGAAAGTAAAAATAAAATTAGCCCTAGATAAACATGGTTCACCTCCTCTCACAACTGCATTAAAATTACAGATCAAATAGAGAATAATCAGCATTCAGAACCATTAGAAACTGTGTTGACTAGAAGTCTGACAACTATGAAATTAAAGAAACCACATCCATCCAGACAAGTAGGAAGGGTGCAGACACTGAATGGATTGGTTCCTCATGCACATGTGGTGGATAAAAATTCAGGAGGGATATCTCAGGAAGAACAAGTCCTAGCCCTACACCAGGCCACTCAGCTGAGGGTTCCAGTGCCAGGAAGGTAAGTCCCCATAACTTCTGGTCATCAGGGATTGAGTTGGTGGAAGAAATTTCTGGAGTCACAAACAGTTCATCTTAAAGAACCCACACACAAACTTAGACTCACTCCTTCTGAGCTCTAGCACCAGGGTTGCTGCTAGAAATGCACCAGTGGCATACAGGGAAGAACTGAAGTGTCTGGCATCGAGATGAGAGCTTGGGGAGATAGGGGCAAGCAGAATCCTCCCCCTACAGAGCCACAGAGCTAGTAGGCTGATGCCATATCTGAGACTCCATCAACCTGGCTAACACTGTTTGCTCCTCCCTGGAGGTCCCCAGAGACTCTGCCCCACCCAAATTACTGACCCACCCAAGCTGTTTATCCATATGAATGCCTGGTCTTGGACCTTGCCGCACAACTTCCTAAAGCCTCTCAAACAAGTAACAGCTGGCCTCAGTGAACCACTACCCCTTTGTATCCCTTGCTAATTGGCTGCGGGCCTGGCACTTAGATTCATTGCTGGGATTCACCTGGTAATCTCCAAGCCCAGCACAAGTAAAAATCATCATTGATTGCTTTATAACTTAGGCAGGGTGGCCCCGAGCAAAACACAGGCAAGGATTGACTTTGGCCTGCACTGCTCAAGAAACCTTAGGACCTGCATACCCAGTGGACAACTATAGAACACATTAGAGCACCACCACTCTGCCCCTGATACAGCCATGGAGAGCAAAGGCTGGGATCATTGGTCACAGCCTGCCTTACAATTGACTGACCTGGGTAAATCCCTCCCATTGATCTGCCAACAGCAACTAAAGCTCAACTATAAAAGGAGAGTATATTCAGCCTGCATGAAGGGTGCACCTCAAATACCCAGCTTGGGTGATAGGGGAGGCTGTACCACTGAACTCCACAGGGCACCTACTACATTAGGCCACACTACCAAGAAATACAGTAGTAGCAGCTCTACCTAATACATAAACAAACACAAGGAGGCTGCAGAAATGAGGAACAAACATGGCCCAAATGAAAGAACAGATGAAAACTCCAGGAAAAAAAAAAAAAAAAACTAAGTAAAATAGAGTTAATCAATCTACCAGAAGCAGAATTCAAAATACTGGTTATTAGGATGCTCAAGGGACTTCAACAGAAAAAAAGAAAAAAAAAAAAAAAATCCAGACAGAAATTAAGGATATACTAATTACAATAAAGAACCATTTACAGAGAAACAACAGGAGAGTAGGTGAAGGCAAGAATCAAATCAATGATTATGAACATAAGAAAGAGAAAACAACTAATCAGAACAAGGAGAAGAAAAACTAATACCGACATGGTATTATGTATACTTTTTAATATTTCACATTCGAAGTTTTTTCTCCAAAGTTTCTCGTGAGAGAGATACTTGGGAAAGAGAACAATGTTTTCTGTGACTTTTAAATTCACAATATAAGGAAGAGATCCTGGGTTTTTAATAGTCACTCGGGAATGAATGCTGTGTCATTTTATGGTAACAAAATTTATTTGCGCTGGCTGCAGAAATATGCTGAAGACGCCTCTGTTTGTAAAGGCTTCTTGCTGGAAATGAATCCCTCAGAATGACCACTTTACCCCTTCCAAGTACCATGAAGTTTTTTCTCTGTAGCTGAAAAAAAAAAAAAGCATTTTTGAAATTAAAAACAGGAAGAGGTTTTCAAGACTCCACCTTTTTCAAATTCCGTTTAACATAATGTTCTCTTTTTTAAATTTAATTCTATTGTTGTTGTATTATATCCATCCTCTTTTTACTCCCCTCTGTCCCCTTCCCCCCCACACACACACCCACTCCCCTGGCCAAAGTCAATCTCACTTGTTGTCCATGTCCATGGTTTTTCCATACTAGTTTCTTGACTAAACTGCTCCCCTTTTTTTGTCTCTTCTTCCTCCCTTCCCCTGCCCCCCTCCCCCCTGCTCACTGAAGGTCTATTCACTGTATTCATGTATCTGGTTCTGTTTTGCTTGTTGTTTGTTTTGTTCATTATTGTCCTGAAATGGGTGAGATCATATGGTATTTGTCCTTCACTGACTGGCTTATTTCACTAAGCATAATACTCTCTAGTTCCATCCATGTTGTTACAAAGGGTAGGAGTTCCTTCTTTTTTTCTGCTGTGTAGTATTCCATTGTGTAAATGTACCAAAGTTTTTTGATCCAACCATCCACTGATGGGCACTAAGGCTATTTCCAGCACTTGGCTATTGTAAATAGTGTTGCTTCTTAAGAACTAGTGTTTCAGGGTTCTTCGGGTATAGTCCTAGTAGTGAAATTGCCCACAAATAAACCCAGGACTCTATGGTCAATTAATATTTGACAAAGGGGGAAGGAACATAAAATGGAGTAAAAACAGTCTCTTCAAAAAGTAGTGTTGGGAGAAGTGGACAATGACATGCAAAAAGATAAAACTAGACCACCAACTTAAACAGTACACCAGAATAAATGCAAGATAGACTTAAACATAAGCAGTGCCATCATAAAAGTCCTGGAGAAAAATATAGGCAGTAAAATTTTAGGTATCCTATGCAGAATATGTTTACTGATACTTCACCAGGGCAAAGGAAATAAAGGAACAAATCAACAAATGGGACTATATCAAGTGGAAAAATTTCTGTTCAGCTAAAGAAAACAATTCAGCAAAATTCAAAGGGAACCAACTGTATGGGAAAACATATTTGCCAATGATACCTCAGACAAGGGTTTGATCTCCAAAATATATAAAGAACTAATGCGACTCAACACCAGGGAGACAGACAGCCCAATTAAAAAATGGGCAAAGGACCTGAACAGACAACTCACTGAAGGAGACATACAAAGGGCCCAAAGGCATATGAAAGAATGCTCAACTTCGCTAGCCATCAGAGAGATGCCAATTAAAACCACAATAAGATCCCACCTCACACCTGTCAGAATGGCAATCATCAACAAATCAACAAACAACAAGTGTTGGCGAGGATGCGGGGCAAAGGGAACCCTCATACACTGTTGGTGGGAATGTAGGCTGGTGCAGCTACTGTGGAAAACAGTATGGGGTTTCCTTAAAAAACTAAAAATGGAACTGCCTTTTGATCCAGTAACATAATGTGCTTGATGGTGATTTGTAGTTTAGTTCACCTAACCTCATAACTGGAGGTCTGCATTTCTTTAGATAAAGCCCTCTCAGTAGAACACGCTGCTCACCACCCTTTAAAATGTCTGAGCCATGTTTCCAAGCAGCCCTGTCCAGCCCCTGGTGCCTCATCTGCTTCCCAAAGGAACAGATGTGTTTTCTTCCAAGCTGGAGCCAGAGATGGCGCTGTGACAACAGCTGCATAAGAGCTGGACTGGCCAGGGCACAGCAGGGGGTTGTCAGGCAGTATTGGCACATAGAGTTCCATTTCCTTTCAAATTTCAAGAAGGAAACGGACAGGTAGGTTGGAAAACAGGAGGAAGAAGTTATCACAGAAGTGGTTCACAGTCCCACCTGGGAGATGCACATTGGGTTCACTGCTCTCGTTCTTTGGAGATTGCTTTGTAACAGAATTAAGTCAAAATCACATCAAATCACTGGAAAGGAAACGCTCACAGTTTGACATTGAAATCCGTAACATTGGAATCTCCAATGAATACATGTTTCACACCTAATTCTTCAAGATGCTTCTTCCCACACACCAGCCCACCAGTGAGCCCTTCAGTGCATTTAATGGCCCCTGTAGGAGCATCTTAATTCAGACACAAACATACTGCATTAGTGAGGGTATTGAAAGTGACAATGAGTGTAAGTTCTGCTTACAGATTTAGGAGAACAATTGTGCCCTGCCGGTAACAGGATGGCATTTAAGGAAATTCTGAGACCTGACGGAGAGCTCTTAGCACATGTGGGATTTTCCCAGGCAGAAGAGTTTGCAGAGGCTGCCTGACTGGGGCAGGTGCCACTTCAGAGTCCCCGCAGCTCTGTCTGTGGCCTGCCAAAAGCAGCAGGGGTGTCACCTCCATCCAAAAGTGTGAGTAGATCAGGTTTCTTTCTTCACCTGAAAACAAGAGTTCTCTGTGATCTCAGGAGAAAACATATTCATTTTCTCCTTCTTTTACCTTCTCTCTAGTCTTCTAGGTTATAGACTTTAAAAATATATATTTAAGCAATATCCACATGGATATGGCAATTTAAGGCATCAGGGGAAGGGTGGATGACCATCTGACATATACCTTGCCCACTGCACAGCCAGACAGTTTGGGACCTGTTCACATACCCAGGTCCCCTCCAAGCCAAAGACCATTTTAAACTCACCCTTTGGCTCTCAGCTCAAACTTGATCTCCTTTGCAGGTTGTTTTGTAATCCACCATTAGAACCAGTTGCTTCACTTCTTTGCTTCTATAACATCTTCCTTTTTTTGTGGAAATTATCACGCTGTTTTGTGATTATCTTTCTATTTATTTACAAATGTCTAATGGCTAAGGTGTGACCTTCTATGGGGTTGAGCTCTTGACATTTAAAAAATTATGCCTAAAATGGCATATGACAGGCACTTACTATATTCTTGGTGAATGAATGAATGGATGAAATGACTCCAGGGCCTAGCTGGGTAGGGCAGCAGGTCCTTGGCTGTATCTTCTGGGACCTCCAGTCCCACCTCCATTATTGACTCATCTCTAATTTCAGTCTTAATTCTCCTGGGTTCTCTCGTCTCTGCCTCTAAGTCATCTCAAGTCTCTCTGATGTTTAGAAACTAGAAATAAATGACCCCACTTGTACCCTCACTGGAGGTCCCTGAGCTCCCTCTCACTGATGGTTCATTCCACCTTTCCATTGAGAGCACACGCGCAGTGACATCCTACTTGTCAGATCGTCACATGAATTGTTTTTTACTTCTCTGTTTCAAATGAATGAGTTAAAAATTTTTCTGTAAAATTCTCTCCTCCCTGTGCATCCATGATGCTTCCTCTTACTTTGGGGTTGACTGTGGACATAGTCCCCTTCACGGTCACTCCCTCGGTCCGCCCCCATGTCCCTCAGGACTTCTTCTACAGCTCAGCACACTCTACTCTCTGCTTCCCCTGAGTGACAGAGAGCCTCTGCCTTCGTAACAAGTGCTGATGACACCCAAACAATCACCTGACCCCTCAGTTTTATGCATTTACATCTATGATATGACCATCTGCCTGGGTCTCACATTTGACCTTGTACGAGGGGCCAATAAGAAAGCCAAGCAATGTATTTGAGTGTGTGCAAGTGTGTGTAAGAGGGGTGTATGTGAGTGTGTGTAGGGGGTGTATTTGAGTGTGTATGAGGGGTTTGTGAGTGTGTTTGAGTTGTGTGTGGGAGGTGCATGAGCATGTGTGTGAGAGAGATGTATGCCTGTGTGTGTGAGGTGCGTGTGTGAAGTGTGTCTGTGTGTGTGAGAGATGCATGTGTGTGTGTGTGTGTGTGTGTGTGTGTGAGAGAGGTGTGGGTTGTCTGTGTTGGGAGTATATCACCTTTGGGTGAGCATGTTGTTTGTGATTGAGGGGTAGTCCATGAGTGTGAATGTGTGGGTGAGAGGTGTTTGCTGTGTGTGTGTGTATGTAAGTGTGAGTGTGCTGGGCCACGTCCTGAACAAATGCTTTGGGGCAACTTAATCAAAGGGAAGTTACCTAAAATTACCTATGTTTTTTTAACACAACTTTTTTCTGTGCTACTCAGACCTGATTGGGTATTAGTATTAGTATTAGATACAACACTTGCTCCAGGGACCAGTGTAATTCAACAATTTTAAATGAAATACAATAGTATTTGAAACACAGGTAAAACATTTTGCAATGGATTTAGAAAGGATGAATTAATTCATTTCCCCAGGGCACCCTGCCCTGGCTGTCAGGTCCTGGTCAGGAAGATTCCAGAACAGCCTGCATTCAATGTTCTTTATACAGAACAGAGTGTTGAGCTGGCCGGGTGCTTCAGTTGGTGGGAGTGCTATCCCAGACACCACAAAGGTTGTGGGTTCGGTTCCCAGTCAGGGAACATACCTAGGCAGTTGGTTCAATCCCCTGGTCAAGGCACAGACAGGAGTCAATTGATTAATGTGCCTCTCTCTCTCGTCAAATAAAACAGTGGGCATGTCCTCGGGTGAGTATTGAAAAAAGGAAAGGAACAGCGCGTTCTCAGTGCAGGCCTCAATGATACCAAAATTGTCACACTCCACTCTGGGCTACAGTTGACCCACTGGGGTCCCTGAGAGGCATTTCCTGTCCCTTCCTGGTTAGGCCACACATTATGAATGTTCATTCTGTTTATTTATGTTATATAGTGTAAATGTCTTTACATGGTACAATTAGTACCATGCCTTTCCTGCGAAAAGATAAAACAGTGCAAAAACCATTTCACCTTGCTTCAGACACTGCCCAAAATCAGCCTGTAGGCTTTGTTAGTGAGTATTTTTTTTCTCTCTAATTTTCAAGATGCATAATTTTTTTTTGCTATTAATTCTTGAATTTTGTTTATCCATATTGTATGCCACAGACTGTTTGTCACTCATATTTCTCTAGGGCTTATTTCCTGCTTTTCACTGAAGGGGTAAAAGGACAGGTAAATACCACTCGAAATCCACATGAACCAAACACAAGGATATGTTTTAGCATCAGTGTGATACTAAATTAAAATGACAAAATCTTTAGTTCCCCATGTGCGATCTTAACTATGTAGAATAAAATGGATGCGAGTATAACAAAATGTTAACTAAGTTGTTTCCAAGAATACAATTATAGATATTATTTCTTCCTCTATCTCTCTGTGTTTTCCAAACTTTCATAGTGAGTATGAGTTGTATTTTATTTCAAGGGTAAACTTTATTAAACACACTTATATGGGACTAACGAAATTATGATCTTTGCTAATTGGCGTATAAACAGCAGTTTTTGGTAATCAACCACGGAGGGTACAAATAAAAACTCTTACAGAATTCGCTACTGTGGGGCAGAGTCTTTAAAGTGACACAATTTTCCAGTGGGAAATCAACTTTGTCGTTGATTTCATTGTATCAGTGTTGTCACAAAAGTCCCAACACGTGCTGATAATGTATTAATGATAGTTGCCATAAGACTCAGTTGATTCAACAGAAGAAAAATATCTTTTAAAACATCTCCTACTATACAAATACAGCTCTCATCTTAGTGGGTTTAGAAGTTTGGTATTAAAAGCTAATACCTCTCCTGAGTTTCACAGACAAGGAATGTGCCACATTCCTTGTGTCCAGGGACACTTGGTTGTTGGTTGACACTTGGTTGCTCTCTGAGTAGAAGGGACCCCACAGTAGCCCAGTCTCCAGCAAGCAACGTAGACCCTCAGGCCAGGTCCTCAAGCTCAGGACCAGGATCGGGGACAGACAGCAGAGAGGAATCAGTCTACCCAGCACTTGATATTTTGACTATTGTGCATGTGCTAAATTGCCATCAACCTGAAAGAAAATCCTAAATCCTAGCTTCTGCCGATCGTCTTCAGACATGGACCTGGCCTGCAACTCTTCTGTGATTAGAATCCACTCCCGACCACTTATAATTTATGGTGTACAAATTATGTAATTTACTACCCCCGGCTTTGAGTCAGACATTTACATTAAATCATATTATAACGTTCCTAAGGTCTCAAATGAAAGAAGAACTTATAAATAATGTCATAATAAATACCAATGCTGAGTTCAGTAATTTCACTATAGATTAACCAAGGTGAGCAGCATCCTGGGATAATTCTGCATTCATTGGACTTTATTGCATGGCTGCATCAACAATTTCAATAAGCCCAGAAGCTCCACAGGACTGAATAATATTGAGTGTTTTGGCCTTTTATCACCAGTAAGTTATTGAAAATAAATAGCCAGCCTTAAACCATGAAGGTAAATTCACTCTTCCTTACCCTTTGTCACTGTTTCTAGGCGTGGTGTGATCATATTAAATCTTTTTTATTGTTCATGGAGAAAGAAAGGGCAATTAAGATTCTCAATGTGTTTTCTCATAAGCAAACGCAAGCAGTAGAAAGCGACAAAGCCCATCGCAGCCAATTCTTCAATATAAAGTTATTGCCTTCCCTTTGCATAATATGTAAATGATAAAAGAGTTTTATTGGCTAATAAAGTTTTAAAATAAAAGGGGTGAATCAAATAAAATTGCCTGCTGTACACTGGGAAATCAATTAATACTTGCTAAAAAAAATAAAAGAATGGATAAAATTTCAAGCAGAATATTTCTGGGAGCAAAATAACTTGGGCATTTCAGATATTACGTTCAAAGAAGTTCAAATTTAAGTCATAAAAATGAACACTTTAGAAGTCAAATACTTTCTACCTCCAGCAATTATTTCATCCCTCCTTTTCTAATGTGTTTTATTACTTTTATTACTTCTCCTCCATATTGCTCTTAAAATGATTCATATACAATATTTATTTGTTTAAGTATTTTTTTGCTCTAGCTTCCCATTAGAATATAAACTTAAGCCACAGAAGTTGTAAATCTGTTTCATTGCTATTTTTCCAGCACCTAGAAGAAATCAGAAATACTCAATACAAATAAATATTTGTTTTCTTTCTCCCTCTTAACAATATATATGTGACAGATTCTAAGATGTCTCTCAATTTCTTCAATTGAGATTTGATTATTTCTTAAGACTTACTTCATCCACATGGCAAAATGTACATTGGGATTCCTCTCTATTCACTTTCTGCCTAGTAATAAGTCTCTTGTAATCTATTCCTGAACAAGATGTGAGATATATGATGGTGTAATTAAGTAGATACAAGATAATTGTCTTATTTGAAGATTATGCCCACAAAGGGATGAATAATCATTTAGTTTCAACTTGGAGAAGGAATTCTAGAATGATAAATTCCAAACCTGGCTGTGCATCAAAATTAACTGAAGGAAGTTTATTAAAAAACAAAATAAACAAACAAACAAAAACAAACAGTGGGGACAAATAATAAGGAACAATAAGTTATATAAATAACATGTTATATGCTATATGATCTGATAAAGAGAAATAAACTAAAAACTGAAGATCAGAAGCAGGAAAGATGGAGTTGAATAGCTCATTGCTTCTTGTATAGGCCAGGCATGGGAATTTAAATATGCTACTAAAGACTTACAAACAAAATAGTAGACAGTTGAATTAAAAACATAATACCAAGGGCACTAAAAGGAGATAAACATAAAGTCACCCATTAAAAATATACAAACCCTCCTAAATATCCTAAGAGGTTTTTTAAAAATAAAAGGTTAAATACATTATACAAAGAAACACAGCAAATATATACCTTAAAACTATAAGGCTATACATGACACGATCTCTTGAGAAGTCTTTTTTCTGATGCCATTCCATAAAATGCTATCTAAGTAATGTCACTCCAGTGGCAATGACCTTCCTTCACACAGATCTGTCTCTGATAACACCACACCAAGGGCAAACTTCCTTGAATAAACTGCTGATTTCATGAGTAAGGCAGGGAAGGTGAAAGATGTGCTTAGGACATCTTAACAAGTCAAAAGGCAAACTAACTTTTAATGCCTGTGAAAGGGCATAGTGGCTAGCTTAAAGGGGCTACTGAGCAACTGAAGTAATGACAAATAAAACATGAAAAAGAACAGCAGAGAGTGTAACACATTAAACCCATTGGACATGCATGAGTCCCTAATACTCAGAAAAGCCAGAAACATTGTCATTTCATTCACCATTCAAGAGGCTGATAAACCAATTCCTTGGTTGGGAAATTGGTAATTCAAGGGAACGAAGCAAGCAAGTTACTGATTACTGAATTTCAGGATAACCTGATGCCCCTGATGGCAAGGAAAAGCTATTTAGAAAAATTTTAGTTAATAAATGAGAAGAAATTATATGTTTTTTTTTTTTTTTTTTTGCAAATTCTAATGAAGTTAATTCTTAGACAAAAATTGATGTTGAAACCCTTAGGTGAATATGTAACTAGAAATAAGAACAGAGCTTGAGTCTAAGGGGAGGAAAAAAAGAAAAAAGAAGAACTGACTGAATTCAGCTACTATTTTGAAGGTTAACTTGAAGGATAAGCTAGTCAAGACATTGTACTAACATTGCTTGAAATGAAAAGCTGGTAGCTTTTAGACTTTCATACTCAGTGCCATCTCTCCCTTTGTAAATTAAATTAATGTGATGTTCTCATCTGTGATTAGGATCCAAGAAAAACCCTCCACATACCATCTTCTTTGGGGACCACAATTCATGTTCTCTCTATGACAGCTCAACCATAAAACTTGTCTTCAATCTTCTCCACCTAGACAACTGGCAAAACTCAGTGCTGGGAGTGTGGAAAACCTCAATTTTTCTAGACATCAGTTGATGCTATTTATTGCTTTGTCTAGCAAAGTGCTGCAACGAATTCGCAACCACTGTGCTTTGTCCTTGAACTGGGATTGCATACCAATGACATGGCAAGTGAGTCGCACCCTCTTGGTGGTACGAAAGGTAGTGGGATAGGAAAGCACTGCTGTGCAGGGCTCTGACAGCATTCCTACAGAGCAGGACCCCCAAGGCTTGGGTGAGAGAAGGCTAGGGATAAAGAAATTTGAACAATCATTGCTCAGGAAGGCCCAAACCTCGCTTTCCTGTTGCAGATCCCACTCAGAAAGCCAGAAGATGAGTGTACTCAGACCACTAATGTAAACCTCTACACTAACTCCTCACCATGAACAATCCAGACTTCCTGATTCACACTGACACTCTCCTCCATCATCCTTCTTTCCAGACTATGTTAATTTTCTATACTGTTATATCAAGTCTGTGTTTCTCAGTTCTTCAACTCGAACCCTGTCGCCCCCTGCCATTAGGTTGCCATGCCAACCATCTCTCTTCCACCCTTCCACCTTTCATCCTCAGTCATCTAGATGTTACATTCAATATTGTTGAGCTTAAGATTTATTCCTCTCGGACCAAATCTCAATCTTTCTTGTTTGTTCTGCAGGTTTGCAGCAGCCTCTTTCACAGGTCAGTTTGGCTAGGCCACCTGTGCGGATATTTGGTCAAATGCCAACCTGGCAGTCACTGGGAAGGTTTGCCCTACAGAAAAGTAACATTCAAATCGGCCGACTTGGAGTGAAGCAGGTCACTTTCCATAACGTGGGTGGGTCTCACCCAAGCAGTGGAAGAGAAGAGGCTGAAATCCTTCAGGAAAGAACATTCCAGATGCTTTGAGCTCTTTCCAACCTCACCTCTTCCCTGATCTCCAGTCTCCTTGCCTGTCCTACACATGTCAGACTTGCCAGCCCAGCGGTCCTGCGGGCCAGCTACTTAAAGTCAATCTCCCATCCTCCCTTCCTCTCCTTCTATCTCTGATATTTTATTCAAATTTAGTGTAACTGACCAGTAAGCACAGCAGTATTTTTGATACCTGGTCTAAGCGCAAACCACCTTAAACCAATCAGAACATCATTTACCGCTACTACTGAGTAAACCATTTAAGCCGTAATTTTTGGTAAAATCTAACCCAAAATAGCAATGAATACAAAACTATCCTGAAAATTTTAGGAGTGGGTAAATCACGTGCCCAGAGTCCAGGTGAACTGGTCCAGGTGACCTGTCATGCTTCAAGGTCACTGTAACTCCTTTAGCTACAAACATGAAATGCCTCATTTCAGAATATCATGATATTTCTTCATAATCTAGTTTAATTCCCTCCCCCAAATAGCGCTTTTCATAAGTACAGGTCCTGCCTGCATCTCATTGCGCAAACTGCGGACAATGTACTGAGGCCATTGGGTGACCCTGTTCTGTCCACTATTCCATAAGGGATCATTACGGAGACCCAGTGGCCTCCACCTAGCAGCCTGTCTTGCCCAGGTCCCGTGCCGACGTGTCTGGAGATGACACACAAAGACCCTAACCACAGAACCTTCTGGAAAGCAGAGTGGCGTTTTCATGGTCGGAGCGGCTCGGAGTGGGGGAGGGGGTGGTCCAGAAAATTCTGCAGGCCCCAAGATGCACACCCTGGAGAACCAGGCCCATTGAAGAGGGGCACAGGGGCCCCTGGGCCGCTCACCACTTAGTGCCCAGCAAGACACACCCACCAAGCCAGTCGTGACTCTGGAGCAGACGTGAACTGAGTCTTTCTGGTTTGTTTTTCCTGGTGGACCAACAGGAGCTCCTCTTGCCTCATTAGGCAGCTACTGAGAGGAAGTAACAGCCGTTGGTACCACCTGGGAGCAAAGGGCCGGTTCCCTGTCTTCTCCAAAGGCGCACAGAGCATCTTAGCGCACCTCGCCGCTCTGCAAACTCCACCCGGAGAGGGTGACCTGCAGGGCGCGGCAGGGAGGGACAGACTTCAGCATGAGACCTCAGGGCCCCTCGGCTGCGGTGGCATCAGCGCACATTGTCATCGGAGACAGTGTGATCTGTGTCATCAGCGCACACTGTCGTCAGAGACACACTCCTTGTAGGAGGAGGTACTTCTCCCCTGGGAGAGTGGAGGAAGCTGCTTTCCCAAGTGCCCGCGGCACTTGAAATATTCAGTGATTCTTCTTGCATTCAGGTGATGAAACTACATTTTAGGGAGATCAAGAAACAGACAGGCATGTGTGTGGTTCTACAGGGACGAGGTAAGGTCTGGCCATCACTTTGGTCTGTCTGGATTCAAAATCATACTTTTCCTGTTACAAAATAATGTCTCACAATGCTGTCCCCATCAACTCATGGCTGTTTCAAGTGTTGGAAAGTATAAGTACTTTAGAACCACCTGCATTCAAAACCCAGAACGTGAACCATGAAGCTGCAGGACCGATCCACCCAGCGTGTGTGGGACTGAGGCAGACAGCAGGGTCTAAGGCAGAAGGTCAGGGAGGAAGGACCCCGTGCCAGCCCCAGGATGGGGGATGTGACAGGGACCAGTTAGAATAGGCCGGATTATGCTGAATAACCAACCCCCCTCCCTCAACACAGGGCCTTAATGCCACACAGATTTATTTCTTTTCCATGCTACAGGCCACCATGGGTCAGCTTGAGGCCCACTGGCTTCCCAGGAACCAGGATCACCCAGCAGCTAAGAGCTTGAAATATTCTGATCACCAAGACCAAGGTGAAAGTCTTGGCTCTCACAGCCTTTTCAGACAACCACATGTACCTCTCAAGCACATGGAATTGGCTAAAACAAGTCCGGTGCACACCCGTAACTCCAAGTGTGTGTGTGTGGGGTGTAGTCCTACTGTGTGCCTGCTGGGAGAAAAAGCCAGAATCTCCAGAATATCTGCAAACAGCCCTGATGCAAGCTCATTTCATGTTGCTTTCATTGTCACTAAAGTAACCAAAACCACCATCTACTGTATATCACCTAAATAAGAAGGATAGTTGTCATTTACTGAGTTCCTAATATGTAGGAAGCACACTCCTGGGCCCCTTGAAAATTCACTGTGATTGTCCCTGGGTTTCAGAAAAGAATCCAGGACTCTGACAGATTCAGTACAGGCTCAGACTAGGGGTTAAGAACTTGTATATAGCTTCTGTACCGTCTGAAGTCTTTGAAGTGAGTACCCATCAAAAGAGAATAAATGCTGAGCAGGGTGACGGAAAGGTGGGAGACACTACAAAACAGAGATTTGTAACTTTCTCAACTGCGAGTGTTGAACAGAAAAGACTGCAGGTGAAGAGGGGGGATTTCTTCAGGGATGGTCCTAACCTTGAACTTGAAGGCATGGGGATGGAAGGGACTGAGGCAGCCCAGTTAATTTTGTTGTCACACTACCAGAAATCTCATCACCTTGTATGTGCAAACCACCTGACAAAGGTGACATTCATCACAGGCAATTTCCTGTGTGGGTGTCTGTGCCCCTCTGTTCTCCACCATGTGACTGGTCTGGGGGGGTCCAACCCGGCTGCCCATCACCCATCACACTCTGAAGTATAGCCTGCACGCATGCACATACATACACACACACACACACACACTCATTCACACATGCATGCATACATGCCCACATGGAATTGTCTGTGAGCCCACAAGTGCACTGAAGGTGCAGGAGGCTAGGACTGGCATCCTCACCACCATCACCACCACTGATATAAAACAAGAGCTGAAATCTGCTAGTTTGGAGGCTAAACCATTGGTGCCCTGTCTGCCTGACTGTGGAGCCGTTTGAGAGGTAGACAATGGAGGTGCTCTGTCTGAAAGAGGGCAGAACATTAACTCTGCCCATTAAAAAGCAAGTGGAAAAATTGATCAGGTCTTCACGAGCAATAGAATTATAGGAATCCTGAAGATCCGGTTCCCCCAGGCCATCCCAGGCCTTACCCCCAGGGGACAGCCCCTTTCACTAGAAAGCACAGCTGGTACCCAGAAGCCAGGACCCAGGAAGGGGATGACCGGGACTGTCCCTCTGGCAGGCCTCAAAGGAAGGGATCAGGGTCTTGGAGGCCACAGAGAGAAGTGGGTGTGAGCGTGACAGGCTGGCTGCACAGACACTCACTGGCTCCCAGACATGGCACTGATGTCCCTGGGGCACCTTGGGGCTTTTCTGCAAGTCTGCATGGTACCCGCTTCTGCCATGCTCCACTGCAGAGGCAAAAGCCTGTGGGAAGTTCACCAGCAGAACTGGAACACTCTTGTAACTGGTAACAGAAACAAGTACCCGAAGGACACGAACGGCTGCAAAATGCAGCAAACTTATTAGTACAGCATCCCCCTGCAGGAGTGGATTTTGGAATTCCTCCTGTGTGATGCGTGTACAGGATGGACAAAGTCGTCAGCACGTGACTGGTGCTCTGGAGCCTCTCTAATCCGTAACAAGGTGATTGACATAAAATCACTTTGTAAACTGCAACCAATTCACTGTCTTCCTTCCCCTCCCTGAGCACCTGCTGTGATCTACACGAGATCCCATTGCAGCCGTCCATATTGCATCTTCGAAGTGAATTTAGCTATCTCTCTAATTGCTCCGTGAATTACCCCCTTTATTTTTTCTATAAAAGGCAGGGAAATGGAGAAAGCACAGCTTTCAGTCTGCTGTAACTTAGCCTCCAGTCTCTTTAACACAGTTTTCAGGAAACCAAAATGACGACTCCATCTTCTTCCTCCATCAACACTGGTGGTTGGGGCGGGGGGGGGGGGGGGGTCTTTTGGCGCTGAGATGGTGTTAGTGTAATTATGCAAGTGACTTTAGTAGGAGAGGCAGCCAGCACTGGAAAGGGAAAGATCTGTCTCCTGCAAGAGCTGGGCTCAAAGACCTGAAGAGTCCCACTGATCTCAGGGAAAGACGCCCCCAGGGCCACCTCGAGGATGGAAGAGAAAAGTGCTCCATGTGGCTTTTCTTACCAGCCCATCTAAAACCCTAGAGGAGCACTTTCGACCTCCAGAACTATGTTTTTCTTCTGCTCAGGGAAATTTGCCTGTCTGATTGTGTTCCTTTCTGTTCCTATGAAAACCCTCCTCTTTATGTTTCTTCCAAAAGATTAGATGGTGAAGTGCTGATTCATTTGAATCACGCATAAGCTCAGTCTCCTTCACACAATTCAAGTGAAACAGTGCTACAGAAACCAGGATGGGGGCTGATGAAAACCTTACAACAAGTCCAACATATCTGCAAGAAGACAGAACTATTCATGTGCCTTATACCCAGGCTTGAGGAGTGAGGTGGAAGAAATAAGGCTACACTTTTCCCTTCCTTTCCACGTGACCATCTCTTTTACCTAATTTGAAGACCTTCCAAGCCTTAGGGACTATTTCTGACACCATCTCCTTACGCAGCCTTACTTCTTATGGGAGAGCTCTTCCTGTCAACCTCATGTCCCTTACAGCCTCCAGGTTCTTGCCAGTACTGACCCCTGGTGACAGTCATTAAATCATAACCTAAATTGGGCCCCTCTTGCACTTATCTGTCTTGGCCATGGTTGATTGGTCTAGAGTTGGGTGCCTTGCCAATCTGGACTAATTAAATCACTTCATTGGGACTTAACAATTTTGGGTCCCCTTCTCTGGTGGTGGGAACCATAAGGTGAGGGCATCAGAAGTCATTATTGTCACGTTCCTCACTGCACCTAAGAAACTTGCTCAGTGGATGAAAATTAAGCAAATTAAGAGAAACAGAAGCACATGTTGGCGACGGGAATATTCTGGAGGGGTTCAAGCCCATAATTTCAGATACTCTGAATGTCCAGCTATATTTTGACCCCTGATACAAATATATAAAATAACCATAGATGCTTATCGTAAATTCATCCATTTTTTTTTCAAAGCTTAAAGTTTAGCATTTGTAAACAAAGTGGCTAGAACTGTACAAAGACTAAAATGTTCATATTCCAATGGCCTTGCAATACACAATGATTTGTATGCTCGTGATAAACATTTAATTAACAGCATAATTTTATAACTGTTCAGCTCCAAGCAAGACATATGGTCATATCAGCAAAGAAGTCCTTTCTAGAAAAGGACTTTACCCATACAATCATTTTTTCTATATAAATCCTTCACAAGGTAAAAATGTTATTGATGTGATCCTCAGAAAGCTGGAAACAAAAATATTCCAAATTAAATTCTCAAGGTATGCTTTTTTTTTTTAACCCAAAGTTTCTTTTTATCCAGTAATTTGTTTATAATATGCACTCATCTTGTTTGAGGAAGCACAACACATACACATAAATATTACAGTCACCGCAAAATTATGTCAAGAAAGTAGTCAATGTCACAGCTTCCTTAACCTGTGTCAAGTTTGGCTGGGGTTTGTTTCATCACTGAAAACCTCACGGGAGAGCTTATTTCAAGGGTCACAATGACACTTGCTTCTTGGAACCACAGGTCACGTAGGAGCCCTTTGTGCCCATCAGGAGGGAGATAGCCAGATAGGCAGGTTGCCTTGGCTCCAGCTGCACATGTGACACCTCAGAGGGACTTTCAGAGCTTATGGGTCCTGTCAGGAATTAATGCTGTCACAGAAAATATGCTCAGCAGTGTTCACAGCTTGGCATCTATGCCCTTTTACAGCCTGTCTGCCCTTCCCCATCCTCCTCACTCTCCAGGAGACTAGCTGCCTTAAGAGACAAATGGAAGCAGAAATGGGGATAACTGGTGTGAATAAGGCTGAATGACTGTACTGCAGATGAAAGGAAATTGGGGTTATTTTACCTGAATGGAGAGAGAGCCTTAACTGTATAAACCCTCATCAAGAACAACTCTCCCGGGACTCCAACTACTGTCCCACCGACTTCAGCTTCGGGTTACCAACTGGTCTGATTTGAAGTGGCAGATGGCACCCTGAGAAACTGACTCAGAGCCATTTTATTTATTATAAATTATTGCATTTTCCTGACAAAAGGTTTTTCAGGGGGAAAGAGAAGCCAACTTCAATTGGGCACTGACGTTAACATGGATTTTCTCCAAGGCAATTTGTCAAACTATTAGATGTGTGGAGTGAAATAACAGTACTTGGCCTTCTGGTTGGTGACAGGTAGGACTTGGCTGGAACAGAAGGTTAATAACTTGAGTTTTATCTACCTTAACTAGCCAGGCTCCTCGTAATGTTAGTGAATGCAAATGCAAATTGGGGCTGTATAAGTCCCTCAGTAGTATGGACATATAGGGAATAGAAAGAAGAAAGCATTTGTGTCTGTACATGCACAGTTTACAGACAGCCCACAACTCTGAACAAAGATCATGCTGTTCAGAATGTCCTTGCCAACCTGTTCACACTGAACATGGATCACAGTTGTCCCTGTCTCCTGAGGCAGATGGGAGTTTTGAAAACTGATAATTTATTTGCTCTCCCCAGTGTTATGAATAAAGCATCTCTCATAGCCAACTGGCTCAAATCATGATTTGGAGAAAGGAGACAGTATTTCCCAAAAATACATAGTCTTCCTGCAGTCCAGCCTCCAGTGGAGGCATCCCCAGGGTTTAATCACACTGAAGAGTTTTGTTAGCCCTGACTTCAGTTCCTCTTTCCCTACAGAACCTAGAGTCCTCCTCCCTCCCCACCTAGCACCAAACTTCTCCCTGTCCAGTAGCTTCTTTCATTTTCCTTCTAGATATGATCTCCCCCACCTAACACAAGCTATCACCTACCCTTGATCCATTTCTCCCCATCCCTTCCTCTCAAACTGCCCACCATGTGTACCAATCCACAGCTGCAGGTCCTTTGTCAGCCTTCCCCCATGCTGTGTCCTCATCTAGACCAATAACCTTTCCTCTCAGACCTGCCCAACATGCACACCTTTTATAAGTGAGGGAAAGACTCAGACATCAAAGTTTAAAAACTTCCATTTATAAAACAAGTCATAGAGATAGAATGTCTAGCACAGGAAATGTAGTCAATAATACTATAATGACTCTATGTGGTGACACAGAGTAACTAGACTTACTGTGGTGATCATTTTGTATTGTTTAAAAATATAGAATCACTATGTTGCACATCTAAACTAATACGGTATTGTACATCAACTGTAATTCAGTTAACAAATACAAAATGCTAGAAGAAGAAACAATATCTTATTTGATGTTCCAGTACCTAGAACCACCTCCTAATTAAAATAAGTGGTCAGTAAAACATGGGGACTTTATCAGTAGGTGTCTTATTCCAGAGATGATCAGATGAAGAAGCAACCCAGGACAGGTCTTATTTACATCTGTTATCCAACAGTCTAAGAAGAATCTCTTCTTACTCAGAAATTAATAGCATCTTCTTTGCCACATGTCTGAGGAGTAAGTTATAGGGTCAACCTACCCTGCTTATGAGGATATAATAGATAGTCCCAAACAGGACTAAAAATCTTCAAGGAGGAATATGTTTTAATTTCTGTAGTAACTATTCAAAATAGAATAAAACCATGTATAATTACAAAGCAAATTAAAGAGAAATAGAATAAATTTTAAATAATTGATTAATCCAAAGAAAGTCAAGAAAGAAAAGAAAAAAAGAGCAAAGAACAGATAGGACAAATAGAAAAGAAATAGTAATAAAATTGATATAAACTCAAATATGTTAGTATTTTATTATATGTAAATGCTTTACATACTCCAATGAAAAGACTGTTAGAAGTGTTTTAACACTATATGCTACTTAAAAGAGAGATACAAAAAGTTTGAAAGTTAAAACAAACCAGAGATATATTATGTAAACTTTAACCCCCCCTAAGCTGATGTAAACCTAGTAGACCTTAAAAGCAGAAGCATCACTAGGTACAGAACACAACATTTTCTAAACAAAGATGTACTAACCTGAAATTTATTCATCTAATCCCATGGTCTGATATGCATACACATTCAAGCAACAAAACTACCAGGAGAACTAGAAAAATCCATATTCATAGATATTTTAACATAAGTCTCTTGATAACTGATAGGGGGAAAAACAGAATAAATCAGAAGAGACATAGAAATAATCCATGGATCAAAGGAAAAATTAGAAAATACTTTGAACTAAGTGCTAACTGAGTAAGTCATACCAACTATGACTTAGCTGCAGCTAAGTCCATGGAAATTTTGTGACCTTGAATAAATATATTATTAAGAGGAAAGACTAAAATACCCAACATGCTAATAACAAACTCAAAATGCCACAAAATGAATAGCAAATAAAAGCAAAAAAATATGAAAATAAGAAAAATACAAAACAAAACTCTGTCACCCTGGCCCACCTCCTCATACAACCTCATCAAATACACCACTAAACTTAAAAAAGATCGTCATTAAGAACCACCAAAATTGAGCTGATTGAAAGTCCTACAACAGGAGACTATACTCAGCCCACACGGTGGGCACGCCTTGTGTATGCAGTTGGGGTCATAAGGGAAGCTGTACCACTGGACCCTATAGGACATCTACTATATTGAGCCACTCTATCAAGCCTGGGAGATATAGCAGCTCTACCTAACACACGAAAACAAACATGGGAAGGAGACAAAGAGACATGACCCAAATGAAAGAACAGATCAAAACTCTAGAAAAAGAATTAAACAAGTTGGAGGAAAATAATCTATCAGAAGCAGAGCTCAAAACATAGGTTATCAAGATGCTCAAACTTAGTGAAGACCTCAACAACATAAAAGAAATCCAGTCAGAAACAAAGGATACACTAAAGAAATAAAGAACAATTTACAGGGAATCAACAGTAGAGAGGATGGAGCCAAGAATCAAATTAGTGACTTTCAACATAAGGAAGCAAAAAATAACCAATCAGAACAGCAAGAAGAAAAAAGAATCAAAAAAAAAAAAAAAAGAGGATCGTGTAAGAAGCCTCTGGGACAACTTAAAGCATACCAAAATTCATATCATAGGCATGCAAGAGGAAGCAAGAAATTGGAAACCTATTTGAAAAAATAATGAAAAGATACTTCTCTAATTTGGTGAAGAAAATAGACATACAACTTTAGGAAGCATAGACTCCCAAACAAGATGGACTCAAAGAGGCCCACATCAAGACACATCATAATTAAAATGCCAAAAGTTAAATACAGAGAGATCATCTTAAAAGCAGCAAGAGAAAAGCAGTTAGTTACCTACAAAGGAAACCTCCATAAGACTATCAGCTGATTTCTCAAAAAAGAATTTGCTGTCTAGAAGGGATTGGCAAGAAATATTCAGAGCGATAAAAATCAAGGACCTACAATCAAGATTACGCTATCCAGCAAAGCTATCATTTAGAATCAAAGGACAATGAAGAAAAAGCTAAATGAGTTCATCATCACCAACCCATTATTATATGAAATATTAAAGGGTCTTTTTTTAAAAAATAAAAGAACAAAGTAAAATGCCAACAAATACATTTATCAACAATTGACTTTAAAGAACAAAGTAAATAGATAAGCAGAAGAGAAACAGAATCATAGATACAGAGAATGTTTTGATGCCACATGGGTGATGAGTCAGAGGGATGAGTGAAAAAGTTGAAGGAATTAAGAATTGTTACCAAATAGTCATGGGGATGTAAAATCCAGCATAGGGAATAAAGTAGCCAAAGAACATATATGCAGGACCCATGAATATGGACAATGGTGTGGGGATTGCCTGAGAGAGTGGGGAGTCCTGGGTAGAGAGGGACAAAAGAGGAAAATATACAACAGAGAAAAACGTGAAAGTATTTTTTAAGTAAAAGTAATTTCTTTGAAACTAAAAGTAATTTCTTTGGAAAGACTTACAAAAAGGTATAAACCCAAGCAGTAAAACTAATCAAGAAAAAAAGAGAGAAAACACAAATGATCCATTTCAGGAATGAAAATGCTAACTCACCAGGGACATTAAGATGTGAGGAGAACATGGTCAACTCTCCCTTTCAGAATAATGCCACACAATATATGTGACTAGCCTTAAATGTGGAGTTTCATTCCCCTGCTCTTGAAGGTAAGCAGGGTTTAATGACTCATTGACTCACAATTCCAAGGGGCAGATATGGAAAGGGAGAAAGACATTCTACCGAGGAGAAGCCTGGTAGGCACCAGGAATTAGTCCAAAAGTACAGAAATAGATAACAGATTAACACAGACCTGTTACTTAACAAAGCTGTTGATTCAAAAGTCATGTCTGTGTCTACACAGGAAGCATTTGCATTTTTTCAGATGAATTTGTCTCCAACAACAACAAAAAAAGTGTTTGCTTTGCTTTAATGTTTCCATTTCTTTGTTCTTCTTTCTCTTCCATTCCCTATAAACCTATAGAACTGAAACATAACACCATATCTACAACATGATGGTAGAATGCAAAAGGTGCCCATATACACCCATGCTGCATGCTCACTTCACTCCAAAAAAAGAAAACATTCATTAATGATCAGATACCCACTGTTATCACACTTCAGACTCCAGAGCAAGAGGTTCTTCCCTACACATCTGCAAGGGAAGCGTACCCCAGACTTGGGTCTACCTGTGACCCCACGTACTGACCTGCTCTTGGGCAGTTCCACTCATGCCCAGCACTGACTCGGGCTTCTCTTGGGCTCCCCTGATCCAGGATTTCTGCTTCTTAGCTCCTGGTTTGTGCCTTTGACTCAGTCCATGACTTAACCCATTTCATTACATCTTTAAAAATATTTTATTCATTATTTTCAGAGAAGTGGTAAGGGAGGGAGTCAGAGAGGGAGAGAAACATCAATGTAAGGCTGCCTTTCACCTGCCTCCAGTTACGGAACTGGCTGGAGACCTGGTTTGCAACCTGGTTCTGTGCTCTGGCTGGAGAATCGAACCAGCAACCTTTGGGTTCACAGGCGGGCACCTATCCCCTAAACCACGCCAACCAGGGCCATTACATTTTTTAAATATAGCCTGCCTCCCCCCAGGTCCCTATCTATGGGTTCAGCCAGCCACCGATTGAAAATATTTGAGGGGCCTGGTATGTTCTTCTTACCTGTACTATGTCATTAGGCCTCTGATGTTTTTACCTGTACTGAACACATGTAGACTTTTTTCTTGTTGTTAATTCCCTAAATAATACAGTATAACAACTATTCACACAGCACTTCCATTGCATGAGGTATTATAAGGAATTGATACATGATCTCAAGTGTACAGAGGATGTGTATCGTTCGCACTCAAATGCTGGACTATTTTATATAGGAACCTGATTTACAAATCAGGTACTGGATTTGGGCATCCATGGGGGTCCTGGCCCCAATCCCTCAAGGATGCGAAGGGTCAGCTGTAGCTACCGGTGCTAAGGCTATGCCAACAGGAGAGGCACCAAGAGGAATAAGACACAGATGGTTTTTGAGAAGGTGCAGAATGCAGGAGAGGCTCATGAACGGAGGAGTGGAGTTGAGGAAACTGGTGTCACAGAAGGCAATAATGAACCAGTCCCTAAGTTCCTCGCTAACACTGTTGGCCTGGTTGTCCCAGGCTGCTTGGCATCCCAGACACCAGGTGGCTGTTTCTGTGACACTGACATGGCAGTTTTGCTTTCACATCTGCTCTCTGTCTGGCTGAGTCTCCATCCATAGCTTGCTCTTTGAGTCATTAAAACCATAGACCTCCCTTGGTCCCTATGCAGACAGAGGCCCCGAGTCTGAGTCTGGTCCCGACCATTTGCTGAGGCCAGGAGCAGCACTGCTGTGCTGCTCCTCAGTGTCCCCCTGTCCCTGTCCCTACCCGTCCTCTGTGGTTGCCCTCTCCCAGTGTTGACCCAGCCCCGTGCTTCTGCCTAGAGACCTGGTTTCCTCCATTCTTGGTGGCAATCCTGTCCCATCAGGTCTCCTCTCGACTCTACCTGTCAACATGGGTTTTGGACTTTCTCTGGCACCATGCTAGGTGCTCTTGCTAATTTATTCCTCTTCTTCCTATGCCTGCAGCCCGTCCCACTGCTTCTTCTGCTTCAATCACCATCAGCTGTCTCATAACTGACTTCACTATTGAAAATGTCCAAACTGGGAAATATAAACCCAAGAGCAGTCAGGACAGAATATCTGAATCTGTCTCTATTGGCCAAAACCATGCCCAAGACTGTGTTTATCAAACAACAAGTGTAGCTCATAGAACATTTTTAAGTTTTCTCAATAATGAGAGGCTGGGGGATGGATGGTTGTCAACATCCCAGTGACAAGTTCCTTTGGAGACATTTTAAAGGAACATGGCTGGTGAGGAAGCTCAGGAGCCTGGCTCCCTGCTCCTGCAGCCTTGGCCCAGGGCTGGGGCCAGGACAAGCCGTGTCACCTCCAACTCAGTGCGTCCTGTGGGGTCCCCTCCTCTGCACGGCTCAATGATAGTCAAGGCAGGAAACACCCCCAATGACAAACAGACTGTCTCCTACCTGAGCACGGAAGAAACGACAGCAGAGACTCCACATGTACTGAAAACCAGGGTTGAGGATTCATCGGCCAACAGCCTTGGGGGGCCAGTGAACCCCTAGGAGAATTCTGCAAACTCCATCATCAATTACCCTCCTCTGTGCTGCCTGGGAAACCCTCACAGTGTGTGTAAATACAACCAAACTGCCCCTGGAGGCAAAACGAACGGCTGCTCATGACAAGGAGACTCTACTTCGTAAACAAATAGTGGACAGGGTATCCCCAATTCTGCATGAATTACCAGCTAGGGTGCTAATAACACCATTATCGGGCTGTATTTAAGAACTCTAAATGTTAAATGTAGGCCGGGCTCCCCTGAAACCAATTGAAATTGGCAAGGAAAAAAGTGTCAGGATTAGAAATAACTGATTTGTGCATATTGTGAATGACTTTGGCTTATAGTTGAATACTAACTTAGCCAGGATGTTTGGTATGGACTACATAGGAGGCAACGAAAGGAAACAATGAAATATTGGCAGTGCCACCGGTGGCCAGGGAAGCCAAGTTGGTGCAAGATGACAAATTTAGGCTGTAGCATTTCCCAGACACACTGCCCTTGAGAAAACTGCAAGGAGCTGACCTGAAGGTCAAGTCCATGGTCAGTGACTATCCATAGTCCCAGCATTTCCATGAAACTCTCTGGCTCAGATGTGGATGCTTCTCTCTGCCTCTTATCTCAGAGCCACACACACATCTGGTGCCAGCAGAACCACAAGAAATGCTTTTGATGGGCTGATGAAGCAGGCTTCACAGGAAGGGACAAATCCAGCCATCTCTGGGGCTCCATGTCCACCTCTCCTGCTTTTTCTCATCACCCCTCCTTCATTCCTGAACCCTTGGTGGAGCTGCCTCCCATTTCCATGGGCTGATTGACTCTAGACACACCCGGTGTCCCATCTTTACCCCAGGGATTCATCAGGGAGATTTTACTGACGTAACACGGAACATGGTTGACCCATGGACAATGTCGGGGGGAAGGGCACTCACCTCTCTGAGCAGTCAAAAATCTGAGTACACTTGCCCTGGCTGGTGGCACAGTGGAAAAGGCACTGTCCTGCAAACTCAAAGGTTGCTGGTTGGTTGGATTCCCAGCCAGGGCACATAACCAGGTTGCAAGCTAGGTCTCCCTCCAGCCAGGTCCATGGCTAGAAGCAGGTGGAAGGCAACCATACACTGATGTCTCTCTCCTTTTCCCTCTCTCCCTAACGAATAAATAAGTAAATAATACATATCTTATTAAAAAAAAATCTGAGTACAATTTTTGACTCCCCCAAAACTTAACCAATGAGAGTCTACTGTTGACAGAAAGCTGTAGCAATAACAATTATCACATATTCTGTATGTTATATTATGTTATTTGTATTCTATACTGTATTTTTATAAGTAGAATAGAGAAAAATGTTAAGAAAATCATAAGGAAGAGAATATACATTTGTAGTGCTCTATTCTATTATCGATGCTGTAAGTTTAGTCTGTTTAGTATAATATGCAGTGTTGAAATGAAAAGCATACTTTTATAAAGAATTTTAAAAATCACCTATAAGTGAGGCTGTGTAGTTCACACCCATGTTGTTCCAGAGTTGTAGTTTCCTCCCTAAAAGGATGACTGGTGAAGTTTTATTTTTAATTAGTTCATTGAGTCACATATATATAGTCTCATCTTTTGAGTGTGCTGAAATTCCATTATATATTCAAGATTTTCTTCTTTTTACTATTGCTACTGTTGCAATTAGTAGTTATATTACCTATCCTTCTCAGTTAGCAAGTACCATCTGATATGTAAGGAACTGGATTTATTCACTGTGTAGTTTGATGAGTTCAGATTCATAGGCAAACACCCATGATTCCATCACCCCCATCCAGGCATGGACACTTCCACCACCCCAAATATGTCCTGGTGTCCCTTTGTTTTGATTTGTTTGCCTGTCTGTTTTGCGGTAAGAACACTTAACATGAGACCCATCTTCTTACCAAATTTTTAAGGGCACAATGCAGTCTTATTAACTGTGGACACCATGTTGTACAGTGGAAATCTAGACCAAGGGTCATCTCACATAACTGAAACTTGATTCCATTAAATAACAGGTCTCCAATTCCCCAGACCCAGCCACTATCAAATTCTCTGCTTCTAAGGTCTGATTATGTCCTATATCTCAGCTAAGTGAAATCATTCAGTGTCTGCCCTCATTTCATTCAGCATAACGTCCTTCCGGTTCACAAGTAAATGGCAGTATTGTCAGGGAAATGCAAATCAGAGCTGCAGGGAGGTATCACCTCGCACCTGTTAATGTGGCTATAATAAAAAACAGGTGTTGGCTAGGATGAGGCAAAATTAAAACCCTTGTACACTGTTGGTAGGACCGTCTGTACATTGGCGCAGCCATTATGGAGGACAACCTGGAAATTCCTCAAAAGATTAAAACTAAGAACTACCATATAATCCAGCACTTCCATTTCTGGGCATTATCCAAAAAAAAAAATGGAAATTCTGAGCTCAGTGAGTTGTAGGCACTGCCATGTTCACCGCAACATTATTCATAATAGCCATGGTATTGAAACAACCTAAATGCACATCCACAGATGAATCAATAAAGAAATGGTGTATATATATAATGTATATATATATATATACGCACAATGGAGTATTATTCAGCCTTACGAAAGAAGGAAATCTATGAACATTTGACTAAACTTGTTGGTTCACACAGTACACACTTTCCACACACTTTGTCATAAGATCCCACTAGGGGTTGGAGTTGTAATTGTGGTGTCCAAGTTGCACAGGAGGTGTGAGGTCTGCCAGGCTGTGGGTTCCAAGGCCCCAGGGTGGGCTCAGTGGCAAACAACGGATGGAACACAGGGCTCAGGACCCATCAGTCCCAGCCTTTGCTCTCACCTCATAGTCCCACATGCACATGGACATGCACAATGGCTCTCGAGATTGTGAAACAGGTGTGAGTTGTAAGATCTGGCATTCCCTGAGGAGGCATGGACACTGGGCTCTAATTTGCAAAGAGAAAATGTCAGCAAAGGGAGGAGAGTGCAGGGAAAAGGGTAGCAGGAGAGCAGGTGGGCAAAACCAGAAGCGATGGATTTCTCATAGTTTCTGCAAACATTCTCTGCAGAGATCCGAGGCCATTGTTTCACTAATTCAGAGTCTAAATGGGATATGAAACATATCTGCACAAAGAAAGAACATGCCACAGCTGCAGCTCAGGGGGCGGTGGAGACAGTGAGCCATCAGGCACAGTCATGCACATACACGCATGTGTACACACAAGGTGTGTGTATATAATCACATGTATTTAATGTAGAGAATATCAACTGAAGTCTTAGGGACTGGTTTTTGATTATTCTGTAATGTAAGTTGAAAATGTTACATACAGTGCATTGAATTCAAAAGTCATCATTTTCATAACCAAGTTTTGCATGTGTATTTTATCTATCATCTTGCAACAACACATGTAACTTTAGGCTAGTGGCCATGTCAACCCTGAACCTCTATAAATGGTTCGTCCCAGAGTATTATTGAATGATGGCCAAAATTCTACACCTGTTCATTCCATTAAATTCAAAGAGGTGCTCTGAATAAATAATGTGCAAGGCACTATCCAGGTGCAGTAGAGAAAATTAAAAGAATGAGCAGAACACCATCCCTACCCACAGAAATCTTACAGTTTTGTAACTGAAGGTCTTTGGCATCAGACCCGAGTTTTGGGAATCCAGGTCTGGTTTTAGCAGGCCCCAACAGTAACTGCTGGTGTCAGGGACTGCCTCACCCCGAATAAATCTGCTGCCCCTGATGCCAGTGACTGCCTGTGTCTTCCAAAGGTTCCCTTATCTGCAGATAGGAATTTATCAACTTCTCTGTTCTCAGAATCCACTCCCATTCTCCCATCTGCACTATCTACACAAAATCCCTTCAGCTCCCCCTGCATCTAGCTGTCCTAGACTCAGACGACCATCAGGAGATGGCAACTGTCCAACCAACCTGCTGGCTGTACAAAGAGGCAACTTAGCCTATCCTGGACCGCTTACGTTTTCCAAGTCTCAGAACTCCTTTAAAACTCCCTCCACTCTGAACCTAGCTACTGGTACCTGCCCAGCCCCAACCCCAGCCCGCCATGTTGCATACTCAATAATACCATCTTGTTCAGCATTTGGCTGCTGACCTTCTTCTCTACCTCTGCTGACCCCCCAAAACCCAACAGTAGGGAAATTATATAAGTTAGAGAATAACAGTCAAAAACAGCAGAGGAAGGCTGTTTCTGCTCTCCAAGTCCCGGGTCTCTCTGTTCAAGTTCCAATACCTTATCCTAAGAATCTGGTTGGCCCCATAGGGATTAGTGCCCAGTCGTGCCCAACAGAAAGGTCTCCCAGCACCAGGACAGCCAGGGACCTGCCCCTCCTAGAACAAAGTAAACTGTATTAAATCTACAGCCACCCTAATTGTTTCTATTACCAAAGAGCCGTATGAGTTCAAATGTAAGAATTTGCAACACATTGGCATGAGATGACACAAGGTGATAAAATGTGAGGAACAGCACAGAGTTGTAAAATCTCTCATCATTATTCTGTGGTTCTCCTGTGTGGAGAGGGCATGGGGAATATTGAAAGAAGTGAGACACACGGAAGCAGGACAGCAGTGTGGTGAAAGTGCAGGGTGGTGGACTCTGGTGACAAACAGAATGGCCAGCTTAATTCAGTGGCTAAAAGGAGCTGTATGATCTGCTGCATTAGGTATTGGTTTGAATATTAAATAGGAGCCTCATAGGAGCACATTTGGTTGGAGTTACTATGATTCCAGTCAGCACCCCCATAGGGCCAAAATTACTTAGCACAAAATTACTTTCTCTAGCCAGGCGCTTCAATCCTGACAACATAGGTATTAGATCTCTTTTGTCAACAGGGAAGATGGATAGGGACCAGAATGGCTTTTGTTCAAATAGCAGTGGTGACAGTAACAGCAAGAGAGGGTCGTCACGCTTTTGGGCAATGTCAGCTGTTTACCTTCAGTAGAAATGCCTCCCTTCAGATTGGCCTCACTGGGAAAAATCGTCTTAGAATTTCAAATTGCTTCCTCTTGCCAAATACGTAAGTTCTGTTTTTCTCGCAACAAACATGATGCGTTTCTCTAGATCATGAAGCATTCTGTTATCTTAGGGGGGAAAAAACATCTTTGAAAGGAGTCTAACGAAAATGCCATCATGCATTAGTGAGGACAGAATCCTTGTCACTGAGCTCCGACACTCTTGCTGTAGGACAGCCATGGAGGAGAGAAAAAGAAATAGCACGTTCTGGTGAAGAAAAAGGCTAAACTAAAAATTAGAAATTGGTCAATATCTTTTTTTCTGGAGCTGAAAAGTGCTCACAAATTCTTGGATGCTTCATTTTCCTACTCACGGCCTCCTTACCATAGTCACTGACAAAAACAGCCATGTTACAATTCCACGTGAGCAGGCTGCCTTGACAATAAAAGCTTTCTCTTTATTGGTAGCATATTTTGGGAGGGGGGAAGATTGATCCTTATACTCTATTTCAGAAAGTTATAATAAGATTAGTTAAGCTCTTTTCAACATGGATGATTTCTCAGAGAACTTCTCAACTCCAAATTCTAGAGGGCTTTTACTTTTTCTTTTTCTTTTTTTTAATTTGTTTTGAGAAACCAGCTGCTTTTATTTGACCACAACCAAATTCAAACCATCTTCATTAATTTCCATTGACGTTTTAAAGTTCACATTCTCGGGTGCAGCTCTTAAGTGTTTTTAGAATTTTCTCATGTCAAATGTAAGCAATATGAATTGCAGTTAACACTTGAATTTTTTTTTTAAATGTTACTTTTGAGTCATCTTTAAAGAAAAAAACTATAACTCTGGTTGATTTGGCTCAGTTGGTTATAATGTTGTCCTGTAACTGGAAGGTTGTGGGTTCTATTCTTGGTCAGGGCACAGATGTAGGTTGTGGGTTCAGTGTCCAGTCTGGGCACATACAATACTCCATCCAGGGGCATATGGGAGGCAACAACCAATTGGTGCTTTTCCCTCACATTGTGAAGCAATGCTGCCTCCATCCAGCAAGCTGGTCAGCAAGGCCAATGGTCAAGGTCAGTGCCCACTCAAGAAAGAACTTGTGTTCACCTCCGACCTGGTCACCGCATATATTCCTTAGCATGAAAGTCCCATCCTACGTGACCTGATCGGTCTCTTTAACAAGTCATATCAGCTCATACTCATATCAGCTAATACTCTATAAACAAACAAGACTTAAGCAAGGGTCTTAAGTTAGATCCTGAGCCCCTTGGTTTATCCATGCTTGAACTTCAGAGAATCCATGACGATCTGCAATTGTAGGCAACAATTGTTCATGGTGTAGGGTGGAGAGTTGGTTTGGTTTGGTTTGGTTTTGCATTTTTGTTGTTGTTGTTTCACTCTTTGGGAGTTTGTTTGTTTATTTGTTTTTGGCAAAAACTTCTCCAATTATTAGTTTCTAAAGTGGCTCAAAACTGAAAAGGTCAGAGCTTCCTGGGAGAAGAAAGGTTCCTTGTGGTTTTAAATTTCTACTTTATCTTACATTTCCCTTTCTCTAATGGTAAAATTTGTATTCCTGTTTATGTATTATGGTTGGATAAAGTATATTTTTTCTACCAACTCGCAACAGTGAGAACACCAGTAAATTGATACATGTTTAAGTCGAAATAGTGGAGACACTGCCAGCAACTGAGGTACAGCCTGCCTGGGGACGCTGGTGGGTGTCACCTCCAAGATTACACAGAGGGCAAAGGGACACCAGCCACTTCTTAAAGGAAGTTCAAGTCTATGCAAGGCATGTTAGCAGGAATTGCCATGAAAACACCAAGGCTTAGCAACACTGTTGCTAAGGAAGCAATTTCTATCTTGGTGCAAACACAAGAAGAGCAAAAACATATGACGATGGTACCAAGGTACGTAGCATAGCCCTGCAGTCACATGACAGCTGGGGACCAGCTATAGTTCATCTTCCACCTGCACTTCCCTCAAACATATCCTTTCCAACATCACCTACATGCATTTAGCAGCCTCCTGGGAATCTTTAGTACCTGGTTTACTCTGCTCGCTAGGGTGTTATATAATTTCTACATGCAAATTGTCATAATAGGCCCCTAATTACACCCATGGAACCAACCTGGCACATTGCGTCAAGAGCACAATCTACAAGATTCCCAGGAGAGACACTAAGTCACAGCCTAAGAGTGTCAAAAGGGATGTTAACCTGTATTGTGTCTAATAGCTGTTAATGATGTCCTATGTAGAAAATGACCTGGAAAGAATGGATTAGCAATTGTTCTCCCTGCCAGGCATCTGAAGCTAATGTGATACATGTTTCATACACAAACTAGAGGGAAAGTAGATTATATCTGTTAAAATTCCACTGAGCCTAGTTTGTGGATCTTAACAACCTTGTCAAAGCCCTGGGTATTCTCAACTGAGTGGTCTCATGGCACAACCTTCTCAGAGTCTAATGATAAAGTACACAAGAATGAAAATTAGTCATCTGTGCTAGTGGGTACCCAGAGCTGTCACCTCTCACTCATAAGTCACAGATGAACCATAAAATTCATTGGTTATACAAGATGCTAATGAGGCCAGGACAACATTTGACCCCACATGTCCCATTAATTTTACCTAAGTTTGTGGCTAAAGTAAAATGTCCAACCCTGGGCATCCCTTTATGCTGGTGAGCACCAGGGTACCAAACAGGAAGAAGTTAATATCTCACTACCAATTAGCCAGCTTAGGGTGGGGTGAGCCCTGAATTTTAGACAATTCACAATTGGTCATATTTAGGACCAGTGCTCAAACTCAGTTCTTCTCCTAAGACCTTCCTGCTTTCTCTGTTAAAGGCAGAACAGAAACACCATCTAGAAAATTCAGGTCTCTTTTATGTACCCCACAGAATGTCACATGGTGCTAAGTGCTTGGGACTAGTATGTAGAGTTAGCGTAACATGTAAATATCTTTACTTTTAATAATAACTAGTTTTTAATAGCTTCAGCAATCTTGAAAAAGAAGAAAGAAGTTGGAATATCATGCTACCAGGTATCAATATACTATTAAGCTACAATAATCAAAACACTATGGTTTTGGCATAAAAACAGACATATAGATTGATAAAACAGAATAGAAATAAATTCATTACTACATAATCAATCTATAACAAAGAAGGAAAGAACATACAATAAGGTACAGACAGTCTATTCAATAAATGGTGCTGGGAAAACTGAATACATGCAAAAACGAAACTAGACCACCTTCTTACATAATATACAAGAATAAACACAAAATGGGTTAAAGACTTAAATGTAGGCCCCTAAACCATAAAACTCCTAAATGAAAATATAGTCAGTAAACTCCTTCATATTTCTCTTAGTAGTATTTTTCTAATATATTTCCTCAGGCAAAGGAAACAAAAGAAAAAATAAATGGGACAATATGAAAGTAAAAAGATTTTACAAGCAAAAGAAGCCACCAACAAAATGAAAAGACATCTTACTGAATGAGAGATGATGTTTATCAATGATGCAGGATGCATGCAATCAGGGGTTAATATCCAAAATTTATTTTAAAAAACTCATCCAACTTAACACACACACACACACACACACACACACACAAATAAGCAACCCAATTAAAAAATAGGCAGAGGACCTAAATAGACATTTCTTCAAAGAGGACATATTGGATGTCAAGTAGACATATAAAGAGGTGCTAAACATCACTAATCATCAGAGAAGGGAGACTTAAAACCACAGTGAGATATCACCTCACATCTGTAAAGATGACTATGATCAATAAATCAACAAACAACAACTGCTTTCGAGGATGTGGAGAAAAGGGAACCCTTGTGCACTATTGGTGGGAATGCAGATAAGTGCTACAACTGTTGAAAATAGTAAGGAGGCTGGTCAAGAAATTAAAAATCAATCTGTCTTAAAGCCCAGCAATACCACTTCTGGGTGTCTATCTGGAGAAGTCCAAAATACTAACTTGAAGAAACATATGCACCTCTTTGTTCATATCAGCATTGTTTACAATAGCCAAGATACAGAAGCAGCCCAAGGGTCCATCATTAAACTAGTGGATAAAGAAGACAGCATATATGCATACACACATATACATACATATACAATGGAATAGTACATGCCCATTAAAAATGAAACATTGCCAAAGACAATCAGGACAGACCTAGATGGTATTATGCTAACTGAGTTAGGCCAAACAGAGAAAGACAAATACCATATGATTTCACTTATATGTGGAACCCAAAGAACAAAAATGAACAAATAAAACAAAAAAGGTCATAGATACAGAGCTCAGTCTGATGGTTACCAGATGAAAGGGGAGCTGTGAGGATGAGTGAAAAAGGTAAAGGGATTAATAAGTACAGATTGGCAGTTATAAAATAATAATAGGGATGTAAAGTATAGAATAAGGAATATAAGGCCCTGGCTGGTGGCTCAGTGGATAGGTGCTGGGCTGCAAACCCAAAGGTCACTGGTTTGAATCCCAGCCAGGGCAAATAGCCAGGTTGCAAGCCAGGTCTCCAGCCAGGTCCGTAGCTGGAGGCAGGTGAAAGGCAACCATACACTGATGTTTCTCTCCCTCTCTACCTCTCTCCCTTCTCCTCTCTCTGGAAATAATAAAGAAAATCTTTTAAAATTTTTTAAATAATAATAAGGAATATAGTTAATATTGTTTCAATTAGCAATAATCGCGCCTCGGATAAACCTCATTGGCTACGATACTGCCACTGCACAAAGCTAGGAATATAGTTAATATTGTAATAACCATATATGGTGTCTAAAGGGTACTAGACATATTGGGGGAATATTTTGTAATGCATGTGATTGTCTAGCCACTTTGCTGTATACCTGAAACCAATATGAAGTTTATTAAATGTCTACTGTAATTGAAAAAATGAGAATAAGTCTTTATCATTAGAAAAATAAGGTAATAATAAACTCTACATACCATCATATATACAAATTTATGCGTGTGACACACACAAATATATATGTGTGATACATATATAAACATGAGGCTTGTCCATACATTATCCAACGGTGTAATATGAAAAACAGAGACAGTTATTGAAGAAGATACAAGATACAAGAAACATTGTACATAGTTAATGATGCCTCAGTCCCCTTCAGCATAGACACCTTGGGACCTCACACAGTTCTCCCAGTCACCATTAGCTACCCCATTGTATTTTCCTGAATCCCATTGACAGTCTGAAACCTCTTTCCTGTCAAAGGTTGTTTTAGTTTTGGGAAAAGCCAGGAGTCACAGGGTACCAAATCTGGGCTGTATGGGGGCTGCGTCACCTGGGTGAGCTGATGTTTTGCAAAAGAAAAAACTCTTCATGAGACATGATGCATGAGCAGACATGTTGTCATGATGAAGCTGCCAATAGCCATGGTCTCCTGAATCATCCAAATAGTTTCCATGGAGGAATGTTTAGGCTTAATGCAAAATTTGATGCAGATTCATTGCTCTGCTTGCTCAGTCATTTTGAATGTGACGGTCACACAGTACACATGATCACTCAACAGCATCTACCACCCCCATGGACTAGTACAGTGAAGTCATTATTTACACATGCACGTTCCAGTCCACTATCCTTGGCTGCCAGGTTACATCAATGTTGCTCAAACCATTCGTGTTCCATTAGCCATAGCTGGACTTTCTGAACAGATCCCATGTATAGACATATATTTATGTTTCTTTTCCACAAAAGAAGACACACTATGTAAACTATCTTAGGTGATGTTCTCCCTTTAGTGATATCATAAAAATTAGCTCCTTTAAGAAATCTAATTATTAAACATGCTTAATAATATGTGGCATGAAATAATATGGAACAGATATCCTCAGCGGAAATTCCTGGCCATGGGCAAACTAAAGTCTACGTGTGGCCAAAGTTGGGCACTGTGGACCTGCTCTCCTGCCTTTGATGGCAGGACGCTATGACCCACCTTTGCTGCCAACCAGTGGTTAATTTCAACTTTCAACCAAGGTTTCTCTGAAGTACTGTAAGGAAACATCCTTGAAAACCTAGATGGAACCCCCAAGAGCCATCCAAAGCAGCATTTTCAGACTACAGGCCACAACCATGAAGTAGACTGTAAAATCGGTTTCCATTTTAAATGGCTCTAATAACAGAGAAAAAATAGAAAAATACCAAGTAAATGCAGGGGTTGGGTTATGAAACTTTGCTTTTAGCTATGTGTCTACATGCTTGCTTAGGACACGAAGTAAAACAAATGCCACTTTTAAAAATTGAGAACAGCCCTGGCTGGTGGCTCAGTGGATTGACACTAGCCTGCGAACCCAAAGGTTGCTGGTTCAATTCCCAGCCAGGGCACATAACCAGGTTGCAAGCCAGGTCTTCAGCCTGGTCTGAAGCTGGAGGCAGGTGAAAGGCAACCATACATTGATGCTTCTCTCCTTTTCTTCCTCTCTCCCTGCTCTCCTCTCTGAAAATAATGAATAAAATCTTTAAAATATATAAAATAAAATAATACAATTAAAAATTGAGAACAACTGATGCAAAGAAAGGAAGCGTTAGAACAGCAGGATTCCAAAGTTTCCCTAGAATCCCCTTGAAGGAGGAGAAAGAGAAGAAGAAGGAGAAGGAGACAGAGAAAGAGAAGAGGAGGAGGGTGGGGGCCAAAAAGGCAAAGGAAGGGGAAAAAGAAGGAGAGAAAAGAGATTGGCAGACAACCCCCTGGGGCCTCTGTGGGAGCACAGCGCTCCAAGCCACCGCCTCTGCACCTGTTAAGAAAGCAAGATCTGCCCTTCTTCCCTGCCAATTCCTGGGCCCTTGCAGGGAAATGAAACATGTGCAGCCTGGCTTGGCTTAATCATAAAACAAGACATGTGTCTGGGCTAATGAACCTTCTGATTGAAGACTCATTGTGGCTGCAGGAAATAAAAGCATTGGGAATCCAAGATGACAGAACTGAAGCAGCTGAAATGTGAAATGCCTGAAACTCAGCTCTCGGACCAGTCTCTCCGATTCCCAGGCTAGAGGTGACCGGTGACACAACTTTGTGTGGGAACCATTACTCAACCCTTGCCCGCAAAATTAGGGCACAATACAGTTTTTCTGTTCAGCCTTCTTTTGATAGTTAACAACTTCATTAAACAAGACACAATGATGTCCGTAGCCAACTATAGGTGCATTAATTCCCCTAATAAGCCACGGTTATGAGTGTGGTCATGAACTGGTAGGCTAAACAGTTCACTTTGGGAATTAAGATGAGAGTTCTAAGTCTATGTCTTTCAAAATAGTCCCTTTCTTGTGAATATCATGAAAAATTATGTACCTATTTAACTCAAGATTCACAAAGCCTTCCTAACTTACCTTTATTTCCCTTTCAAGAGCAATAACACAGCCCTGGCTGGTGGCACAGTGGATAAGGAGCCGGCCTGTGAACCCAAAGGTCGCTGGTTTGATTCCCAGTCAGGGCACATAGCCAGGTTGCAAGCCAGGTCTCCAGCCAGTTCTGTAGCTGGAGGCAGGCAAAAGCCAACCCATACATTGATGTGTGTGTGTGTCTCTCTCTGCCTCTCTCTCTCTTCCCCTCTCTCTAAAAATAATAAATAAATAAATTTAATCTTTTAAAAAAAGAGTAATACCATATTCTGAACCATAACAAGGCATGTTACTGAACTCTTCATTATTGAATATGTGAAAAAATTTTCAAAGATTTATTATTTCCAGAAAGAGGAAGGGAGAGAGGCAGAGAGGGAGAGAAACAGAGAAGCATCAATATATGGTTGCCTTTCACCTGCCTCCAGCTACAGACCTGGCTGGAGACCTGGCTTGCAACCTGGTTAGGTGCCCTGGCTGGGGAATCGAACCAGGGACCTTTAGGGTCTCAGGTGAAAATTTTTTAACTGGGCTATAATCTTATGTATTAAGAAGAGTGTTTTGTGGATCGTAAACCCCAGATTATAGAGGGCAATACTGAGCACCAACCAGTCTCTCAACAAAGGTCAATGAAATAATAAAGCAGAAAGAAACCAGCATGGATCGAAGGATAACTAGATGCAGAACGCTGACATGCGTGGTATCATTTCAGGCCCACAGATGCACTGTTAGTGCTTTACAAGTGAAGAAACAGGTCAAAAAAATTCAGTGATTTACAAAGAATCCTCCTAGGTCCCCAGGATATGGAGATTGCTTTACCACATCACCATGGCAGATGCGACCCGAAGCCCTGGCAGATAATCACAGTCCCCTTTGCTCCTGAGTCAAGAGAGAACCTCAGAATCCTACTCAACACAGGTCTGAACAGCTTCAACCAACTGATCAACAGATGGATCACAGATCATTCAGGGGGAACTGGCTACAAATGACAATGCATGCAAGTCAGCAAATAGTCCCCAGGAAACTTTCCAGGTTGGATATTATACTTCCTACCCACTCCCCTGAAAGAGTCTTAGTATAGTAATACATTCTTAGAATAAAATTTTCAAATAAATTTAAACTAAAGAGTTGGATTATCTTTTACGATAATACATTAGAAAAGGCAAAATGCTAGTTGAAGAATAAAGCTTCAAGCTGTCGATTTATCAAAAAGTCCAGAGCTTGTGACAGTTGTCCCCGCACCCGGCCCCTCCTTGGGTTCCTTTCCTCACTTGTCTCTGCTCTATGGCACCTTCTCTGGCTTTACCATGAAGCTGTCCTGTCTGATATGCCAGTACAATCCACATGCAGATCTTGAGCACATGAAATTGTGGCTAGTTCCAGTTGATATGTGCTGTGCGTATAAAGTTTTCACCAGATTTTGGAAATGTGAAGTATCTCATTAATAATACTTTATGTTGCTCTCACGCTGACACTACGATCTTCTGGATATAGTTGATCTAGGTGAAATACAGTGTATCGTTAAAATTCATTTCACCCGTGTCTTTTAACATTTTCTGCAGTGTGACTTCTAGAAAATGTAAACACCCATGTGGCTTGCAGTTGAGGCCTGATTATATATTTGTATTGGATGGTGCTGCATCTTTGATGTCTCTGTTTTCCTGGTTCTGGGGCTCCTTTTTCCATCTTTCTGGCTGGATCCTCTTCGTCTGTCTTAGCACTGGTTTCTGGCCTTAGCTTGGCCTCTAACTCTGAGGTGGTGGGGCAGGGGGGACAGCTTTTCTTTCCTCCCCTGTGACAGCTGTCTGCCAGTCTTTGTTGTTGCCAGGAAACCACAGAACTCTCAGCTGGATCTCAGTTCTAGCCAAACCCATCAAATTCCAGCAGGATTAGCGTCTTAAGACTATTCTTTAGAGATACAAGCAAGTGATCAAGTTTGGAATGGGAAAGTGGAGGATCAAGCCTTTTTCCTTCAACTTGGAGGATACCTTCTCTTGGTGGGCATTGAACCAACGCACAGAATTCCACCAGCGGCCCATTGATAAAGCAGCACAGTAGGTGGCCTTGACTGATGACAGCTCATCCATCGTCCAGATATAACTGAGTCCCAGAACTGAGTCTCTGGGAGACTGAGAGCAATCGCAAGAAAAGTCAAAGCTAAGAAAAGCTACCTATAGACTACAGAAATAGAGCGAGCCAGACATAATCTCATTAACCTAAGCCCAACCACCAGGGGCCAGCAGGAAAATTGTCAAGGGATCTGAGCTCATGTCTTATACTTTCAGTTGTGTCTTTTCATTTTTGCACCTGAATGCTGTAGATGATAATACTTGTACCCTGGGATCTCATCATTTATATACATATATGTGGAGCGGAAAGCTGCAGGGGTAGTAGGAAGGTTAGGGAATGTGATATTGATTAAAAAAAAAAAAAAACATGAAAGCATCTGCATGTATTAAACTGCATTTGAGTTTCTCCAAAACAACGTGCACAATACAAGTTTATTATCATGCATGAAAATTTTTTAAAAAGTCAAAGAAAGTGAATGGCGGTGGAACCTGGCATGTGGAGGGCCCCTCATGACCACATCTTCTTCTCCAGAAGTCCGGTCATATGACTGAAATCAGGGATATAAAAATTCTTAGGAGCCTTTGTCCTGCTGTTATCTTCCATCATGTTAAACTTGTTCCTGCCTCGGAGCCTCTGTTCTTGCTGTTCCCCCAGCCTGAAATGCTTTTCCCTCCTCACTCCCCTCGTTTCCCTTCTGCTCATCAGGACCACCCCTTGTGCTATGCCCCACAACAGACCTTTTAAGTTAAAGCAGACATGCAGTTTCAGGAAACAGCCATGGGCCACACAGGGCACCAGTTTCCTGAGGCTTCCTGAGTGCACCAGACTGAGCTTGCCACTCCATAGCCTCGGGTGTCCCTTCCCTACAGAGGGTGACCTCAGGTAGCTCAGATCCACCTCGGACCATGAGAGAGCTGCCCAGGCTTAAAGCTACCTGCCCTACAGGAGCCAGTGACACTTGGCATAAATTCTTGGATGTCCCTTACAGAGTCCCCTAAACCAACGTGCCGGGTTAAGACTCATGGACTCAGAGAAGCCCAAAGCACAGCCCCTCCACAGAACTTCCTTGCTCAGATGCGATTTACCAGGGTGACATCACTTGCATCGTAAGCAAGTTGCTTAGTAACATAGTTGGTGTTGTAACATAGGTTTTTGTCAGTTTGATGGAAACGCAGGTTCCCCACAAGAAGGAGATCAGGTCAATGCCCACCATGCACCCAACTGAGTGTCCACCACTCCAGTCTCCTGCCCCACTTTGCTTCTGTGCACAGCACACTCCTTGTTTATTTCTTGATGAGTTTATTTATCATATGTCACCCCTAATGTCAGCTCCATGAGCGCAGGGAAGTCCTCTGGCATTTCCCTGCTGTACCCAGCATCTGGAAGGATGTCTGCCCTCAAGAAACATGTGTTAAATGAACACGTAACACCCATCCCCACAATTCTGTGCAAAGAGAAGAAATCCAGGCCATTATTGCATTAGCACGCAATGAGCAGATGTGTTGGTGGGGGGTGGGGGGGCAGCAGCCTGTTAGCAGTCTGCCAGCACACCCCACAACACCCTAAAGACCTCACCCCCAAAGCACAAGGGTCCACAGAAAAGACTCCTCACTTTTCCGAGGACTGGAGCAGCAGATGGGACTTTTGTTACAAATCAGGGATTGGGAGCCTTGATTCTAGGATTTCAAGGTGGAAAAAATAACATCAGCACATGAAAACAACTTAAAGTAGGACTCCAGTTCTTGGGGCCTAAGACCAGCAGCCTTGGATGGGCATGTGGCCAAGGCCGTCTTCCCACACAGGGGCTGCACCTCCCCCAGGGGTCTGGGCACAATCAGACCACCCCATCTCCATCAGCATTGCCCCAACAAATTCTGGGAGCTATTCACAGGCATTATTTAGAAAAGGGTTCCTGCTTGGGAAAACCCACACCTTGGTTCTTGAAAAGACTTCGCTGAGAATGAACTTTGTAAACCCAAGAAAGAGAACACGAAACCCATCGGTAGGAAGAAGCCTTCCTTCACCAAGCACCTCACTGTGCATTGGAACCATTTTTAAACACTGAACGTTATTCTATGGGACAGAAAATCACATACTGCATGTGCTCTTCTCCAAAGGAGGAAACAGAAACTAAAAGCTGAGAGTAAAATTAATATAGTCATTGTGATTTTGAGTATCTAACTTAATTATCAAAATATGCTATTTTAGGCCCTGGCTGGTGGCACAGTGGTGAAAGTGCGGGCCAGCGAACCCAAAGGCCACTGGTTCGATTCCCCAGCCAGGGCACATAATCAGGTTGCAAGCCAGGTCTCCAACCATGTGCATAGCTGGAGTCAGGTGAAAGGCAACCATATATTGATGTCTCTCTCCCTCTCTGCCTCTCTTTCCACTCCCCCTAAAAATAATAAATAAAATCTTTTTAAAAATATGCCATTTTAATTTTAAAGGTTAGTTTTGGTCAGATAGCTATATAAACAGTTTGTATTTTTAAACAGCTCTCCCTGACTAACAGACCCCCTGTCCCAGTCCTGTTCGTGTCCACAGAAATAAGCCTTTGCATGTCTTCTAATTCTGAGAAGCACAAATACTCACAAAACAGTGGGTACTCACACAACGTCAAACACTAACAGCTAACAGACAGTCTAGGAACATAGCAGTTTTATGTTTATTCGGATACCACATGGCACCTTGTTTTCCTCAAAAATACCCTAAAACAAAGAAAAGAAAAGGAGAACAAAGTTGACAATCACTCCACCCTTGTGACCCAGACTGGCACAGCTGTATGGGGGAGGAACTTGATCACCCAAAGTCACTTGTACTAGGTCGTCCTGACCCCAGACAGATACACTGAGGGCCACGTTGAGACTATGCTTTGACCCTCTGACACATGGGAAACTTGCGGGTTCTTTCTGGTGCCGAAAAATGTGCTCCCATCGGGAAGGAAGAAGCCTGCAAAGAAAGTTTAACTCATCCCCAGATAACACTGTTCCATCACTGTGACCATGGGTGTCAGCCTCCTACAGCCAAATGAGGCCAAAGACCATTTTCCCAAATAGAGATAAATACCTAGTAATCACTTCTGCTGATTGGAAGGCAAGAATCTCACGTGTTGGCTAACCATGTGGCTAAAAGGCGGTATCCAACATTTATTTTCATCTCTGTGAAACACTGACATGTTTACGCCTTCTGCAGTTCTTCACGCTTCACGATAAGCAACGTGTGATACACAAAAAGAATTTTGAATGTCCACTTCCGGCAGAATTGTCATCCATTTTTATGATGAATAGCCAGAAAAGCATCTAAAATCCAATGCTCCTTTCCACATATTTCACTGTCCACCCCCTGAGCTACAGCCCTGGTACCAACCCACATTCCTCCCACCCCTATTTCTAGGGGTGGTGTGAGGGCAGGGGAAGTGGGTGAGAAGGTGGGGAACTTAAAAACTTGACCGCATTGCATCTTTTTGCAGCCAGATTACACTTTAGGCTCAACATGACTCATAAATCCTCCCTGTCTCAAAGTTTTAAAAAAAATGAATAAAGCCTGGATTGATTTATAGAAAGCAGAGAACACAGTTGAGGTCATTCTAAAAGCAGAAATGCTTTTCTCCCCTTGTAAGCTGACAGGGTCTTCCAAAATTTACATAAACGGAGCCCTCAGGATCCAGAAGCAGCCTCTTCCTTGCACGTGAGTGGTAATCCCCAGAGAAAACAAACACCTGGGGTCAGCAGTGGAGCCGGGAGTGTCACAAGTGGGGCACCATCCCTGGGTTCCACCTCTGTGGAGTTGCCTGGTTACCCGGCCTCTGAAGTGTGTGCCTCTTCATCTCCATTTTGGTGATTTGTCTAACAAAATATCAGACCGTTTCATGGAGACTGCCCCACATGGAACAGTCTGCGACATGGAAGGAAGGGTGAGATGCTGAGAAACACCCCCTAGGTGTGGTGAGTTGGCAAAAGTGTCCTGGAAAAGGTGCCCCACTCCCAGGTGGCTCTCCGTGACCATGGGTCCTGGTCACCCATGCCAGGTGCTGAGACCGGCCCATTCCAGAAGAACTGTAATAGGGTGCGTGTTTTGTGTAAAGGCCCTTTGGAACTAAGTGACACCAATGGGAGCTAGTTTAAGTGATAAAAGATTTATCATGGGGAAAGGTTTGATCATGGGCCCTTCAGGGAACTGTTGTTAGGTGGTCAACTAAAACAGTGAAGATGGAGAGAGGTGTGTCTCTCTCACCCTGACTCAGCAGTCCTGAGCTGGTCCGATAAGATTTCTGAGCACTGATGAAATTTCAGGGCACCCGAGCATCACAATCAGGGACAGTGTCGCGGGAGGGGAGTTCGGAGACTTTGCTAGGGCAGGGAGCCTCTGTAGCAATGTCAGGAAGACAAAGAACCTTTATGAACTGGGAAAGAAAGCCTTGTAGCTGTGCATTATTCCCAAGGTTTAGAAGGGGGAGAAAGAAGGGTACCTAGAAACCAACTAAAGTATATAACCCCTGAACCCCAATAGTTGGTGCACTCAGATGAGTGTTCACGTGCAGCCTTGGCTCCAGTGCAGAGAAAACACTTAATCTTTATTCCTTCTATACATACGTGGGACATTCAGACCAGCTGGATGCCTGCTTACAGCTCGGTGTTCATATGGGTTTCCTAAATAAACTTGTTACCTCATTCCCACTATATGTGTTGCCTCTCATCTGAATTCTTCTCTTGCGAGCAAGGCAAGAATGAGTCAGGGTGTCCCCTGACTTAAGTCTCACCAGTAACAGAACCCCAGAGAACCACTGCTGACCCCCAGGAAAGGGATGGAACCAGAACCAGCCACACTCCAAGGTCTGTGTCCAAGTTTCTGGCTCATTGCATCATTGTCTGTCTCGGTAACAAGATTTTCTGCTTCATTTCAGTCCCTTGGTTCAGTGGCTGCCACCCCACCCACATCTGTCTAGAAGTAGACTTGATGGCTCTCAGTCCCAATTCCAAATTCTGAGAAAGAATTCAAGTGACTTGTCCAGCATCGGCATTGCGCTCAGAGAGTTGGGTCAGGGGGTGCAGGAAAGCTGCCCCCCTGGTCATGTGGGTCAGTGGACAAGGGGCTCCCTCCCCAGAAGGCAGCCACCCACAAGTTCAGGGGTCCACCAGCCATCGAGAAATGCCCCCAAGTTCAAGGGTCCACCAGCCATCAAGAAATGCACGGGTGCATTACTGCTTCACAGATATTCTTGCCTGAGGCACAGTTTTCGTTTTACCTATATTAATTCAAAAAACATTCAATTACCTTGATAAATATGTCTGCTCTTAAATACCATGGTTCCATTTATACTGCTGTAGCATAGGGCACTAATACAAAGACGGGTTACAATTTGCAATATTTTTTAAAAGAGGAATTCAGTGGAAGGTTGAGGTGGAAACCAGATCCATTATATATCTGTATGTATATCTGTATGTATGTTGTATGTAGCATCCACCGTGTTTCCCAGGGTGGGGTCCCCTTCCCTAGAGGTAGAATATGTGGGTCCAGGAGCACAGGAGAAGTGTCCCTACTGAACATTATTCCTGGTGACCCATGTAGGGAATTGGCACCTCCCATCCCTGTAAATTTACTGTCACGTCATGGGTCACATCCGTCAGCACCATCTTCACAATGTTGAAAATCTAGCCATTTATCAGAACCTCCTTTGCTAAGACTGTGTCCTACCTGGATGTCTACAGTAGCCTTCAAATGGTCCTTCCCCTCTGTGCCCTGTCCACTGAGGCGGTGCTGACGCATGGCCCTGGTCTCCCTCCAGGAACCAAGACCTGTTACCAGCTGGCTGCAGACATCCCTGTGAGGATCGCCCTAAGATCACATCTCCTTCCAGCTCTTGCAAGCGACACAGTGGGTGTGACAACCCAGCCCAGCCCAGCCCTCAACCCATCTTGCAGCAGCTCTGAAGTCACCTGCACTTGGGCTGCGCCCTGTGGTGTGGGCGGAGGCCTTTGTGTGGCCACCTGCACTGCTCCTGTGTCTCCAGCCCGAGTCTCTCTCCTGCCACCCCTCATGTCCAACCCTGAATGAACGCCCACCCACCAGTCCCTCTCCCTGCACCTGCTTGCTGGACTCTGTCCTACCATGAGTGCACGTGCCCTGTGGCTTGGAGAAGATTAATTGTGTCCGACATGGGAGAGCAGAGCCCATGGACATGAACCTGCCCTGAGGTTTTCCAAGACAGCATGACATGGTCGGCTTCCCCACAGTGGGTGGCCTCAGGCCAGTCACCCTCCCCCAAAAGAGCCTTGACTATTTGCACCCTGCAGGCCTCCAATGAAAACTGGTGATTAATGTCTGCATCTACTGCTTCTATTTCTTCTGCCACCTGGCATTTTCTTGGTTGGGGTCAAGTCTACTAGTTGGGGAAAAACTCCAACTAAGAAGAAGCTAAACAAGACAGAAATGTATTGCTCTCTCTGATAGAAAGAGTCCTGAGTGAGGCCTTGGGGCTGACTGCTACCCATGTGGTGACCAGCAGCTGTCTGTCCTCCTCCCTGTCCCACCATCCCACTCAGGCCCACCCGCTGTCCTCAGGAGCGCGTTGTGATCCAGGATGGTCAGTGGCACTGCTGCCATCACGGGCCCTTCCACGCCAGCAGGAAGAGGTATAACACAAGGGGTCCTGCCTCCTTCTGGAAGTCCACCTTCTTCTGCCCCTACTTCATAGGATAGAACTCAGGCAGGTGCCACATCCTCCCAAAAGCCAGCTGTCAACACAATACCATTGTCAGCTGGACCTGCGTGTGGGAAACCAGGGGACAGTGGCTGCTAGGCAGGCAATTAGCAATTCCACCACAATGACCTGCCCAGGACATTTCTCCTCTGGACTTAGCCATAGATTCCTGATGGTGGCTTTTGCCTTTACCTGTCATCTGGCCTGACATGAATTAATCTTACCTGGTTTTTCCACGTACAAAGGAAGATCAGAATAGGCATCTCAGTCCTTATCTTCTCATCTCCTAAATTCCCTCCATTCCTGAGAACTAATACCCAAAATGCATGATCCACACACACACTTCCACGCTCAGCTCTCCAAAAACCTCGCTTATCGGCCACAGGTAGGCCTCAGGGTCCCCACTTCCTGGTCCACACCTTCCCTGTCCCCACCTCGCTTCCAGCCAGAGTTCCAGCCGAGGCCGTCACACGTGTAGTTCATTCTAATTGCGCAGCCTTCATTGCCTTTCATGTTTATTTAATGCTCATTATTAATCTGCTCAGCGGCTTTCTCTCCTCTAATGCTGTCCCACGAGACTTGGTACTCCTCCTTTCTGTTCCTTAGGGTTACCGTGAAGTTTAAAAGGTGTACTGAAGCCAACCACTGTACCATCACATTCCTGCATCCTTCTGAGGGTCCAGGGCAGGGCCCTGTCTTGGTGACCCTCACCATGGCTCCCAGGCTACACAGAGTACACATGAAATGAGCACCCTGGCTGGGTCACCTCTATCCAAGTCTCTCTTGTGTACCCTTAAACTTTACTCACAACATAATCGTAATCTCCCAAAAATGCTGTGAGGCATGAAAATCTGGTGGTAGCCTTTTCTGGGTGACATGGGCCAGCCAGATTTTTAGTATTTTTAACTTCTGTTTTCATGTCATTTCAGAATCATTCATGGCAAAGCAGAAAACAGTCTCGCATGAAGCACATAACTTTCGTGGCTAGAAAAACTGTCCAAGTGCTTTCCTGAACCATCGGTTGCACCTGGATCTCCATTGTGATGCTCAATCCAGAAGTGACTCTTGGGACAAGAAGAATAGGTATCCCGTTTGATGCTAGCAACTCCAAAAGGTGCTTCCACAGAAGAACAATTTTCAACTGATGATCTTGGAAATGTCCACAAGATGGATCACAGTGAAGGAGCAGGAGCCCAGTTAACTTGGGGTGTATTGAAAGTACAGCCTCCCCCCAAAGGTGAGGGCACTTTGTAGTCTCTGCTCATGCTGGCTCCTGGAAGGGTTCAGAATCCAACCAGGCAGCTAAGAGCCACAATCTTCCTCCCTGAACTCACTACACGCAGTGCCTGAAATACTAACCAAAATGGTCCTCTGGTATTTGCTGTACAAGTACAGCTTGTTTTGACCATAATTCTTTCTGAAGAATCGCCTGGCTTTAGCGTGAACCACTTATCTAGACATGATTGGACTTTTTATAGCTCTTCCCAAGCAAGTGGAAAAAAATTCACCAAGTGTTTCAGCTGTATGGTCTTAGTTTAAAAAACAAATAAACAAACATAAAAAACCCTGGCTGGTGTCGCTCAGTGGATAGGTACCAGCCTGCAAACCCAAAGGTTGCTGGTTCGATTCCCAGTCAGGGCACATAACCGGGTTGTAAGCCAGGTCTCCTTCCTGCCTACCCTTCCCTTTGAAAATGATGAGTAAAATCTTTAAAAAAAAAAAAAAGAGAGAGAGAAAGAAAAAAAAAAAAAAAAAAAAAACACACTATATTGTGCACCGCATTCTACTTCCCTTGCTTGAGTCTGGAAATATTTTATATTCTTCGATCAAGTGGAAAGAATATGAAGCTAAGTGTCTAGATATTGTACCTTTCATAACCTGCTTTCAGTAAGTAGGTGCAGAAGCATTTCAATGCACTGGCTTTAGAAACATTAACAGAGTGAGACACAGCCCTGGCTCCAATATGTGATCCCGGAGAAAGAAAACTGTCCATCAGCTGGAACATAAATTAAGCCCTACTCGTGTATTGGGAATAAAAAACAATGTTATTGATAGACCCTAATATTTACTAGAGTTTACTAGACGAGGTGCCAGATATGGGTAAAAGCACCAGCCCCGTGTCTAAGTACAGACCCTGAGGAGCAGGACGATGATGTGATAGTGACATGTTTATGCTGAGGAGCTGTGTAGGTGTCACAGTGGGACCGTGCCAGCTGACTGGCTCCTAACCCTGCTGTGCTGGGAAGGATGTTGCCTTGCAGATGTCAGGCAAGGATGTTCACCAGCAGGTATCGGCACCAACATAACAAACAACTGAACTTTCATACACACACCTGGCCTGGCACCCTGTCTCACCTGCAGGACTGTAAAGGAACAGAAAACTGTAGGGAAAGTGCAGTAGAAAGCTGAGACAATACTTTTCCAGTTTTCACAAGCACGTGAAAACAGTGTAAGAGCCTGTGATCAGACACTTTATAAATCAGTCCTTCTGGCCCCACCTAGGAATGGTCACAGACACACCTGTGGTTTCACCAGGCTGTATTCCAATTCTTCAGGTTGGTCACGGCTTCTACAAAGTCATTTTATCAGATATTCTTTAACAAGGCTGGTGATTTGGTAATACAACACCTTTTATTGTTCATCTCATAAAGGATAACCCGTGCCTTCTGAGTGGTCTTCTGAGCCCATGTTATTTCTTTGCAAATCTAAAGGGAATAAAATGAAAATAAAACTCTTACAGTAATTTTAAAAGCTATGCGTCCATTGGGTGTTTGTGAAGATATCTAAGTCAGTGGGAAAATATATAGAATTTTACATATGTGATGACAAGGTAAATATCCAGGGAACAGAATATGAAGAATCCACTTAATTTGAAAAGCAGCATTATCACTGAAGTTTCATATTGACAAAGTGTGTGGTCACTATGAAACTTCTCTAGGAAAATATTCTTTGCTCTTTTAAGGGACACAGATTCATCATTAAGCTAGCTACTTTTATTAATGTGAAATCACCCAGCAAGTATTGATTTAACCATAGGCTAAACATATATTGCATCAGATGATACAATAGGTCCCATCTTTGGCAAGTACCAAAATGGATTCCACAAAATTATACAAGTCTCAGTCTGCTGAGCCCTAGAGATGGCTGATGAAAAAAGGTTTTCTGCTCTTGACTGGTGGCACAGTGGATAAGATGCTGGCCTGTGAACCCAAGGGTCGCTGGTTCAATTCCCAGTCAGGGCACCTAACAAGGTTGCAAGCCAGGTCTCCAGCCAGGTCTATAGCTGGAGGCAGGTGAAAGGCAACCGTACATTGATGCTTCTCTCCCATTCTTCCTCCTGTCCAGCTTTTCTCTCTAAAAATAATGAATAAATCTTTAAAGAGTCTCTTTCTATTTCTTAAAAAATAAAGAAGAAGATTTTCTAACAGCTTAATTCTTAGGTGATTTGGCAAATGTCACAGAAAATAACTCTGGACTAATGTAACAAATTGATGATCCCTGTCAGATTAAAGAACAGAATTTTATCAATTTCAAAGGGTTTTCTGAGACTCTCAGAGCTCTAAGCATTATAAATAATAGACCTAATCAATTCCTATCTTGTTTGACAAAATAAAGTTCCTTGAAAAGTTCAAAGTACTTTTTAAAAAATTTTATTGTTGTATTACATCCATCCTCTTTTTGCTCCCCTCTGTCCCCCTCCCCACCCACCCATTCCCCCCAAAGTCAATCCCACCTGTTGTCCATGTCCATGGTTCCTTTATACTAGGTTCTTGTCTAAACTGCTCCCCTTCCTTGCCTCTTCCTTCCCCCTCCCCCCAACCCAAAGTGCTTTTTGTTTGAAAAACTTATTTTAGAGTTTCTAATGTATATGGGAAAACCTAAGATCAGGAATAAGGCATGGATTCCCCTTCTCACTATTCCTATTCACATTGTACTACAAGACTTAACACGTTCAATGTCAGCATCAGAACTTTTAGGGCCAGGGTCCGAAATCAGACTTGGTTAAAAATATGACTTTTCAATATGAGGCTAAGGGCATTACTCCTTTTCTCTAAGTTTGATTTTGTCTTCTGTTCAGTGGGCTCAATACTGCACACTCCCCAAGGCTGTCAGCATTGAAGTGCGAGACCTAGGAAGTGTCTGCATAGCATGTGATGTGTGATGATGATCTCGATTAAGAAGTTCAGTTAATAAGTAGGTATTACTTGCCAGGAAGAAAGATATAATACTGTCATTGGTTTCAGATGTTACAGTTGTGTATGTAGAAAAATCCAAAAGAATCAATAACAAAAATAAATTCCCATAACCACTCAGTGATTGTAACAAGGTTGCAGAATACAACATTAAAATATAAAAATTAAATCACATTGTATGCACTAGCAATGAAAAAATGGGTTTGAAGTAACAAATAATGTCATTTACATCAGCACCAAAGAAATGAACTACTTAGGCATAAACAGTAGAATAAATATAAAATCTATGTAAAGATCAGATAATTTAAATAAAGGAAAGATTTAGTTCCTTTGAAGAACTGCCCTAAATTTTTAGCGGGTCTTACTTTTACTTGTTTTTCTCATAATCCAGTTTTTAGAGCCTTAATTCATCTAAGAGTCTGTATTTTTAAGAATATCACTATCTGTTAATAATGACATTGTGACAGTATCTTTTAAGGACTGATCCATGAACTCCGTAAGACAGCTTCACATTTTCCTATGGGAAATCCTAGATTATCCTCACATAAAAGGTTCTTTTTAGGCAACCATCGTTCTCTCTGGAGAACAGCCTCCTTCAACCATTTGTCCATTTGTACACCCACAGCTGTCAAGCTGTAGGACTCAAGACAAATTAGTTCACTGCTCTGAACTTATTTTCCTTTGTTCAATGGGTTATTAGTCATACCTACTTCACTGATCTATACTGAGACTTCAGTAAGATAATCAATCTAAAGCTCTTAGCTTAGTACCTTGCCCATTGTAAACATTAGCCGTCCTTTATTTGTTTTGCGACCTAATTTTCAAAATTAAAAGAGAGAAAGGAAAAAGGAAAAGAAAACCAAATTGTCATTCATTTATCCCAGTGTGCCACCACATGGAAACCTGTGGCAGAGCTTCCTTTCCGTAACCAGACTGACACACATCCATGCTACCTGAAGGGCCATCAGCCAAGATCAAGTCTAGAAAAACAAGCATTGAAGATGAAAGTAAACAGATGTTACCAGACACAAAGTACATTCATCTTATCAAAATTACATTTAACTAGTTTTTGCCAAGGCGGTTAAACCAAAATTAGAAGAAGAAAAAAGATAAAGAAAGAGGAGGAGGAGGAGGAAGAGGAGGAGGAGGAGGAAGAGGAGGAGGAGGAAGAGGAGGAGGAGGAGGAGGAGGAGGAAGAGGAGGAGGGGGACGACAACGACGATGAGGAGGATGAGGAGAAGGGGAAGGAGAAAGGGAAGAAGAGGAAGAAGAGGAAGAGGAAGAAGAGGAAGAAATGGAAGAACAAGAGCAAGACCAAGAAGCACAAGAACAAGAAACATCCAAACTGGAAAGTAAGAATTAAATGACAGAAGATGATCTTGAATACAGATAATTCTAAAGAATTCATTTAATGAAAACTATTAGAAGTTCAAGTTCAGTAAGACTGAAAAATGTAAGATTAATGTACAAAAATCAACTCTATATAGAAAAACATTGAGATCAAAAAATGAAATTAGCAAAAATTCCATTTACAATGGTATTCAAAAATAAAATATTTAGCCCTGGTTGGTGGCGCAGTGGATAGGCACCAGCCTGCCAACCCAAAGGTCGCTGGTTCGATTCCCAGCCAGGGCACATAACCAGGTTGCAAGCCAGGTCCCCAGCCAGGCCTGTGGCTGGAGGCAGGTGAAAGGCAAACCATACATGGACGTCTCTCTCCCTCTCTGCCTCCCTCCCTACCCCTCTCTCTAAAAATAATAAATAAAATCTTTAAAATAATAAAAAAAGAAATACAAGACTTTTATACTGGAAGCTACAAAACATTAGTGATAGAATTTAAAGCAGACCTAAGCCCTGGTCTGGTAGCTCAGTTGGTTGGAACATTGTCCCAATATACCTAGGCTGGGGTTCAATCTCCAGTCAGGTACAGAAATGTAAGTAAGCAGAGCTCTGGCCAGGTGGCTCAGTTGGTTGGAGCATTGTCCTGTGCCTCAAAATGGTATGGATTCAATTTCCAATCAGAACACATTCTGGAGGCAATTAATCAATGTTTCTCTCTCACATCTCTGTCTCTCTTTCTCTCTGTCTCTGTCTGTCTCTCTGTCTCTCTCAACTCTTTCGGCTCTCTTCCTACTCTAATCAAAATCCTACCCTGTTGCTACAGAGACCGCTCCATTAATCCTCCCAATTTCCCACATAATGAAGGTTTCATGAATCCCAATGTTACAGAGGAAAACAAGGGGCAGAACTGCTGGGAAGATTCACATTGTAAAAGGTAGAGCTAGGATTCAAACCCAGGCAGACTGAATATAGAACCAGCCCTGTACCTGACCCCAGGGGCCAAAGTCCTACCTTCTTTAAAGTCATTAGTTTCTGGGCCTGCTCTTCTCATTTGACAAGGACCCTCAACTGAATCACCTGGCCGGAGCTCTGCTTACTTATGTTTATGTGCCTGACTGGAGATTGAACCCCCAACCTAGGTATATTGGGACAATGTTCCAACCAACTGAGCTACCAGGCCAGGGCTTAGGTCTGCTTTAAATTCTATCACTGATGCTTTGTAGCTTCCAGTATAAAAGTCTTATATTTCTTTTTTTTTTTTAAGACTTTTATTTATTATTTTTAGAGAGAGGGGAAGGGAGAGAGGCAGAGAGGGAGAGACACATCCATGTATGGTTGCCTTTCACCTGCCTCCAGCTACAGACCTGGTTGGAGACCTGGTTTGCAACCTGGTTATGTGCCCTGGCTGGGGGCAGGGATGGGATGCAGGTAAATAAAGCATCACCTTATTATTTCTTATATCTTGACAGCCCTTGGCCCAGGGCCTGGCACAGAGCTGTGCTCAGTTCACACTTGTGGGATTAAATATTAACAGTGTTCCTATGGGAAATTACAACCAGCTCTAGGATAATGTTTCATATTTGCCCAGAAAGGTCTTATGGTAAATATGCTAGACTGCAATAATGTGTTATTCACCTGCTCCTCATTATCTGGAAAGATCTGCCATATTAACTTCACCCACCCCTGTTCCTCACACACACGTGGAAAGAGGTTATGGCTTTGTCTCATCCTCAGATAAAAAGATAACATGATCATGATGATAGTTAGTATCATTATCATCATTATAAATAGTTGCATTCTATTTTATGTGTAGTTTCATGCATACAACAGACCCGTTAATATGTCCTATTATCTGCATTTTAAAGATGTGAGACAGCAGGCTCAGAAAGGTTAAATAACCTGTCCCAAGTCACAGAGCCTGGAGCAGGACCCACTCTATCCCAGCTGTCTCACCATCATCCAAGTCCTGTCAAAGGGTCCAGTACCTGTGACAGGACAGAAGGGGAGCAGGTCCAACAAACACTGTCTCTCGTTCCCTGAAATGGCCCTCAAGGTCTGAGAAAAATGCCCCCCAGTGCTCCTTGGCTCCAACACCTTAGTGTATAAACAACCATTATTTATCTGTAAACACAAAATATTTTATTTTTGTAGTGTTTTTTCCTTTCCTTTCCTTTCCTCTGTGGGGGGGGGGGGGGCTATCTTTGCCATGATCAGTGCACACACTGATCAGATCAATCCAGTTTCCATGAACTGATTCACGGTTGCTTTCTTGTATTGTCAACCCAGGTGCAGTCCACCTGCTGGTCCCAGGTGGGCTGTGGATGTGGCAATCTGCACCCAAGGCTGAACTGGCCTCGCTGATCCAAGAAGGAGTTCATTGTATTATACACCTGTCTTGTCTTGTTTTATCAAAACAGTACAATGTACATTGACTGGTGTTGAGAAAAGTCCCTAAGCCATGTCAAGGTCCTCATGGGCACATTCCCCTTCCAATGCTGAGAATTGTAAGGTGTCAATATCACTAAAAACATTACAACTCGGTGCCATTTTGGACCCATCAAGTGCTCCACTTGTTTTCTTTCTTTATTCTCACTTTTCCTCCTGGTTGGCGTGTTCGGTATAGCAAGACTCCATTTTACCTTAACAATACAGCTTCAGGACATCCCCCTACAACATGGGAAAGCAACAAGGAGGCAGCCCCTCAGTGAACCAGCTTTCTGGATTTTCCCACCAGGTTCCACTGGTATGAAAGGAGAGCATGTTTGCAAAGAGCATCTTATGGATGATTTTCTGAAGCAGTTCCCAGAATGAGCTCTGAGAGGGGAGATTTTCACATGCGTTACATTTGCAACATAAACCCTCTGGCCTGTCCGCTCATTTCTTTAATAAATTGCCTGGCTTAATTTTCGCTGCTTAATTAAAATGGGGAAAGTTTTGCCCACTCTAAGGTTTGCCTAATCAATTTTAACTGTTTATGTAAATTTGAAAATCTTATTGAAACGATTGATATTGTAAGAAGGATGATGCTCACAGGAAGGGAAAAAAGAGCCCATGCGCATGGCTGGCTCTTTGCTGTCAGTTTCTCTGTTTCTGTTAGGACTCTGCAAAGGAGTCCTATTTTTTTGTATTTTTGGCCCAGTTCCCATGTTCTTGGTGACAAGGACATGCCCAGAGAGGACTGTGCTGTTTATGCCCCATCCTTTTGACTTCTCAGAACTCCACTTCACTTTCGGTTCCAATGCTCCACACATTCATCTCTGACTAAAGGGAGTGGAGCCAAATCAACAGGTGAATGTGGAACGTGGCCAATGCCCAGTAACCAGGAAAGAGCTTCTGCTCTGTTTATTTTCAGCCTGCAAACGTGGGTGGGCTGGTCTCCTCCAGAGCTAAGCTGAGGTGGGTGGTGAAACCCCTGCTTGGGTCCAAGTCTCCTCAATGCACAGCTCATACTCAGCACCCTGTGCTTCCTGCTTTCCCCATCCAGGACCAGCTTCCCCCCTCTAACTGCCATCTGCACCCATCGGGCCTGGTGCTGGCAGGTCAAACTTTGCAGAACTAACTGAGCAGATGCCAAGATTTTGACAGGTTAGCATCTACATTGGGTGTTAGCCTTTAACACAGGAGCACAAAGCAATCAATAATGTGGGATGTCAAGGTGGCATTTCCCCCAATGAATTAATAATAATAACTAACATTCATCTGATCCGCAAAGCCATATACATGGATGAGTAGTATGATATCATGCTCACGCGTATATATAAAATATTCTAGGTCTGTCCAGAAAGTGTCCAGCTATGATCATGAAAAATAGAGACCTTTCTTGAAGGAGATGCAAAATACAAGAAACAGTGTACATAGGACAACGACAGCTCAGTCCCCTTCAAACTCAGTACCTTGGGACCTCACACAGGTCTCCCAATTGCGGCATGATGTTCCTTCTGCTCTAGTAGCAGAAGCCACGGAATGAATTTTGCCACAACGCATTTCATGCCAAGATCCCGTGTCAAAGTATTGATAGAGGTGTGTTTGGAATTCCCCAGATCAGCTTCTAGTTCTCACACTCTTAGTTGCTAATTTTGTTCATTGCAGCCCATTCTCAGGCGTCCTGCTTGTTGCAGACCTTCCAGCACATGGATCACTTGTAACAGATTTTCAACCATCTTTGAAGCATTTGAGCCACACTTTTATTAATGCTGTACTCATGGCATTGTCCCTGAAAGCCTGCTGAGTCATCGAATAGTTTCCATGGAGGAATGTTTAACCTTGACTCCAAATCTGATGCAGATTCCTTGCTCTACCCATTCAGTCAGTTTGAATGCGATGACCACACAGTACATGTGCTCACTCAACAACAGCTACCACCTCTGCTGACTAGTACAGTGAAGTCATCATTGTTCACACATGCGCATCCCAGTCCACTCTCCCTGGCTGCCAGGTTACGTTGATGTCGCACAAACCATTCTCATCATAGTAACAACAGCTGGACTTTTTCCAGACTATGTGAGCTCTGTCCTGAAAGTATGGAGCCAATGTCAATATAATTAAAACAGTTTGCAGGGCCAATACTTTGGGGACAGACCTTGTGTGTATGTATATACTCGTGTGTGTGTGTGTGTGTGTGTGTGTAATAAAATCTCATCTCTTTGCAGTGCAAAATGAGACAACCCCAGGAAACATTTAGTGGTGACAGTAGTAGAGTAGCTGCTGTCCTATGTTAACTAAGGACAATTCCAAAGTTTTCTTGAGGAAGGTCAATGACGTTTCCCAGGACCTGGAACTAAAACATTGGCAAATCAGGCCAAAGTCAAAGACATCAAGTCAATGCCAATCCTGGTCCCCCAGCAATGAAGCTGCCTGCGCACTCAGTGTCTCTCCGGCCTTTATCCTGTGTTGCAGAGGCCTCAGTGTGTTCATCAATCAGGATTTTCAAAGCCTTGGCAACTGTGCAGAGCCAGCTCCTGACACTACAGGCCTCTGGTGGGAGCTGAGCCTCCCCGCCCTACAGTGTCCATGCTTCCTGGGGCCCAACCCTGGAGGAAGAGCAATTTCTCTGATATTTAATTGACATCCCTCAATTAAGTCCCCCATCTTGAACATTTTGTACCAAATTTCTTAAGGACATAGATTCTTAAAGTTTTAAAAATTATTCATTCCAGCCCTGGCTAGTGTAGCTCAGTCTATTGAATGTTGGTTTGCGAACCAAAGGGTCGCCAGTTCGATTCTCAGTCAGGGCACATGCCTTGGTTGCAGGCCAGGTCCCCAGTTAGAGGTGTATGAGAGGCAATCATGCATTAATATTTTTCTCCCTCTCTTTCTCAGTCCCTTCCCCTCTCTAAATTTAATAAATAAAATCAAAAAATTAAAATGAAAAAATAAAATGTTTCATTCTAAACTTGTGTTGGACTCATATCTTTCTTTAACATTATAGGGAGAAGAGCAATATGGAAAAAAAAAAATGATTTACACTCACTCCCAGCCAATGGAGAGGACGGTATACCAGAGGGAATCCCAACTTACATCCTCATGATCTCCACAGGCAAAGTCCAACTAGACAAGAAATCATAATCAAAGGTTTCTAAACCTCCATGGTGAAACAACTGATAATAAATGTGGAGCCCCAAGCCCTGCTGGTGGCTCAATGGGAAAGATGCTGGTCTGTGAACCCAAAGGTCGCTGGTTCGATTCCCAGTCAGGGTGCAAGCCAGGTCTCTAGCCAGGTCCATAGCTGGAGTCAGGTGAAAGGCTACCATACATTGATGTTTCTCTCCCTTTCTTCCTCCGTCCCTGCCTTTCTCTCTAAAAATAATGAATAAAATCTTTTAAAATAAATAAATAAAAATAAACATGGAGCCCCTACCACCCCAGTTAACAGAATGATTGGATACAAAGTAGAGAATAGTAATACGTGAAAAATAATTAAAATAAAAATGGAACATGAGCAGGCAAGAAGAGGCTATCAAAAATAAGTGCGCAGATATAAAAATAACTGAAACCTTGGAAATAAAAAATATAATATTTGAAATGAAAATCTCGGTGGATGTGCTAAAAAGTACGTTAGGCACAGCCAAAGAAAGAATTAAGAACTAGTGGATGAGAAGGTAGACCTGATAAAATTACTGAAATTGCAGATCAGAGAGACAGGAAGTAGACAATACATAAGACCATTTCAGCAGTAACCACTGGTGAAGTGCATGAGTGGAACCAAGACCTGGGCCAGTCATCTACCTGACAGGCAGCGGGTGACGGAGGACAGATGGTGACCGATCCATGGGCAAGGTACCTCTGCCAGCCTGCCAGGAAAACTTCACGAATGGAAGTGAATACTTTGGTAAGAACCGAAGAAAATGCTAAAGGTGATGAAGAGGACAGAGCAAACTCTGGCAAAGAGAAAACAGGAGGAAATTTCCGTATCTCTTTGTGATGGAGAAAGCACTGAACTTTCTGCGTTTCTTTCACTAGACGACCTACTTAACTGATTGTGGAGTTCACATCACTTTCTCCTTTGTCCTCTCGAATGCCCAGGACTGGACAACTGTCTGTTCTTCCAAGCCATCTGTAGGTTATTCTAGTTTCTTGGGGGCAAAATACATGTTCATCCTTTCTCATCCTAGCCCCCAGGATAGTGTCCAGAATTCAGCATGTCCCCAGTAACTACTTCCTTGATGAGTCCATATAGGTTGCCAGTCCTGTATTCACCTAGGGCCCGGCATGCTTAGTTAGTATCACACTGTTACTATTTTCTGCATCTAACACCATCATTTTGCTTGATATGCTCCAAACTGCAGAGACAATTACTTGCTCCTCAGTAAGAAGAGACACCTGGAGCCTGATAAACTCAAGTTCATGTACTCATGTGACTGACAGTCCCTAACAAACACCTATGAAAATAGACATCAGAAGGTCGACAGGTTCACAGATCTCAGCCAACCAGCTCAAAGACTGTATGGAATTGCTTTATTGGTTCATTGGCCAAGGAGTTTTGTGTTGTGAGTTTGAACAAGGTTAACAAAATACTTTTTGCCCCCTTATTTAACTTATAATTTTTCATGAAGACAAATGTGCAATAGTAGCTTTCAAGTTTTTAAATATATGTATATATATTCTGCATTAATTTCAAGCTGTTAAATAAGAGAAGGTATTCTGATGTAGTTCCTACTGCATTTAATTCAGAGTCCAAGAAAAATTGAACTTTCTGAGATACTTTATTCTTATTCAGTGAGCAGTCCAACTTTCACTTTTCCCTCAGTGATTGGTCTTTATAATTACTTTCCTTGGCACTTTTAAAAGAAAGACATGGTTTAAAGAAAAAAAAAACTCTAAATGGGTTATATTTTGTTCATTCATTAACATTGATGGTTTATATTCTTAACATGGCATATGCCATCATAAAGCTAATTTCCACTCCAGTGGTTTCAGAAAAAAAGTTTTGTTGATAGTAACTGCTAATCATCTTTAATCATAGAAATGAAGCACAGAGAGACATATTTAGACGATTATTACATTATGTAATGGAAATAACTTTTCACATCTAATTATTTTAGCTTCGTGATAAAATTAATTACACGTCAGGGGAATTCCAGCTTTTATGTATTAGCTATATTGCTTGCAGAAAATACATTATCACAGGCTCAAACATATTGGGAGCAATAAAAACTAATGGTGTCCACCTCAGCAAGTTTTCAGGAGAAGCATTTCAGCTGCCTTTTCCAATCAATCACCCAGCAAAGGTCCTCGCGCCCCTGTGGGGCGCGACCTGAACTTCCGGTGTGAGGCACATGGTCAGTTGGTCAGTACCCATGGAGTTGGCAGCAATCATCCTGTTCCCATCACTCCCTCTGTGAATGGTCTCACCTCCTATAGTACAAGAACAGGTGCCATCAGGATCTCAAGGCGCTGATGGTTGACCTACACACATTTTGGAGGTGAACTGAGTCTGCTTTTTCCCACTACTCTGGAGAAAGGGTCCCTTCTCCTGTCTAAGGTCAGATGCCAAATATCTGGGGGTCCCTATGCTCCAGCCCTCCTGGGCATCTCACCTCACTGCCACCAACCTCTCCTTTTCCTCTAGCTTTTCTGCTCCCTAGTTACTGGTTTCACACCATCAGATTTTAAACACTGCAAATCTCCTTCATCCTAAAGTGAATCCCCTTCGGTCTTTACCACCCATCCTTCCAGCTGCTGCCCCATCTCCGTCTCTAAACATGTTCAGATCACACTTGTGTTGTCTCAACACACTGCCTTCCTTCATTGGCTTCCCCAGACTCACAGTCCTCCATCTGGCTGTCCCCTTGCTGTGAAAACAGCACCCCAGAGGTTCTCAGGGACAGCCGTGACAATAAAGCCAATGGCAGTTTTCTGTCTTCACCTCACTTCTTCCAAGCCACCTGCCCACCATCCTTCCCAAAATGTCCTCTTCAGTAGGCTCTGAAGTACCTGCAGGTACAAAACTTTATGGCCTGGGAGGCTGGGTGGAGTGCAGGAAAGTGATGGGGGTCACAAGAGTTGGAAAGTTTTAGTTTTAACAACTGATAAGCTTACTAATCAGTGTATGTAAAAAGCTGTTGTTCCAGGAACTGGAGAAATGAGCCACCTGGACTCCAGGAGACCACAAGAAGTTCCAATATGTTTTATCTCCCAATTGTTTTATCCAATTGCTCCCAATATGTTTTATATCCTCTGCTTCACCCATCTCCCCTCTCCTGGGAACAACAGTTTAATTAACCCATAACAAGGAAAGAGGAAATAGAGTAGAAATCCCCAACTTCATCAAAAGAATGCCAGTTAAGCCCTGACTGGTGGCACAGTGGATAAGGGGTTGCCACTTTGATTCCCAGTCAGGGCACATAACCAGGTTGCAAACTAAGTCTCTGGCCAGGTCTGTAGCTGGAGGTATGTGGAAGACAACAATAAATTAATGTCTCTCTCCCTCTCTGTTCCTCTCCCTTCCTCCCCCCTCCCAAAAAATAATAATAAAATCTTTTAAAAAATAATAATGCCAGATAGAATATGGAACACACACTTAAATTTTAATTTTGGGTAAATAACAAATGTTAGTGTATATTTGTTCAATGTGTAAATATATGTATACTAAAATTATTTGTTGTTTATAAAAAAAATTTAAATTACTGAGTGTGTTACTGAACAAAGGGGGAATCGATCATGTGGTGCCTGAGTATAAGACCCAACAATTAATGTCGAGAAAAATAGGTCTTTATTTATAATATTCTAACCTAGGGGGTAAGGAGGCTGGGAGCACTCCTGCTCAGGGCCCTATTCTCCCTCAAAACCCAGTATTTCCTTTGCTCCCCAAAAGACCATAAGCCAAAATCAAACCCAGTAGTTCCCCATTCCTTATCTGTCAGCTCTCTCCTTCAGGATCTAGGGTATGATATCATCAGCCTCCATGTAATAAGTCCAGGAAAGCATGTGCTGTGCTACACTGGATCCTGGTGAAGTCCAGGAAAGACACAAGTCCTAAAAGGGTCCTCTCTGAATGTCCTGAGTTCCAAGAGTCTCAATCCATTGAGGTTTCACTACCTGGCAGTTGCTGTCAGTTTGGCTCAAATAAACTCACAAAATTTCTTACAGGTTGAAATATTCTTACTTTGACAAAGGGTATACAGTTGGTCACCCCTGGAATACTTGCTGTCTCCTTGTTAAAATACTCCTGAGAGTAGTCAAATCAAAATGTTAAAAGTGATTGTCATTGGGTTTAGGAGTTTGAATGATTTGGGTTTTTTATTTCCTACTTCTGTGCATTTTCCACATTTTCTGAGTTTATATTACTTATAAAAACAGTATGAATTATTTCATCAACTCAAGTTGCCACAGACACCTTTTTAATTAATTTTAATTAATGATTCACAGGCTGATCTTTATCACTAGCAGGAAATCCATTTTCTACTTCTGAGGTGTCCCTCACTTCCAGAATTGTGGCACTTTCTAGTTTCCAAGAGAGGAGGGGGGAGGGCAGCGTTCCCATCCCCCAAGCATGGCAGGCCCCACCCAAGTTTCTTCATAGCCTCCTTAAGGCTCCATCCCCACAATGGGTGAGCTCTGTGCCCACACCCAGGGTGGTACCTGAGTCCCATGAATAGGCCACCAGGACCTGCAACTTCTCTCTAGGACACCCACCCAGTCCTTTAATGTGAAAGTAATCCAGCGAAGCCCATCACTGCTACAAAGTTTGGATGTTCCCATTGACACCCTAGCCACTACTCAGGGGACTGTCTCCAGGGAGTTTTGAAATGACCAGGTGTCCCCACCCCCAAGGGAGACCAATCTAAGACTCCTGGGGGCCAACCTCTGTGTTGAGAAATTGGCAGTTCCCTCCAAAGGCCCTCAAAAGCACTTTCCAACTCTTCTTTCAGGGGAGAAAAAGAGGTACAACTTTAATTTTTACAAAAGTATCCCACTTCATCTATAGGGGATACATAACAATAACAGGATAAATACAGCAAATCCACCTCCACCATTCACCAATGAACTTGGTGTGCATTTCTTAGCGCTGAGCTTTCCTTTTGCTTCCTTAACCTTGTTAGGTAACTCTAGGCTGAAATCACCCATGGGGCTAACTTCAAAAATTAGAAATAAAGTTGAATGAACCAAGATAATGTGTCCTGACAGATGCAGTTCACTGAAAACATTTCATTTTTAAATACTAGTTCATTTCGTGGGTATTGATATTTGTCTCTTAATGCCTAATTAATTCATAACCATCTACATATGATTTTTAAAAATAGTGCTTGCCTTAATTAGACTTTTCTTTTCTTTTTTTTAAAGATTTTATTCATTATGTTTAGAGAGAAGGGCAGGGAGGAAAGAAGGAAGAGGGAGAAGCCTCAAAGTATGGTTGCCTTTCACCTGCCTCCAGCTAAGGACCTGGCTGGAGACCTGGCTTGCAACCTGGTGTGTGCCCTGGCTGGGAATCGAAACAGCGACCTTTGGGTTTGGCAGGCCAGCACCTTATCCACTGAGCCACACCAGTCAGGGCTTTAACCTGAATTTTCTTATGAGCAAAACTGGTAAAAATGTTTTTCAATCCACACATCACAGGTCACAGCGAACATTTTTTATTTGAGAGAGTCAAAATGATTAAGAAAAGAAGCTCAAATCTCTCAAGGCCTCATCCCAGAATTTCAGTAAAGATGATCGACAAGGAAGTATTTATCTTCCAGTGGGGGAAAGTCAGACCCCACAAGGCAAACCCACAAAATTCCATAAGCTGCTTGTCCTCCAAACACCAGCACACGAGTTGACAACTTCATATTGGACCTGGAGCGCGCAATCCAAAGGTTCCATGGTTCACGGGAGAGTCCCCTGGAAACAGGGCCCAGGTATCCTCACTCCCCCAAAAATAGGCTGCTGGACTGGCCCCTGCTCCCTTAGGGGCAGCTAAGTGGACGCCGTGTGACATCTGAGAGTACACCTTACTCTCACGGGGTCACTTACATACCAATAGACTAATTGAAAAGAAAAGATTTGGGAAATTATTTCCAAAGCCATACAAGTGACTTTGAATCCAGCAGAATTATCCAATCCCCACACCAGGTTGAAATGCTTTCTCCTTCATTTCAAGCCACAGCTAAATTCTCTGTACCTCAGGCCATGAAAATACAGCACACACATCAAAACACAAGTGACTGGTTTTTTCCCCAGAGATATGATTGTACCACAACTTTTAAATGCAGAGAAAAAGGCCCTGGCTGGTGGCTGGATTAGATGCCAGCCTGCAAACCCAGGGGTTGCTGGTTCAATTCCCAGTCAGGGCACATACGCAGGTTGCAAGCCAGGTTCGTAGCTGGAGGCAGGTGAAAGGCAACCATACATTGAGATCTCTCTCCCTCTCTGCCTCTCTCCCCACCCCTCTCCCTAAAAATAATAAATAGAATCTTAAATAAATTTGTTAAAAAGCAGAGAAAAAGATCTGCCAGGAGCCCAAGGGACTGCACCTGACCACTTGGGAAAAACTTGGAATTTTCAACCACAACGAATTCCTTACCATTTCAGGGGAAAGTAATAATTAGCAGGTGGATCATGCATGGGGCCTGCAGAAATGCCTGCACTTCCTGGTGGTCTCCGTTTTCATTGCATTTATATTCATTCCCAGCCCTCTCCCTGCTACAGACCACCTTGGGCTTTGCAGAGCCCAGCTGCTGTGCTTTTGGATTTTCTTGATCCTATTATCTTTACAATGGATTGGCAGTTTCTGCTGAGACACAGCCAATTCCTTGTCTGCCTAGGCTGCCACCAAGCTAAGCTGCACACACCAGTCAGGGCCACAGCTGCAGGAAGCCATTGGCTCCCGGGCAAGTCCCTTGGCTGGGTCCTGCCCCCCAGGTCTGACATTCATATATAAGCATCTTCAGGTCTAAAGTCCTCCTTCCTGTCCTGGCACTTGAGGGGAGCTAAAGGAATGCATGTCACCCACAAAATTCATCTCTCAGCGGAGAGCCCTTCTCTACAGGGTACAAGTCTCTCCTGTAGATTCCTTATTCTAAGTGTTTATTCATCTCTCGAGTCATGTAAGTTTCATTAGTCATTTTTGATCCATGTGGACCAGCCTTCTTTCTGGTCATCTCTATTCTCCATCCAACCACCCTGCACTGGAACACTGAGTCCACCTATAGACAATGTCAAGTGCTGCACTCCTGGCCTGGCCTGGACTCCCAGCCTTCCCACGGGCAGCACGTGGTTATCACTTATTATATGATTCCTCATGTAATGGAATGTTTGCTTTATGTGTTAACTGTGTCTTCCCTGGCTCCCATCTCAGCCTCGAACCTCTTCTCTACATAACTGGAGTCCCAGTTTCTTGTCTCAGTTCTCAACGACTCTGAATGAAACAGTGGTTTTCCATTGTCTTTTATTTATTTACTTAGAGATTGTATTCGTTATTTTGAAAGACGAGGGCAGGGAGGGAGGAAGAGAGGGAGAGAAACAACAATGCATGGTTGTCTTTCACCTGCCTCCAGCTAGGAACCTGGCTGGAGACCTGGTTTGCACCCTGGTTATATGCCCTGACTGGGGAATCGAACCAGCAACCTTTGGGTTTGCAGGCTGGTGCCTTATCCACTGAGCCACACTAGCCAGGGTTCATTTCTTATATAAAAACAAGAGATGCTTAAAATTTCTTCTAGCTCGAATAGTCTATAAGGCGGAGGTTTTATTTACTGGTTATAAATGCAGATTTGTTCCTGTGAGTTTTATGATTGTTGATGGCAGATCAGGGAGGATGTGTAAACAAGGTCAGAAGATCAGTGAGCTCACCCCCCCTGCCTACTTTGTGGAAGGGATCAGATCCCAAGGTTAAAAGGAGGCAATTTTGGGGCTATCTCTCAACTCCTGAGGCCTTTGCTGCTAAACTATGAGCATCCATCTTATTTTCCCTTCTGCACGTGGGAGAGAATGATATAAACACTTACTAGAAGCAAACTGCTCCCTAAAAATCCATCTTCAGAGCTTATAATTTTCAGACAATGAGAAGCCATTCCTTTACCTCCACGGGGCATCAGTCTCCTGTCTCTTTAAATAAAGGGGAAGGAGAGACCTGTCACTCTGCAAACCAGCAGCTGAGGAAGAAAAATGAAATGGTCAACAGCTTCAGTTGGCAATTTGAGAAGGGCGCGCAGATCTGATCACCCTGGCGTGTTCCTCATTTTCTGCTTGAGGGGAAAAAATAAAGGGTGTTTATGAGAACTGTCCTCTGTTATTACAGTGCAACGATTGCTTCAGCCCTTCCAAAGTGCTTTATAATATTAATTTTTCACTAATGACATTTGAAGGCACTTGTGATAAATCCTTGCCAATAGGGCCTGTGCTATCAGTGTGAGCAAGGAGGGCTGTCGTGGCCCTGACCCCATCCCTCACCCAGATCAAGACCATCTATCACCCCATCCCAAGGCCAGCTGGTACCCCCACTTCCTCAATGTGTCCTCAAAACCACATCCATCCGTTCTAGAGAATTCTGTGAGAGCCTAACAGCCTGGTGTCCATCAGAGGAGGTGGATGAAGCCACGGTCAGCTCTAGGGACACACAGGGCAGCCTACACAGATGCCAGCCTAACGCTGCTCATTGGTCCTGGGCTGGCTCTTGTTTTAAAGCCAGTCAGGGTCAAATGATGGTAATAACTCTGTAGAAGGAGGACTTTGGGGTTTGAAAAAAAAAAAGGCAATAGCAGAAATCAAAAGCATTTTTGTATACCAATAATGAAACAACAGAAGTAGAAGCAAAAAAACAAATCCCACTTACCATAGCAACAAGAAAAATAAAGTACCTAGGAATCAACTTAACTAAGGAGGTCAAAGACCTGTACTCAGAAAACTACAGAACAATGAAGAGAGAAATCAAGGAAGACACAAATAAATGGAAGCATATACCATGTTCGTGGATGGGAAGAATTAACATCATTAAAATGTCCATACTACCCAAAGTAATCTACATATTCAATGCAATCCCAATTAAAATACCAATGACAGACTTCACAGAAATAGAAAAAATACTTCAAAAATTTATATGGAGCCGAAAACGCCCACGAATAGCCACCACAATCTTGAGAAAGAAGAACAAGGTAGGAGGAATCACAGTACCAGACTTCAAACAATACAACAAGGCTACTGTCATCAAAACAGCATGGTACTGGCATAAGAATAGACATATAGATCAATGGAACAGAGTAGAGAGCCCAGAAATTAACCCAGGACTCTATGGTCAACTCATATTTGACAAAGGAGGAAGGAACATCAAATGGAGTAAAAACAGTCCCTTCAACAAATGGTGTTGGGAGAACTGGACAGCAACATGCAAAAAGATAAAACTAGACCACCAACTTACACCATACACCAAAATAAACTCAAGATGGATAAAGGATTTAAACATAAGCAGTGCCACCACTGGAGAAAGTCCTGGAGAAAAATATAGGCAGTAAACTTTCGGATATCCTACGCAAAAATATGTTTACTGATACTTCACCAAGGGCAAAGGAAATCAAAGAACGAATCAACAAATGGGACTATATCAAATTGAAAAGTTTCTGTTCAGCTAAAGAAAATATCGGCAAAATTCAAAGGGAACCAACTGTATGGGAAAACATAATTGCCA
>PVIW01002314.1:0-226574 GCA_004026585.1 Noctilio leporinus
CTCATTGTTGACCCCTTCATTGCTTAAAAGCATGTTATTCAGTCTCCATGAGTTAGAGAATTTTTGGGTTTTTCCCTTGAATTTGGTTTCTAGTTTCAAGCCATTGTGATCTGAGAAGATACTTTGCATGATTTCAATTTTCCTGTATTTGTGGAGGCTTGTCTTGTGACATACCATGTGGTCTATCTTGGAGAATGATTATGGTCCTGTTCTTGTTCTAGTTATTTGCTTAGTTTATTTTTGCTTTTTAGATTCATTTGTTGATAGTTGTGTTTTTTATCATTTTACTTTTCATAGATTTGGTCTTCTTTTTCTTAAATATTAAAATTCCTTTAATATTTCATATAATAAGGGGTTGGTGATGATGAACTCCTTTAGCTTTACCTTGTCTGAGAGATACTTGATTTGCCCTTCCATTCTAAATGATAGCTTTGCTGGATAGAGTAATCTTGGTTATAGGTCCTTTCTTTTCATCACTTTGAATACTTTATTGCCAGCCCCTTCTTGCCTGCAAAGTCTCTTTTGAGCAATGAGCTGAGAGTTCCAAGGGAACTTCTTTGTAGGAAACTCTCTGATTCTCTGTGGCTGCTTTTAAGGTTCTCTCTTTATTGTTAACCTTTAGCATTTTAATTATGATGTGTCTTGGTGTGGTCCTCTTTGGGTCCAACTTGTTTGGGATTCTGTCCTTCCTGGACTTTCACCAAATTGGGGAAATTCCTTCATTATTTTTTCACATAAGTTTTCAATTTCTTGCTCTCCCTCTTCTCCTTCTGGCTTCCTTATAATTTGGATGTTGGTATGTTTAAAGTTGTCCCAGAGATTCCTAAGCCTCTCCTCTTTTTTTTTTTTTTTTTCCTTCTAATTCTTGTTTCTTCATTCTGTACTGGTTGACTTTATTTTCTCCTTATGTTCCAGTGCTCCCATACATTGATTTGAACCCTGGCTTCCTTACCTTCATTATTGGTTTTATGTGGATTTTTCTTTATTTCACTTAGTGTAGCCTTCACTACTTACTTATGCATTTGCCATATTCAACCATTTCTCCTAGCATCATTATCACCAGTGTTTTGAACTTTATATCTGTTAGGTTGGCTATCTCTTTGTTGCTTAGTTCTACCTCTGGAGCCTTGATCTGCTCTCTCTTCTGGGCCATAGTTCTCTGCCTCTTCAACTTGACAGTCTCCTTTGTTTGCCTCTGTGTATTAGGTAGAACTGTCATACTTGTTACATTGCAAGGGGCAAAGCCTTGGGTATTCCTCAGTGCTGGGCAACCCATTTCACCATGTTGTGGTGCTGTATGTGGGGGAGGGGTCAGATGGGGGAACAATGCTCCTTGCTTGGTACTCACCCCTTTTTCCAGTCACTTCACCTGCTGCCTGCATGCATTAGCTATTAGCCCTGGTGATAGTTCCCAGAGTGCATGGATTTGAGTAAGTTCTAGGAAAGGGGGCTCTAAACAAACTCTCATAAGAGATGGGCAGTTTCTTCTGCCACTCCAATCTCCACTGGTTTTCACAACCAGAAGCTATGAGGCTTTATTTTTCTGGAGCTGGAAGCATGAGCTGTGCAGTCTGGCCTGGGGCTGGGATTGCTCCCTAGGTGTTCCTTTTGGCTTTTATAATGTGACTGTTCTTTCAGCTGGCCTGCTGAAGCCACTGTCTTGCTGCCACAACTACCACCATACCACATCCTCTCTGTCTCAGATCTCTGGCTCCACTCTTCTGACCCATCTGGATAATTATTATTTCTTTAAATATTTGTTTTTTAAATTTCCATGCAGTTCAATTTTCTGGCAGTTCTGTTTTTTGTTTGCTTGTTTTGTTTGTTTTACGGTAGATGTAATCTTTCTTATGGTTGTGCAAAGAGGTGAAGTGTACCTTGAAACAGTCTCAAATACCATTTGCATATATGTGTGTGTGTGTGTGTGTGTGTGTGTGTGGTTTACAGAAAAAAATTTAGTATCAAGCACAAACAACCAAAATAAAGGTTTTCAAATTCACATTAAGTTGTTTCATAAGATATTTTTTTCTTGACTACCTGTTCTTTCTTTCTTTCTTTCTTTCTTTTTCTTTCTTTCTTTTCTTTCTTTCTTTCTTTCTTTTCTTTTCTTTCTTTCTTTCCTTTCTTTCCTTTCTTTTTTTCTTTCTTTCTTTCTTTCTTTTTTTCTTTCTTTCTTTCTTTCTTTCTTTCTTTCTTTCTTTCTTTCTTTCTTTCCTTCCTTCCTTCCTTCCTTCCTTCCTTCCTTCCTTCCTTCCTTCCTTCCTTCCTTCCTTCCTTCCTTCCTTCCTTCCTTCTTTCTTTCTTTCTTTCTTTCTTTCTTTCTTTCTTTCTTTCTTTCTTTCTTTCTTTCTTTCCCCTTCCTTCCTTCTTTCCTTCCTTTCCTCCTCCCTCTTTTCCACTCTTTCTTTTTTCCTTTCTTTCCCCTTCATTCCTTCTTTCCTTTCATCCTTCCTCCCTCCCTCCCACTCTCTCTCTCTTTCTTTCTTTCTTTCACAATACAACATTTGTATATTATATTGTGTATTTACCACACCCAAGTCAAATCTCTTTCCCTCATCATTTATCCCAGCATTTAATTTTTTCCCATTGATAGTACTATTCAAATCAACAAAAATTTAAAGTAGGAAGACTTTTTACAGCTGACTCAGTTATGTTTGTTACAAGTGTAGAGAACAGAGAAAAAATATACTATAGTTCATTGTTAACTTTATTTAATGCATATATGTTGATCACATTTTATATTATTTATATATATTTTAAAGTAAGCTATTTTTTAAAAAGAAGCACATTATCTTGAATTAGAGTTTTTCTTGTGATACTTAATTATTTAAAGAACTAGACTTTTGCTTTTTATCACCCCATTCCACTGTCAGTAAATAAGAAACATTTATTGACTGTCTACTCTACATCATATAATTAGTGCCCTTTTCTCCTATTCAATCCATTTTATTGGGCTTGCCTTTCCAAAGGATTTCATTTCTTTAAAGGGTGTATTTTTCTCTTTGGAGGGATGACAATGCTCTTTTCTCTGGGAGAAAAACAGACTTATAGACTCAAATTTCTTTTCAGTTACAAATGATCATCAATAAAACCATGAGAAGGAAGACTTTGCTTAAATCGGTAGTCTTAAAAATAAGCGTATATAAAAAGTAAATCCAAGTTAATGGTTCACAATTATTGTCTGTTCCAATTTTAACCATTGTTTAGTCACAGTTATAATAAAAGAACTCATATATTCTATAAGCAGATAACTGTGAAATGAGTTCATTCAGTGAATTCCATATAGATTCACTATGACTGTATACTATTAAAAAGATATCTGCTATGGTAATTTCAAGGCAAAGCTTGTTAGTAACTAATATTTAAGAATTTGTAAGTGAATTACATTTATAGATATTTAGCTCTTTTCTTCTGTGATATATTTTTTTTCTCTCAATATTTTAGCTGGGAAAAAATATAATTCCTGGGGTGGGAAGAAATTACTATGAGAAAAGTAACATATAAAAATACAAAAGGAAATTTATATTATAAATGTAAATATTAAAATATTTTGTTAACTAAAAAGCAATGCTTCTTTAGGAGCCAATTTGCCTTCATGAAGGATGCATGCAGAGGGTAGTCAGTGAACAGTGATTTAATGTTGATGAGGAATGAGGGAAGGTGCCTGAAGAATCTATCTTGCTGTGAAATACCTTGGATAAACCACAGAAAGACCCATACTGAAACTTGTCCCATGGTTGTCTTTTTCTTTGCCCTTCTCTGACATTAGGAGGGAGCTAAAATCAAGGAGAAAAAGAGTTTAGATTTTAAAAGGCCAAGTATGGCCTTTTCATGGAAAAGTTGATCAAAACAAGATCAAGGGAGTCAGTTTAGAAACTTTCTGGAAGAAAAGGGAACAATAAGAATGTGATTAACATAATATCTCCAATGAATGGAATGTTCTGAGAACTTCAGATTTCCTTCCACAAATATGTTTTCAAATTCACAAAACAATATGTAAGTGTATGCTCAACTACCCACCATTTAGTTTACCTTAAACATTACTGTCAATGCCAATGCATCTTCCCAATAATGTCTCTCCACCCCCACCCCACCATTATCAACTATTTTATAATTGGACATAAAGCCAGACTGAATACCAGGCAAAAAATATGCATAGTGTACTTACTTTGTGTCAGGTATGTTTTAAGAGCTTTATAAATATTTAATTTTCACCAGGGACCTAGAAAGTAAGTAGACACTATAATTGTTCTCATTTTACAGATGAGAAAGCTGAGGCACAGAGGGGTTAAAATAGTTGTCCTAAGTCATACAGCAAATACTTGATGAAACTAGGATTTCAGCCTTTGCATCCTGGCTCAAGAGCTTATGCTATTAAACATTATATTTTTCAAAGACAACCCTCCTGTATCTACCACCCATCACATACACAAGTCAATGTTTAGATTGCAGTTAGCCTTCTTCTGGATAAAATTTAGCCCTTATAACCATAGAGAGATAGCATTTTAAGTTATAGAAAAATATTAAGTGGGTATGATCAGATTACCCATCAATTGATTTGCTTTTCCAGTCCACGAAGAAAGAATCAGATGTCAGAATAGTTCAGTTGGGCAATCCAAAGAAATGCATCTTATCTGATAATAGTGAGTTTTCCTTGAGTAGTTTGTCAGCTTCTCCCAGAATACCACTAAAGAAAAATATCAGAGGGAGTATATGATGATAAAGTTGAATACAAAAACTATTTATGCCAAGAACTGAAATGTATAATTTCAGATTCTGTATGTGGTAATAGTACTAAAAACCTTTCACAGGTTGAGAAGTTGCATACACAATCTATCCATCAGATGTTTTTGATAGATGCCATCAAAGGATTCACTTTAACAATATAGAGAAAGGCATGCATGCTTCATACTCAAAATAATAGATATAACATGAGACATTCTCAAGCTAAAAATAACCTACATTCCTAAAATCTCAGAAGGCAGAGGTAATTGGTAGTTAATTGTGGTTACTAATATTATTAAATACTGGCACTTAAGACCATTTTGAGCTTTGATTCTGAATTCCTTTTAACTTGAAGTGAATTTGTATTTAATCTATATGTAACATTACAAAGCCTAATAATGTTTTAGGGATTAAAGAAATTCTGTCAGTTAAAACCACTAAAAGTCTTCTTTCTATTCATATAATGCCAACAGAGGCACTTAAATGTTCTTTCTCTTTTCTGATAACACTTTGTTTTATCTTATGGAGAAGACTGAACTTTATTGTGTGCAATCCTAACTACTTCTCATGGTCAATGTCCGGTCACTTTCACTACATTTGTTTTAAACACATTTATGAATACTTTTTATTTTATTAAAATTTTTTATATTAAATGATTTTATTTGTTATTTTTAGAGAGAGGGGAGGGGAGAGAGAGGCAGAGAAGGAGAGAGACATCAATGTATGGTTGTCTTTAACCTGCCTCCAGCTACAGATCCATCTGGAGACTTGGCTTGCAACCTGGTTATGTGCCTTGGCTGAAAATCAAACCAGTGACCTTTGGGTTTGTAGGCTGGCACTTTATCCGCTATGCCACCAGCCAGGGTCTTATGAATACTTTTTTAAATTAAACTTTTTATTTTAAGGTAATTGCACATTCACAGGCAGTTGTAAGAAATACTACCAGGAGATCCCATATGCCCTTTATTAAGTTTACTCCAATGGTAACAGCTTATAAAACTATACATAGTTCATGACTGATATAATGAAGATATGTAATAGCTTCATTAACAATAACATTAACATTGACAATTTTATTAACAGTTTCCCTCATATTGTTCTTTTATGGCTATATCCTCTTTCCTTTGTCTCTATCCACTCTTTGACCACTGGCCATAACTACTCTGTCCTTCATTTGGATGATCTTGGAAATTCAAGGAAGGTTATATGAATGGGATTATATGATTGTTTAGCCATTCATGTGTTGAAGGAAACCTAGTTTCTTTTGAGTATTTTGAAGAAAGCTGTTATAAACATCTGTATATAGCTTTTCATGTGAACGTAGGTTTCCCTTTCTCTAGGATAAATGCTCAGGAATGCAATTACAGGGTATAGAATTAACATAATTAGTTTTTAAAGAAATTGCAAAGCTGTTTTCTAGAGCAACTGTACCATTTTAATTCCCATCAGCAATGTACATGGGATCCAATTTCTTGTTATTCTCACCAGCATTTGGTGTAATCACTATTGTTTATTTTACCATTCTGGTAGAAATATAGTAATACCTCACTGTGGTTTTAATTTATATTTCCCTAACGGCTAATGATGCTGAAATTTTCATGTGCTTATTTACTGTTTATATATTTCTTTGGGAAAATGCTATTCATGTCTTTGCCCATGACTTAGATGGATTATTTTTTACTGTTGAGTTTTTTTTTTAATAGATTTTATTTATTATTTTTAGAGAGAAGGAAAGAGGCAGAGAGGGAGAAAGATATCAATATGTGGTTACCTTTCACCTGCCTCCAGCCACAGACCTGACTGGAGACCTGGCTTGCAACCTGGTTATGTGCCCTGGCTGGGAATCAAACCAGCAATCTTTCAGTTTGCAGGCTAGCATACCTTATCTGCTGTGCCACCAGCCAGGGCTCTCTGTTGAGTTTTCAGTTCCTTGATACAAGTTCTTTGCCAGATATGTGGTTTGCAAATGTCTCCTCCCAGTCTTTAGCTTCTCTTTTTATTCCTTTAACAGGGTCTTCCACAAAGCAAAAGTTTTTACTTTTTATGAAGTGTAATTTATTAAATTTTTGTGGATTTTCTTTTGGTGTTAAGTCTAAAATTTCTTTGCCTACCTCTAGATCTCAAAGATTTTCATCTGTATTTCTTCTTAAGGTTTTATATTTTGCATCATGCATTTAAATCTGTTATCCATTGCAAGTTAATTTTTGTATAAGTTTTGACTTAAATTGAATTTCTTTTCCTATGGATGTTTAGTTGCTGTAGTGCCATTGATTGAAAAGGTTACCTTTATTATATTGAATTTCTTTTGCTCTATTGGCAAAAGTTGGTTGGGTATATTTGTGTATCTATTTTACATAAGTTCCATTGATCTATGTACCTATCCCTCCATCAATATCACACAACCTTGATTACTGTGCTTGTATAATACATCAAAACTTCTTACATTGACTTCTCCCATTTTATTCTTAATTTTCTACATCTTTTTTAAATTCAACTATAATTCATTGAGGGCCTATTTCAGTGACAGACACTATTTTAAGCACAGGTGACAGAGCAGTGAACAGAAGATATGTTTTCTGCCCTCATAAAGATTACACTCTAAAAATGCTATTTATGAATTGGTTTGATCTGAATTGCAAATTCACAACACTTTATATCAGAATCAGGATTCATGAAGTTATTTACAGGTTAAAATAAAGAGGCTCATTATGCATAACTGTAAGGTGCTAAAATTGAGTCTGCTAAATCTATTTCAAATTTACAGGTGCATAGGACTGGTGATATTTGACTTAATAACAGAAATTCACTTGGGAATGTCTGATGATTTCTAAAGGTGCAAATTCAGTGAGTCAAAAAATGACAAATTGCCTTAAAAAATTGTTTCAACTTAGTTTGCATCAGTGGAAGGAGAATGTGTATCTAGAAATGATGTTGTTGGTATTTTGATAGGAATTATATTAAACCCATACATCAACTTGGGAAGAATTGACATTTTTACAATGGTGAGTGTTCAAACTGATGAACATGCTATATCTCCACTTATTCAGATCCTCTTTGCTTTCTTTCATCAATGTTTTGGTATTTTCAGTATCAAAGTCCTGTACATGTTTAGTTAGATTTTCACTGAAGGAGAAGGGCTGCTTTGTTACTACTCTATAGAGATTGAAGTCCAGGCTCCACATGTATTTTCTACTAATATGGAGAGGGGTTAGGAGGATGAAACTGATTACTGGTTGGTGGGGAAGAACATCTAGGTTCCCTACTCAACTTTTCTGATTCTACTGTGATGGAATTTGGGACAACTTGTTATAGCCTGATGGGGATGGAAGTCTAGGTTCCCCACTTAGCCTAGCTGGTGTGAATAGAACTGGGATGGGAGTAGTATCTATGGTGTTTGGCTGAAGCAGAACAGTTATTACCCACAAGCTTTCTCTCTTGCCAGGATACCCTCTTGGTGTTTTAGCTAGAAAGAGCATTTCCAGGTTGCAGGATTTAAATTCTGGAATATATGGGGCACAAGGAAACTCAAGGAATTCACTGCTACGTTGTTCACTGTGTAACAGGGTTCCTATTGTATCTCATTTGTTTTCTATACCTTTCAGAGCATTCTAATGTTTGTTATTTTATATATGATGTACAGGGTAGTTGTACTTAGTTAGAATAGGGGTATATCTACCCAGAAGTAGAAGTCCTACAAATGTTTTTAAGACATGGTAAGTTATATAAACAACATCTAATTTTCATAAACAAAATTACACAGCCTTCTACTTGTTTCAATGAAATTCAGTTCATACAAATGATGATCTGCACTTAGACACTGCCTATAGCAGAACCATTATGAGGATCTGAGTATTGGTCTTCCAATCAGCTCATCTGTAGAACTAAGATAATGATTCTAGCTACAAAAGAAGGGACCATACCTCCTTTTCACCATCATGAACTTGGAACACATGCTAAGGGCTTAATAAACACTTTTTGGAGGAGGAAACAAATGACATCTCTAGGATGATATAACCATTAAGGGGGAGACTTTTGGAGGTAAGACATTGTTAAAAAATATTTGTTTGAGAGAGCCTATTATTTAGTTATGAATGGCTTAGTTCTTCTAATATTAAATACAGACAAGTCCAAGGAGCTTATCACACAGAGTGTGTATGACAAATAAACCTTTTGTCATATTAATTTTATAAAGAAATAGAGAGAGGTTCTGACTTGTATTATATTTCCTTGTAACCAAAACTTTAATTTAAAGTTAAGATTTTAATTAATAACATAAATATATAAACTTTTCTATACTTGCTGATATCCAAACACATATACATTAAACACATCCTTTTTATAACCATTCTAGTAATAATCACTTAATATACTTTCATTATGAGCACATCTTTTCCAGTAATTGGATGTCTATTCGATATACAGTGGAGAATTGTTTACAGCTGTTTTAAGGTAAGTGCTGAACATCAAATTCAATAATGCTGCTATTATCTAAATATATGTTTATATGAATGCAAAATGTAGTATTACAGTAATAATCTAAAAGATCATTACTAACAATTACCATATTTTATATGGAGCACTGCCCTAATTTGCTTTTACTACCTGGAAATTCTGGTAAATAATTGCTGTGAATGGTAACTATAGACAGTGGTAGGAAATTGTTATTCCACAAGTGTTATTACATCAGCTATGTACTTACAGAAAGTCAGTCAATATTAAAAATATCAATTTATCTGTATGATAGAGGAACACTATTCTTTTGTCTACAGATACTAAGACTTTTGAACAAAAAAAGAACACATCAAACAGCTCAACTTTTTTTCACATTTGGGTTGGTTTCATGATCAGGAAATGATAAAAATATCATCTGATTTCATACTGATATTATTCTGAATATCAGATTCTTTTTCAGTTTTTGATCCATGTTTAACTTTCCTAGTATTGTATTTGGTTACTCATCATTTATCCATTCACTCATTCATTTAGTAATTTTGTTTGCTTCTGGGGAATTGAAGAATAACACACAACTTTGCATTTAAGCATGTATAGCTTTAGTAAAGGAGATATAAATATAAAAAGGTGATTAAAATATGATTTATTAAGTTTGATGGTAAATGTAAGGATGAAGGGAAGAAAAGGAATTGAATTAAGGTTACAGGAGCAAAATAAACTCTGCAATTATCCCTACCTGTATCTAACTTTGAAAGTTACATTCTTTTCAACTAAATAATAGACTTCTATTGCTGTGTTTATGAACAAATACCTTAAAACAAAAATCTCTACCTATTTATGTTTATATCACCCCAGACATAGCTCCAACCATTTATCTGTTATTTATCCAGAGCACTCAAAGCAGTTTGGTGTTGCTGAGAAACCAAGAGGGGGATGTAAAATGTGATGGGAATGTAATCTGGAGGTGGGGTGGGGGTGGAGGATGCTGAACACTGATGGTGTCTATGTTAGATTGAAGGTTTTAAGCAGTTGCGGTTACCCAATTACATTTAATTTTTAGCTTGGTCGCTCTGGTGTTTCTGTGCAGGATGGTCATGCAGAAGCCCTGGAGAGCATAATGGCTATTACAGAGGATCTGCTGAAAGCTATAAAGTTCAAGCTAGAAAGCAGCAGAATGGATGGAGAAAAGATAATGGGCATTAGAAATATTTAAGAGTCATCAGATCTCAGTATCTGAATGTAAGGAGAGGAGAAGGGGAAAATCATCCCAGATTTTTGGTGTCGATGAGTAAGAGGGTGGCAGGCACCAACACATACAGACTCCACAGGAAGATGTAATTTTAGGCTTGAACATGCTGAATTAGAGGTGTCTACAAGACATACATTTTGAGATATTACAGGAAGTAGAGGCTTAGGAATAAAGATCTCCATCTGATTATCATCAGCCTTAGGGTAGTAGTTAACAGTCAAAACTGTACTAGTCTTGCCTATAACTGTACTAGTCAAGACAGTGAGAGAGGCTAGTAGAGAGTGAACAGAATGAAATGAACAACTGGGCAGGTACAGATTATAAGAAAGACTAAATTCCCAAAGGGTGAGAAATCAACCTCAAGGGAAGCATGTGGATTCCAGAATTGCCATTGATGCTACTTTCTGTGACTCTGAAATCATGGATGACCTAGCTTTGTTTGGAATCATGTTTACCCTAGATTTGAGCTTCCTGTATGCCTCAGGGTCCAGGCAAGTAATGTGAATCAGAGACTGCTTGGTTGTTAGACAATGAAGGGCTAGCTATTGAGGGCTCCTATGCTGACTTAAAGAAAATGGAGACACCTCAACTGTCTTCCCTTACAGAATGTAGCAGAAGTTGCCAGCTTTTCCAGTTATCAAGAGAAGTAAGAAGTCCAGATTTTATGTGAACTGTTTCACTTTTTCAATCTTGTCAGTTCATTAAAATTTAAAACACTATGCAGAGAACAAGGGGAAAATAAAAATACTTGTTGTCTATCTACACTTGGTGCTCTCTGAAATAGGCAACTTGGGTTGAAATGATGGAATAATGTTGAGGGTCAGGAAGTTGTGAAGGCCCATTCACTGGAATGCATTCCATCAAGTCCTTAATAATGCACTTACTATGTGCCAAGTTCATGGGATTTTGTGGTGACTGAAAGTTAAAAGTCCTGAAAAATGAATTACATATTAGGAGCTTTTCTCCCCCTCTGTGGTTATTCTTTTTGTGATGTTGACATGTGGTTGAGGCAAACCTCAGTGTTTGTGGTAGAAGAACCAGGCCAGCTGCTGGTGTCAGATTGGGTCCTATTTAGTTCTGCCACTTATTTCATGTAACATATTTGGCTCTGCAACTATTAGAAGCAGAACTCAGACAACAGACCTTAGAAAGGTTCTGATTTCTCAGTGTTTCTATTTTACTGCCTATAAAAGGTACATAATTATAATACCAATTTACAGAATTATTTTGAAAATAAAATAAGATAGGGTCTATAAATTGTTAAGCCCATGTTCTGGCTTATGTTACCTGTGAAAAAGGTTAGCTTTAATAATGATAATGATGCCTGACCTGGCAATCTGCCCATGTGTCAAAAACAAGTGATATTATAATGCTTACAGAATATAAATGTGACTTTAGATCAGGGAAGTGTGAGCAGCCATTTGGGAGGCCATCCTAGGCTTTTGCACTTTAAAGAAATTGACTCCTGACACAGGGCAATGCCCTGAAGTGGTTCTAAGCAGGTGCAAGATCAAATTAACTGCCAATCAGTTGCATATGTTAACACAAATAAGATCCCTCATGCTGAGTTCCTGGGAGGGGACAGATGTGTATTTTGGATCTGTAGTGTTTGGGGGGTTACTCTCAACAATAGAACTGCTTCATGGGAAACAGGTTTGGTCCCATTACTGCAAACCAATACCTCTTGTCTTTCAAGTGAACTGAATAACAGGAAAATCTGTTCCTGACCCCCTGTGTGAGAGGTTGCAATTGGTATCATGAAACAGAACTTACGATTTTGATTGGATCTGATGAGAATTGTGCATATCTATAAGTCTGTCTTGTAATATAAAGCATTTTTTACTTTAGTGAGTATTAATTAAGCATTACCTATGCACCACGTGTTGAGCCAGGTGCTGGGTATGAGAGCAAAAGGGACAAATTCTTACTCTTCATGTAGCTTATAGTCTAATGAAGAAGTCAGGCTGTTAAGCAAGAAATAGTGTAAGTTCAGGCTCCTAGTATAGCACACAGAGGGAGCACTTAACTTAACTTAATCTGATGAATAAACAGTGGCTTCCCAAAGGAAGTGATGGGAAAAACTGATATTTAAACTTCAGTAACATACAAGTAAGCCAGACAAGGAAAGGTGATGAAAACTCCAAGGTGAATAGGAACAAGTGTTTATTACATTAGAAACTTAAGTAAAGCATCTTTTGACTCTGCTGGTCACTGTTTCTTAATTATATGGCATGATTTGGTTTTAGGATAATTTTCAAGCTGTATGTTGTTATATTATTAAAGTACATTACTGAATTGGAGCATTGTCTTGGACTTACTGACACTTAAAATTAACATATTACATATCAGTTCCATAAATCTGAACGATATCTGTACGTGCATCAATGCTGTAGATAGATAACCCATCTTCTATTCACCTTGCCCCCTCCCATTGTCATTTCTCATTTAGCTCACGTTACCTCATACTGCACTACTACAATGTTGTCGTCACTGATTTCCTTATGTCAAGTTTTATTTTTTCCCTACTTCAATGCATTTTGTGATTTGCTGCAAAATCAAATTTCCCAAGATACAAATGATTTTATCACTTCTGTGTTTGCACTTTCTCATGGAATCCCTACAGACTGAGATGTTAGCAATAAACCATTCAGCACAGCATTCAGAGCTTTTCATATGATTCTAGCCAACCTTCCCAGCTGCTCTCACATGACTCTATTATTTTGGCATCATTGCAGACGGCTTGTTGTACTATTTTCCTGTTTCATTAGCTTTTGTTCATTAACATCGTTTGGTTTCAAATGAACTTCCCCAGTTCACGCTCCATGGACTGTGAAGTCCTCCCCAAAACTTTGTCACTCTCACTATTGTATTTTCCCCATCTTTTATTTTATTTATTTTTTAAAAGATTTTATTTATTCATTTGTTAGAAGAGAGAGGAGGGAGAAAGAGAAGGTAAGAAACATCAATGTGTGGTTGTCTCTGGCCTGTTACCCAGGCATTTACCCTGACTGAGAATTGAACCATAACCCCTTGGTTCACAGACCAATGCTCAATCCACTGAGCCGCACCAGCCAGGGCTTATTTTTCCTTTCTTTTAAATTCTAAGAGCTATAGTCACATAGTACCATGTGTACCTCTCTCTTGTATTGCACTTGTAAAATTATGCCTTGTTAGTGGAAGGTGTTTATACACTCTGATATACTCAAGGTAAGGAACATATATTCCTTAATTCTGCATTTTTATACCTAGTATAAATGATTAATATTTGGTGAAGTCTATCAATTTCACTACCTATTAAAAATTTTTTATTGTTAACTTTATTTGAATTGAAAAAGACTTGATTTTATGTACTTGTATTTGGTATAGTCTCAATTTAGGGAACCATTACTTTTTTATCTTGTAGATGTACAATGCTTGTGGTTTTTAAATGATTCCATGCTTATTATTTTGTTTTATATCCTAAGGTACATGGAACACAAATATATGCATTGATACATGTATCAATATAGCATATTTCTTGGTACAAGCACAGAAAGGGGTAAAGGCTCTCTGGAGCTCACTGAGTTAGCAAGGAGCAGAGGTGGGATTGGAACCAAGTCCTTCCTGTTCCAGGTCCTGCCATTTTTACCTGCAACTGTCTCTAGTGCATCTTCTTTTCCTCTGAAAATCCAGCTAAGTATAAATACTGTTATTGGAATTGGTATTTTCTCACTATGCACAGATGTCAGTTAAGACTGAACATGGTTCCTGCAGCAAGTTGAGAGGAGGAACTGCAATTAGCCTGTGTAGCTAGTAAAGAGCCAATCTAACAGCCAGGTGATTAGCCCAAATTATTGTGTCTATTTGGGCAGTCTAAGTTTGTTAAATAACTGTATTACCTAATTTTCAATGGGTATTGTTGCACATAGACCAGTTGCCTATTGACCAGGGGAGAGAGAGAGAGAGAGAGAGAGAGAGAGAGAGAGAGAGAGAGAGAGAGAGATAGTGCTGTGTGTGCAGATGGTCTGGGTATTGTCTCTTGGGAGCATTGTTCTTTGCTGCTGTTGCATTAGGCTTCAGAAACAAGTGATCAGAAGCACTAATATTGTAGGCCATCACTGAGGCCCACAGGTTGGATCAAACACCTTGCCTGCCTGCCTGCCTTCCTTCCTTCCTTCCTTCCTTCCTTCCTTCCTTCCTTTCTTCCTTCCTTCCTTCCTTCCTTCCTTCCCTCCCTTCCTCCTTCTCTCCCTGCACCAAGTAAGCTGTATCATAGTAAGGTAGGAAGGTCCCTGGATTTTAAATTTCAATAATAAGCCTTAATTTTTATCTAGCTCCACCATTAATTACTTTTTTGACCTTGAGCAATGACTTAAGGCTACCAGAGGTTTGGCTATCTGATCTGTAAATAAAGTTATTATTAGAATCAGATAAGACATTTTGTGGAAAATCACTTTATAAACTTTAAAGTACTTCCCTAAAGTGAGGAGTTATTGTTATTAGAAGAGGGAAATAAAGTAAGGCTTTAATTCAATTCCATTAAAAAGTTTGAATTCAAAATCTAATTAACTTATCTGCTAGTTTTTGTTGGGGGTGGAGCAGGGAGCATTTCATAAAGCCAAGAAGGCATTGTGTGTACTATATTATTCAGAAGTATTACTTATAAGTACTTTATTTCTCAACTCCATTAATCATATTTAATAATTAAACCTGTGATGATGATGTTGAGTTGCAACCTTCATAATCTAGAAAGATAATCAACTATAAAAAAATGTATCTTAACATAACTATCTGAATAACAGCAAAAGGATATAAACACTCTTCTGAACTTTTCTTGCTCTAGACCAGAAAGATAGCACTGCTTCCTTTTATGCAAAACCTTTTAAAGTTGTGAGAATTTGACTCAGTTTATTTTTACTTTTTTGCAGTCTTAGAAAGATTTAATTCAAAAAACAACAACAAGAAATCTAAAACAAAAACCAAATCAACACAAGAATAAATATAAAAAAGGACTTTTTATATTGGTGGTAGCTCTTTAAAAATACCAAAGCTTTTTATTTTCCTTATTGGAGGACTTTTATTTCAGAAATCAAATAACAAGAATTTATTTATAACTTTCAAAGGAATTTGTGTTGTGGTTATTGTGTTATTTTAAGATCTGGACTTAGGTGGAAAAAATTGGAAGAAGAAACTGATGAAAAATAAAGAGGAATATTTTCAAAATCTTCCCCATTCTACCTTTTCAATTCTCTTAAGTATCCTGAGTAAGAAACAATAACCAAACCAAACCAAACCAAAATAAACAAAAAACAACTTTCTTTAAACTTTATATAAGGGAAAAATAGTAAGTTACAGAGGAAAATGAGAAGCTGGACATTGTGGAAGAACAAATCAGTTAGTTATTAATGTGTTAAATAGAAGGACTCTTACTAGGTCTCTACATCTCGGGAGATTATCTTACTGATTTATTATTTACTTAAGACCGTGTCATTTCCTTTAGAAGCCTCAGGTAGCAAAACTCAATTACATCATGCATCAAAAATATTAGAATACAACAGCAGCGATAACAAAACACTACAATGGAAATTGAGCTAGTAGTATGTATTGAATCATGGAGTCTAGAATGGTCAGTTTTAAAATATAAGTTCAATACATCCAAACACCAATGAGGTGTTCTCCAAGTTTTTAATTCAAGGTCTCCTTCTTGGTTTTTGTACTGGTTAATTGAGCCAGTACTCTATGCCAGCCACTGCTCTAGGTGCTTGGAGACACCCAGTAAAGACAATAGACAAAACTGCCTGTGCTAATGGGGTTTGTATTCTATTGAGAAAGCCAATGAACACATCTAGAAAGAAAAATATATGTGATGTTCGATGGAAATAAGTGATAATAAGAAAAAGTAAGACAAAGTCTGAAGGGTCAAACCATCAAAGGTAAGACTTTGTTGAGAAGGTGATTTTTGAGTAAACAACTGAGAAGGGACATAGCTGGCTGCATGTTAGGAAGGACAATCCAGGCAGAGGGAGTAACCACTGTTATGACCTTGTGAAGGCTGGGGACAGGGGGATGACTAGAGTCCAGAGTACCCTTTACTAATAGAAGCAGTGACCCTGTAGGTTAGCTAGGGCCTAACAAGACCTGGGAAGATGACAAAGGATTTTGAACAGAAGAGTGAGATGATCTGGGTTTCCATTTACAGAATAAACTTGGCCGTTCTGTGTTGGGACCCATTTGGGAAAACAAAGAAACTTGAAGTCCTGCGTGGGCCAGGCTAAACCTGTAAGTCCCAACAGAAGACTGGGAATGCTGGGTACGTACATGTTTCCATGTTAAAACCAGTGGCCCTGAGGGAGAGGGACTAGGTTGTGGGAAAATACTTTAGTTACTATGAAGTCCGCCTATCCTCTCACCTTACCTAATCCTTTGCTGTATCAGCCACAGAAGTTTTTAAAATTTGAATGCACATCCTGACCTGAGTGAGATCTCCTTGCCTTTTCAGTTGTTTTTTCTGTTTCCCTGTAATTAGCATTCTTAAGCATTGATCAACAAGCTACATGCCTCCCAAGGTCTTTCAATAAAAGACCTTTGGGAATAAAGAACTGGGCCTTTGGCCTTGAGTCACTGGCCAGGTTTTCTTCCCCTTACACAAGAGCTATTTGGGACAGTGTTATTCCTCAGAAGCACCAGAGGATTTTACTGTGGGTTGGGGTCTCCCACAGGTTTGTTGAAAATAGTGTAAGGAGATCAGGGCAGAATAAGAGTTGACAAGTTAGATAAATTTCTAAGGCTATTGTTAAGAATCCAGGCAAAGTTATTCAGATCAGAACACTGGAAGTGCAGGGACTAAGACACAAATGAATTCTGAATCTATTTTTAAGTTAAAACCAACAGGATTTACTGATGGAAGGGATTTGGCTATGAAAATACAGTGGAGTAAGGGATAGAAGCAAGGTTTTTGCTTTGAATAACTGGAAATATGAATTTGCTGCCAAATGAGAGGGGAAAGTGTGAAAATTAACAGGTTTGGGGAAAACTTTCAGGAGCTCATTTTAGGTTGGAAATGCTGTTGCTACTGATTGATAGCTCTTGGCTGAACTCCTCTCTGGGTGTTGCCTTCTGAAGGGCGTGCTGCCTTGATCCCATGAGTGCAGCCTAGATCTAACCCAGTGGCTACTTGGGGTAAGAACAGTAGACCTTTTTCACTTGCCTTGATGAGAAAGCACTGAAAGTCTCCTGAGATTGGCTCAGTCATCTATGACAACTCTATCACCATTGACCTCATCCCTTGGCCCAGTCTTGTTCCCTCACCCTTCACAGTGTCTTTCCTGAGAGCACTCCCAATAGTTCTGGCATTCAAATCTCAGTCTGTTTCAGAGGACTCACTGTAAGGCACCACTGTGGATCCAAAAAAAAAAAAAAAAAAAAAGGAAAAAAAAGAAAAAAAACTATGTTTTTCTTTTAGGTATGGCTGATTCCACCCAGAGTCACTTAGTAGCTGTTCTGCAACTAAGTTATACTAGGTCCAGCAGTGAAATATACTTATTTCTATACTTTGCTCCTAGAATATGCTGGATATTGAATGTTTGTTATGTGGTTAACACATAACTGTAATGTTTTATACAGAAACTAGGATAAAACAAGAGATTAAAGGTAAAAAACAATGCTTTTAAATTAAATTCAGGTATGTCTCTGTCTTTGTGAATCCTATATACAAGTAAGTCATAATATCCTAGAGCTATTGCTTTCTTGGTTTTTTGAATGCTATACATCTATTAGCATTATCATCAATTTGCAATTATTTTTTCTCCTCAGAGCTTTGCATTTGGATCTGCATTTTATCCAAAATCTGAAAGCAGAAAAACCCAGTCAACTATGAGCAACTATTTTTGTCTACATTGTACCAGAGAACATCAGCATTGACTGTGAGCTGAATTAACCAATTTATGAAAAGTTTGGCCATTTAGACAGCCTGTGAAGAAAATAAAAGAGGAACATTCCTCATCAAGCCATGTACTGAATGCAGAACAGACTGTAAGGCATCATTCTCAAAAATTCGTGTAATTACTGAAAGTGGTATTTAGGGAGAAAAAACCCAGAGTTCATTGAGTGTTTACTGCATACCAGTAATATTGTGGGGGCTCTTTCATTTGTCTCACTACAACCCTCAGTAGCTGTGGTTCTCAACCTCAGCTGCTCATTGAATCTCTTGGGGAGCTTTCTAACCTCTCCTGTCTGGGTCTCATCCCACGGAGATCCTTATGGAGTTGGTCTGGGGCGTGACCTGAGCACTAGGATATTTTAAAATTTTAAACTTCCATAGATACAGAGAAAAGCCTGATGGGGAGAGGTGTTGGGTGAAAAAGGTGAAGGAATTAAGAACAAACTGATGGTTATCAAATGGTCATGAGAATGTAAAGCACAGTATCATAAGGAATGTAGTCAATAATATTGTAATAACTATGTATTGTATGTTGCAAGGTGGGTAGTGGAACCATTGGGAGGAACACTTTGTAAAGTATATGATTATCTAACCACTATGTTGTACACCTAAAACTAATACAAAATAATATTGAGTATAAACTGTAATTTAAAAAATAAAATTAAAAACAAAAGCTTCCCTGATGATCCTAATGTGCAGATCAGCTTGAGAATTACTGCCTTGTCAGGTAAAATATATATTCTGGACTAAACACAATTGGATAAAAGCCTCTGGCCAGATACAATATAACTAAAAATAATTGATGGCAGCAAGTTGCCTGATGTGATCTGGCCTCTGTGCTCCGACATCATCCCATTGTTCATGATCCTCCAGCCAGGATCAGGAGCCCCGCTGTGAATCAACCACGCTCTTCTCACTGCCCAGTATAATTTGGCCCAGATCACTGTCAGTATGTTGGTGTTGGCCAACTTTCTATCAAAAAAATAGATCTCAGCCAAATAATTTCCACTTAGATCCTTGAATACTCTGCAGTCACTGTAATCCTAGCAAATGACACAGTGGAACGAGCTATGGTTTGCACAGTTTACGTAATTAGCAGCATAGCTAAGAGGAAAGGCAAGTATTTCAAACCCACAACCAAATTATCTTTTGGTTTGAAAGAGATTCTGAAGTTTCCTATGTTAACCCAGCAGCTCCTTCTAAACAAATGTAAATGAATGAATAACAACCATCCTTTACATAGCCTGAGTTAGAAGCCTTCATAGCTTCCTCTTTCCACCCTCTGTAACTTCATTTCTGTGGACTTTTCTCATTGGCCTGCTTCCTAGCCCTTTAACCACTCTGAACATTCCTCTAGAGAGGTCTCCTAATTCTGCACATTCATTTAACTTGCAGGGTTCCAGACCAGACCTTTAATTACAAATTTAAAAGCAGTGATGGGAGTGGAATTATAATAACCTCATATTACTTAGTGTTATGCTTGCTCCTAAGGAAAAAAAACGACTTGGCTTTGTTGTGTTAGCTTTAGGTCCATATTACTCTAAGTTAGTGATTTTCAACCTTTTTCATCTCATGGCACACATAAACTAATTACTAAAATTCTGCGGCACACCAAAAAATGTATTTTTTGCTGATCTGACAAAAATATGTATAATTTTGATTCAATAACACTGAATGGCTATTGTATTCGTTTTTAAATTAAATTAATTTTTTTTAATTTGACAGTCTAAGGGAAAAGAGGTCTGTGTCCTTAACTAAATAGTCAGGTACTGCATGTTTTAAAAATTGTTGTGGCACACTGGATGAAAATCGCTGGTCTAAGCCATGAGGCTGTAATCATTTTTATCAGGGTGATTATTATAAACAATAATGATGGCTTCCATTTACTATATGGCTAGATGCCAAGGATTTTGAAGTAGGATAGTATTTAACTATCGTAACTCTGATTTTAAGCCTTATGAATAAGGTCAGTTTTTAACTTGCAGGGCCATGATCAAGGCTGGATCTGACACTATAATCTATGTTATTTTCACTGTCTTTAAAACAATTCTCTAATTGAATTTTAATTATTTGAAAATTAGATCATGAAAATGTTGTGGGCATGACAGAATTCTTCTGTAATAGTACCCTTTGAAGCAGTCTAATGGTTTCCAAATACAAAAGAGGACACTGCTTTCCTGTAGCATTAAATTGTTGACGGAATTCAGACTTTTTTCTTCTTTATCCACAGATTTAGCACTTGGCCCATAATAGAAACTCAATTAATGCTTGCTGAATGCAAGGTAAGACTTAAGAATAGATTTCTTTTCTCACATAACATGAAAGTAACTCAGCTGTAATGCATGTCGCTTCTGATGTAATTATGAGTTTTGACGACTGCAGTTTTCAACAGATTAATACATTCTCCCCCTAACCCCCCTCATGTGTAGGCCTGGCCCTTCCCTGTCTAGGTGTGGTGACCACTGATCTCCCTACCTCACACAAAGATAACAGAATAATCGGAAATTCTGAAGGGTGAAACTTTTCTTTTATACCTCACCTAAATAATCTGAGATAAAATCATGACTTTGAAAAGACAGTACATATTATTGTCTGGCATTTCTTTGTTAGGATATCTTTAAGATTTCAGTTCTTCCTTCAGCATGATCACAGACTACTGTTAGCTATGCAAGATGAGCTCTGCCTGTTTTGACAAAACTAAACATTCTGAACAAGAAATGAGGAGAAGAGACATGTGAAGCTTTCCTGCACATCTAGGTTCCTGTCCTGGGGGCACTTAAATACATCACGTTCTAGCACCTATCTTGACATGGTTGGAAGTAGCTGATTCTTTAATGCTACAGATGGCTGAGGAGGAGACACATAATGTTTTTATCCCCTTTTCCAGCATTCTTATTAGATTTTTGATTCAAAATAGATTTGGAAAATTAGGTGGATAACTCCAGACAAAACAGTGAATTTTGTTGTCCTGTATTAGTATTTCAATGAGAAATATAGTATATTTGTGGTCGGCAGCCTCTAAGATGGTCCCCAATGATCCCTACCTCCTGACTGGTCTTCATGCACTTAGTAAGGCTCTATCCTTCAGTGTGAGCTGGATTTAACAAATAGAATACATCTGCGATTAAGCTATAAAAAAATCTATGACTTCATCTTGTGTGCTCTCTCTTGGGCCACAGATGAGATTGCAGCCACAGCCGACAGTTTTACTGTAAATTCATGAGACACCTTGAGACAGAGGAACTCCACTAAGCCATACACTGATACCTGTGCTGCTATAGCACAGGTATTATACTAGTATAGGATAATAAATATTTGTTATTTTTTGCTTGTAAGTGTTGGGATGACTTATGGAACAGCAATAAATAATTAATGTGCTATTAAAGATGCAAAAGCTTTCCCTCTGCTAAACTCCAAATGTGTTTTCTGTCCCTTCTCTTTTGTGATAAAATTCTCTTGTGGCATTCACCATATTTTTACCTATATTATAAATATGCCTAATTTCTCCTGCTTGTCTATAAACTTATAGAGAACAGAAACTCACTGCTGTTGATTTTTGAATTCCTTTAGGTCCCAGAAATGAGCCTCATATGTAGCAAATGCTGAATAAATATCTGATTAGCAAATATATGAATAAATCTTGCCTTTAAGGACCAAGATGCATCTGGGTAGCTTGATGTTAGACAAGGCTCCTATTTGATCTGCTATCATTTCCTTGATCCCTCATGTATCTTAATATATTAATAACAGATTTTCAAGCATAATCTCTACTGAATTTTTACTGTAGAAGACATGATTAAGGCTTGAGTAAATGACATGACTTCATTGTTTCTTTAGGATGTATAATACGTGATCACAAATCAAAACATAATCTGTATTTATATTATTTAAAGGACATGGTTTATGTAAAAATGAGTAATCACTTGAATGTATAAATAAAATGAGTTTGTCTTCAGCAGCAATGCATAGAACTGTTACTAACAAGCAGCAAAGCAGTATTTTCATGTAAAAATGTATGCTTATATTTTTGCCCCATGGTAGTTCTTTATTGTTATCTTTTAACATAAACGTAACAGGTATAGGAAGGAGAAGAGGGCCACCAAGATCAGCTTGGGGAAGTGGAAACTGTGGGTCTGGGTACACTGACATTGCCTGTGTAACAAAAGGTGCCACTGGGGTTATCATGCAAAGCACTAGAAATTAGAATGAGCTAGAAGGACTTAAACAGGCTTTAAAAATTTTTTTATACTAAAGAACACATAAAGGGTACCCTTTTGCTGCCATCACAAAAGGATTTAATAAGGAAAATAATCTTTAATTAAGCCTATCAGGGGAAAGTAAAGATATATCACTGGCATAGAATCAATATATCAATTGACTTTATTTTTGCTTCTTGTCACATAAAGTGGAAACAATCAGTAAAGCACTGTCATATATATATGTGATTTTTGTACTAAATGTTAGTAACTAAAGGAGCTGTAAATAACAATAAAACTATCCATTGTCACTTTGGTTTTATTTGTCTTCTGACTTCCACTCGTCAGCATAGACCATCACTTTCAATGACTTCGTTATCTGACTCAAACACCAGGATAGTTCTGCTGGTGGCTTTAATTACTTCTCATCAAAGCTACATTGGACAGTTTCAGAAATGCATTCTTTGCCTCCTAGGACATGTTAAAGGACAAATGATTCTCGTCTTTCAGTTGTTCATCAGAAATGGCAGAAAATCATTTGGTTTAGCCAACTTCAGTTAGGGTCTTCAAGAGCTGTGTGTGCATGGTGGGAATAGAAATGTGAGGGCCCGGCCCAGGTCTTCGTATGTCCTCAATGTGGTTTGTCCTTCCTGAGCCAAGATTCTCTAACGTGGTTTCAATTGTTTTAAATATCATTTCATAAGTGAATTTTTTGAGTGCTTAAAATATTTCAATTTTTCCTGTGACATATGGTCTATTGTGACTGAAGGAAGGGGACAGCATGCATTGGGTGAGCAAAGGGTACCTGGGGCAAATGTTCTAAATTAATGAATGTTGGACCAGGAGTCAGGGCCCTCAGTATTAATTTTGGCTCTGACATGATAATTTAATGGATTTTGCATTTTTTACAAAAAAAAGGTTGTTATTTCCCACTTTTTTATCTGAGAACTATGAATTGGGATCACAGGTTATAGGTTGGCAACATAGGCACTGAAAAGGACTTTGGAAATCATATAGTTATCCTCTCCTCTCTGAGGTTTATAGAGGAGTGAATTTTCATTTTCTCAGTTGATCAATAGATGCTGGAGTTTGATAGAGAGCATGTTCAGGACTCAATTCATAAACCACCAACATTTGCTTGTTTCTTTCCTACTTTCTCTTGATGTCTAGTCCAGAGATGTATGTAGCTAGCATGGCTTAGTTGATTGGAGCATTATCCAATGCACCAAAAGGTTGTGAGTTCAATTCCCAGTCATGGTACATACCAAGGTTATGGGTTTAGTCCTTGTTTGGGATGCATACAAGAGGCAATCGATCATTGTTTCTCTCTTGCACCAATATTTCTCTCTTTTTCACTCTGCCTTCCTCTCTCTCTAAAATCAATCAATTTATCCTTAGGCAAGGATAAAAAAGAGAAAGAGAGGGAGAGATATATGCCTAACTCCACATGAATTAGCATCTACCCTGCTGCCGTTTACAATTGCCAGCCATAGATTTCATAGTTCCCTACAGTGTGGAGCCATACAGAAATTTTCATCTGCTTGAAAGAGGTTGGAATGTGATCCAGTGTCTCTCTATGATTTGGGGAAGGCTAAAAGTGAAATCCCCTTACATGAACATTTTCCAGAGAAGTGGGCTCTTCATAGAAGCTACTTGCATGTCCATGAACTGACAGGTTAGGATGTCTTGTCACTGTCCTTCATGACTAAATGCAACCTGGGAGTTGTCAGGCATATCTGGGCCTGGGGGCCCTGCCATTCCACTGTGATCCATCATTACTGCACCTGGGCCATTTCACTGCACTAGTGATAAGGTGGCAACATGAAACTGCACTTCACTTGGCTTGAAGACAGACACTGACTGTCAGGGGAAAGGAGGAGAATTCTCACCTACTCCATGAGGTTGGCCTCATTCCCTCATGACCAAGGAACTTGGGTCTTCAGCTTTTAGCCTGTTTTTTCCATTTGGTTTTCAGGCATCATATCAGATAGGCATGTGGTCAACAGACCAAGAACTAGCAGAAACATTCTAACTTCAAATCTTTCTTGGATTGTCTGCATGTGACCCTGAGTTCCTGGATTTAACAATTTTTTCTTGGAAGAATTCCATTTTGAAAAATCACTGAGTACTTTTCTATTATTCTGGGTACAAAACTGAGGAATAATAATAGTAAAAAAAAACCCAAGCTCACATGTATGGAGCATGAATTATGGACCAGGCTCTGTGTTAAACACTTCATATATTATGACAAAAGTCCTCACACAAATCTAAATGAGGGGATCATTTATAATCTTCATATTATATACCAGGAAAGTGAAGGGAGGATAATTATGTCACTTGCCCAATAATTCAAAGCTCATTAGTGATGAACTCAGTTTCAGGTCACAGTGGTCCTTTTCTAAGGCCTAGCTCCTAACCAACACCCAGAATCCAAGAAACTTGTAGCCTACATGGGCATGGCACTCAAGAAACATCTAGTCTTAGTAGTCATGCAAATAACTAAAATTAATATGAGACAAAATTAAATAATCATTAAATAATGGTGAAAGCACTATTGATGCAGGAGCACAAGGGAGAAAAAGCTGGTCTAACTCAGGGCGTTGCTGACTGAGGCATGAGCAGAGGATGGATCAAGATGGGGATGTGCAGTGTTTCAGCAAGAACACTGCTGGGCCCTGGTTGGTGGCACAGTGGATTAAGTCTCAGCCTGCAAACTGCAAACCTAAGAGTTGCTGGTTTGATTCCCAGTCAGGGCACATTACCAGGTTGCAAGCCAGGTCTCCAGCCAGGTCCTTAGCTGGAGGCAGGTGAAAAGCAAACATCCATTGCTGTTTCTCTCCCTCTCTGCCTCTCTCCTTTTCCCTCTCTCTGAAAATAACAAATAAAATCTTAAAAAAATTTTTTAATCATTATTAAAAAAAAAAAAAAAAAGAACACTGCTGGGCAGGCTAGGAGTGTGTGCTCTGTGGAGGCCTAAGGTGGGAGAACAGCTGGGAACACAGTTTGAAACAAAGTCATAAATAAGTTTGAATCCAAACCAATTATGTAGATTTTTATCTTGCAGACAATAGGTACTAACTTTAAATTTTAAAGCAGAGTGTCATGATCTGTCCTGTGTTTTAGGGAAGCAGCTTTGACGATGTCGGTAGGTACATTGAGGTGAGAGGTGGGAGAGGTTGAAGTAGATTGGGACAGGTGGGGGTGGGGAGAAACATGAGGAGAAGTAGAGACATGAAAGTGAAAGGCCTGGTGACTGCTTACACATGTAGGGGGAAGATATTGGTTACTAGCATGGGTGTTAGGTTGTAGGAGCCTCTGGGGAAGAAAAAGTAACCCAGGGAAGGACAGGTTACAGGAGGTGTTTCAGAGCTGAGGATTGTAACCTGAGTTGCAGACTCAGTTCTTGGTTCTTGTGCATGTGTGAGGGCTTGCAGATCAACTATGTGAAAATTCCCAGGGGAGACCAAGGTTGGGATTTAGAGCCCAGGGAGGGATCAGGGCTAGAGTCATTAGTACAGAAATGCTTGATGAACCCCCACTGTGGGTGGATGTTGAAGGAGGTAGTGGAGAAGCACAGGTGAGGATGAGGACAGGATCAGAAGCACCTTTCCCAAGGAGTAGCAGAGGACGGCTCCAGGCCAGGGATCATCTGAGAGAGGCAATGAGGAGGGTGAGTCAAAAGGTGGCAGGTGAGACCTGGAAGCAATAGAGAGAACTATTTCCATCTTCATTTCAAAGGCCTTACTTATTTTTTAAAGGCAAATGATAGAAATCAAGTAGTCATGGCAAACAGAAATAAAGCAATTCACCATCATCTCCTGGCTCTAGTCAGACTGTTCAACACTATTTAGTTCAAACAGATAAAGATGTGTTTCAGCGTGGCTTGGAGCAGTCAGTTAAGGAAATTAATGTCAGGAAGCCACTGCAGCAAAAGTGTTTAAATTTTAGTTTCTTCTGCAGCTGTGCTTTCTCCACTTCTCAGCAATCAGAATTTTCTTACCCTCTGTTCTTTCTGGCTCTTGGAATTGAAGGGATAATATTTCTTTTCCTTCTATTAAAAAAGAAAACATCCTGAGGTCATAGATTTCCATTATTTTTAGTATTTACATTATGTATATCATTCAAGCATAGAAGGCTTTGTTTAGTTTAAGTTAATAAACTAAATAGTTTATTTAGTCTTTGGCATGTCTAACAAGCTCATCCCTCTATCCCCAGTTTATAGTGGAGCAAGTCAAATTCAAAGGTTTTCCTAAAATTAAATACTGTAGGTTAGACAACTTAAAAAATAAATTAAACCTTTGTTACATGTTTCTTTGACCTCTCCAGACAAGTCTCATTTCAATATCTGTTCTTGTTGATTTATGACACTTGTAAACCTGGAGACCTAAAACTAGAAGATACTGTGAAAGTTACCAACTCTTCTTTTTACTGAGCAAAGCTCATTCTAGCTAATGACTTATCAAAGTCCTGTGTTCAGAAATTTCTAGACATCACCACTAAGTGGTGTCTATGCCTTTACAGTTTAAGTATCTTTTCATTCTGCCTGCAGGCTCTGTCCCACTTCTTCAGGTAAACTTCACTTGGGCAGGAGGGATTTAAGAAGCTCTAGCAGGCAGGCCACTCAAGAAAACTGCTAGGTGTGAGATGTATGTCTGACATAGCTTTGACTCAGAGCTTCAACCTTATTCCTGAAAGCAGGTCTCCAGCAACCCCGTTTTGATCAATGAATGCCTATGTCATTTCTGTGCCTCAGTGTCTATCTTGGTCCTATGTCTAGTATCTTAATTTTTCCTGGACACCAGAACCTGATTTTGATTCCCTCCTGATGCCACAACTGTATCTTTGACCTATAGCCAGTGCCTGGGGCCCTATCACCTTCCCATGGGTCACAAGCTTGGACTGCTTGTTTCTTGGCTGCCGAGTTTTGTCCATCTGGCAGAAGACCTCTGGGCTCTCTCAGGACCATTGTGTTTGGAAGTTCTACTACCTGAGGATCTGTACTTCTGTCCCTCTTGTGGCTGTTTTTGCTCCTTCAGGGCCTGCACCACCCAACTGGGAGGGGCTGTTCCTGGGTCCTGCCCCTAAATCTTTTTTAATCCTGAGATTTTTACATGGAATTAGTGAGCAGCAAAAAGCCAGGATTTAACAGGGTGGAGTTTGGCTATGGGCATGGGGGGTGGGGACAGGGGATGGGAAAGGCAAGAGTAGAGTAATGGGGGAGAAATTGGGACACCTGTAATTGAACAACAATAAAATTAAAGTATATATATATATATATATATATATATATATATATATATATGCACATATATTAAACAGGCAGGATTCCTAACTTCTGAGCCAGCATTTTTTTTCATTGAATCATGCTTTCTCTTTCATTTCCTGTATGACTTGGGTCCACCACTTACAAGAGTGTGAATTTAAGCAACATTTTCCACTTCTTGTAGAATCACTTTCATTAGATGAGATATTGAGATAATAATGTTCAAGTGTTGCTACATGTTTTAAATGAGATACAAGAATTTGTGGCATATACTTGGCCTTCAAAAAATGTTTGATCTCAAGGGCTATGGTTTTTACCACTCATCTTTTTACTACCAATTACCTATATTTTCCTTGTGCTAAATAATGTAACAGGGAGTTTACAGCAAGGCTAAGTCCAACATTTGTGGATCTGCTTTGGTGCAACAGTATTGATTGAGCACTAAGTTGGTTTTCTACTACTTCATGGCTTCACTTGCTATACCATTATTCTGAGTATGGCTGTGTTCTTGAATGTTGGTATCATGTCCTCAGGTTAGTTACACATGGGCATTGGAAAAATATATCATTAGATGGAATCAGTTGCCTCTATTTTTAAGGCCCATCTGAAGCCTTGGGCTGTGTTTGTCTTTCACGAAATAATGGGCATTATGATACTTCTCTTTGTGAAAGTGTATAGGCAAAAATACCTTATGAAACAAAATCAAAGGAGACCTTTTAAGTGAAATATTTAGCAGAAAAAAGCAGCCTCTGTGTTAGTGTTTAATTTCCTTAGGAAATTCTAAAAGGTTCTCTAGCACCTGGTGCTCAACGTATGTTATTTTGCTTAGATAAACCAAAGTTTAACTTTCCCATTAATACTCCTGGCATCTTTATTACAGTACTAATTAAATAAATTTTACAAATCTTATGACTGTCAAATCACATTTATCCCAATTTCATGACTCCAGCCAGATGTCTTATATCAGAGGTTGAGGAGGAAGGGTTATCTCATTATTAAGCCCAGGGTTAACCCATCAACTGCAACTTAGTTAAACTATAAAATCTATGTGTTTTTTAAAATTTAATTTTATTGTTGTTGTATTACATCCATCCCCTTTTTACTCCCCTCTGTCCCCTTCCCCACCCGCCCACTTCCTATGTGTGTTTTAATGATGGTTCAGAGTCACACGACCTTGATATTCTCTGCTGTGTGGTTTAGTTGCTGGTCAGTCTATGTGCAAACAGAAGGCCCCACTTAGATAGAAGGATGCCTGCCTGAAGTCACAAAGCCTGCTCCCATTATTCATTTCTCACCCAGCAGAAGCCCTCAGAGCTTTACCAGCTAACTGGCAGCTATAACATGATTATTGTAGAACTACTCCATTTGGGGTAAGTCATACTGTACTTGGATTAAGAGTGTATTTTTGAATTCACCTCCTTATCCAGACACCTTGGAAGTCAATGTATTCTAAAATTAAAGAAATTTGGGAATTGAAGAGCATTGAGAGTGTGTGTTGTTAGTACACTGTAGATGCCTCAGGGCCTGTTGAGTCCTTCTCAGAGGCCAGTGTCATACAGCTATAAGTTATAATCTCTTTATTAACTTGTGGGGTATAACTAATGGAACCTGGGAAGCAAAGAGGTAATGACATGCTGACATCTCTCAGTTCTCACCATAAAAATGGTGGTGAGAGTTTTAAAATGTGAGGAAGCAAATAAATAAAGCCAGCTAGTCCTGTTTTCCTGATGTCAGTTGGTATCATAATTATAAATTAAGCCCTTTCAGTGAGCAAAGCCCAATGTGGGTGGTAGGGTTTGCTGTCTACTACTATTAGAGTTCCTTATCCTTTCTCTTGCCTAGCTTGCTCATCCAGGCTGTCAGGCCGAATTCTTTGTTATGTGTGTTCAATCTGACCATTGCAATACTGATGACTTGATTTCAAAAGAGGAGGAGAGGGCTTTTCCTCTGGACCAAAGAGTGTTAGGAAAACCAACAGTACTAGTATTCCAGGCAAACAGCTCTGTGTTCTCACCAAGCAGAGAAATACTTGAAAAGAAATGTCTAAATCACCTGGCATATTAAGGCATCACTTTCTCACACATATTTTAACAGACATTTTTTTTTTCCCATTGTGGAGAGACAGAGGTTTGAGGAAGATGTCAAATCACTTAAACCTGCAGCACACCACAGCATGGAAGATGTAATCTATATTTGTCTTTTTGTGAGGCAGCAAACCAAGTAGGTATTTACGTATATCTTGAGTGAAGTGGATCCAAACAGTTTATGCCTCTGTCATCATAGGCAGGTGAGCGCCTTGCAAGACTTATCCTCCTTCTCTCTGCCTCCTAGCTATCAACGTCCTTTTTTCCCTTCTACAAAGCAGCCAGTGAGACGGCAGGAATCTAGAGCTGTATGTATTAAGAACTTTGGTGAAAGGCTTACTATTGAGAAATGAGATGTGCTTGGGTGGAGCCATTCAAGCAGGTGAAATTTAGATCTTGTTATTGGTTACAAAAATTAAGATAACAATAGGATTAGGGAGGTAAATGGACACAAGGGTATTTCTATAGTTAGCATGGAAATGAATGTTTGTTTACTTGATGTTTCTTTAGACTGCAAGCTCTTGGGAAATGACTCTACCTTTGCCTCCAAACATACAAGATGCAAGGCACCAAGGTTTGCTGCTCATCATGGTTGCTAAATATGACTTCATGTTAATTTTTCTGGTCCCTAGTTATGGGCAAAAGGATTATGTTTTATCTATCTACCTATCTATTTATCATCATCATCTTTTTATATATATATACATACACATATGTTAATAGGTATCAATAGAAATGGAATGTGAATATTTTGAAATATATAAAGATACTATAAAACAGAATTAAAATTAATTAAATATATATACACTAATACATATAGACACATATATTCACATACAGTCTCTTTCACAATCTATTCCTAGCACTGCTCTCCAACCTTATGTTTCTCCAGAGCTGTATAACAGGCCAGGCATGGGCATTAACAGATCCCAGAAAGGTGTGTTCTAAGGAGTGATGTTGATATCAATCTGGAAGGGGCACATCCAGGTGTGCCCTGGGCAGGCTGTGAACTTCTAAGATATGCTAGTTGCCAGGCTTCAGCAGTGACACCAGAAAGCTTTTTGTTGGGTAAAAAAACCAGGGTTTTTCACTAAATGGAGGTGCTTACTAAATGTTTATTGAATGAGCGAGGTTGAGAGGCAGGGGAAGAAAAAGAGAGAGAAGAAAGTTGGTGGGAACCAGCTGGATGGAAACTCTTGACAGTCTGTTTTGATCCCTCAGATAATTGGTAATGTTAAACTCTCTCAAACAGCAACTTACTTTCCCTGGTTTTGCTTATAGAGACTTGCCAGATTAATACATGGAGATGAGACAAATGAAAATGCAACCTGCAAACCACTGAAAATGCGACCTGTTAATTGCTGGCTGTGAAGCAAAGCGGACTGCCAAAAGGCTAAGGCCTGTCTGCAAGAGATGACATTTGGCTAAAGGAAAGTCTATTTTTTTACTTGTCTTTCAGTTGTTTATAGTTAGAATGTTACTTCTAATTTACTTATCTTACTTAAATTATAAATTGTTCCCACGTAAGCAGCCTAGCTATAAAGTGAGAAATTGTTAAAAAGTTAAGAGAAATTATTTAAAAGCCCAAATATTAGGTCACTTTCAACCTAGTGGCAACATTTGTAGTTCAAAAGTATATATAGACTGCCCTGGTTTGTGGCACAGTGGATAAGGCACCAGCCTGCAAACCCAAAGGTCGCTGGTTTGATTCCCCAGCCAGGGCACATAACCAGGCTGCAAGCCAAATCTCCAGCCAGGTCTGTAGCTGGAGGCAGGTGAAAGGCAACCATAGGTTGATGCCTCTCTCCCTCTCTGCATCTCTCTCTTCCTCCTCTCAGAAAATAATAAATAAAATCTTTAAAAAAGTATATATAGAAATCTTGAAATGCCTAAAGCTGCCATGAAATATTTTTAAAAGTCAAAAATAAAAATTAACTACAGATAAAGCTGGCAGCAAGCACATAATATCCCATTGTTAAAATGTCAGGTGGATTCTGTAAGGATACCCTTAGGTGGAGAACTAGTGAACCAGACACCAATATCTGGGAAGCCTCTAGCTGTCAACAGTGTTTGAGGATGAAAGCCACCCCTGGGTTGCATTGTTTTTTCTGATTCTAGTTCGTGATGTTCCTGACCTTGAGCTGAGTTGGCAGGGGTTTGTCTTCCTGATGGTGGCAGCCTGACTCTAGCTGGTGGATCTGGCCTCCCATCTTGGTTGCTGCATTTCTTTCTCTGCCAGGCCATCTCTGCTCATCGGGCTCTGGCATATTAGCTAACCTGAAGCTGGACCCTGTCAGCTTCCCTTGCTTGAAACTTCAGTGTGAGGGTCATTATCGTGACTGAGACTCTGACTCTACTCCAAACACCAAAGGAGACAAGCAAGCAGTGCTGGCTGTCTTGCCCTATGACCTATCAAGGTCTGTAGTTTCACAATGAAAATTAAAAGCAGCACTTTGTTGTGAATGCCTCTAATCATTTTGAACATGAGCAGTGGCAACTTGTATTCCTTAAGATTCAGCTCCTGGCTGGGTCAGCCTGGTGTGGGGGGGCTGTGCCTGGCCTCCCCAGGGGTGGGGGTAGCCCCACTTTTTAATAAGCACTTCCCTGCAGGCACCATGAGAGTGACAAGATTTCTTTTTTGGGCCCACATTGGCAGATGGGAAACTATCCTAAGCTTGAGATCCTTTAAGTAATGTTTCATTTTTTAAAAGATTTTATTTATCATTTTTAGAGAAAGATGCAGAGAGGGAGAGAGACATCAACCCATGGTTGCCTTTCACCTGCCTCCAGCTACGGACCTGGCTGGAGACCTGGCTTGCAACCTGGTTATGTGCCCTGGCTGGGGATCAAACCAGTGACCTTTGAGTTCAAAGGCTGGTACCTTATCCACTGTGCCACCAGCCAGGGTTTAGTATTATTTCTAAGACCTACTCACACAGTGGTTTATTGTCTAAGTGACTGGCCTGCATTGCGAAGGGGTTTCAGAGAAGCACAGCCAAGGGACCTGCACAGGGCCGACCAACCTCCACACCCATGCAGGGTATGTGCCATGGGGCAGCAGTTCTCAAAGTGTGGCCTGGAGACCCCTGGGCTCCTGAGCCTCTTGCAAGAGGATCCTTGAGGTAAAAACTGTTTCCAAAATACTACTTAGATATTTTCCTCTCTTCTTACGGGGTTTTCTAGAGGATACAACAGATTGAATACAAAGCAAGATACAAGAATCTTCTAATAATCTATAATAAAGAGATTTGCAAAAGTATAAAATGTCACTCTCATTATTTTTCTTTGCTTTGAATAATGAATATTTAAAATGTTTCTCAGTTTTAATTTCTAAGAAGGTAAATAATGCTATGTATAGTCAACACAAGCACAGGCCTTTAGAATGCTCAATAACTTTAGAGACTGTGGAGGAGTCCTGAGCACACAAAACTTGCAGACGGCTGCCCTGGTGGGAAATACATGGGCTTTGGAGTTAAATAGACCCAGCCTTGAGTCCTGAATTGTTTCTAAGTACCTAGGACATTGGCAGTTTCTCTGCACTTCAGTTGAGTCATTTTTGGAAGGACAATAATCCTAATCCCCACGGAGGCCCTACAGAGTAGCTCAGACACAGCAGGAGAAGCGGTGGCAGGGAACAGATTTTTCACCCTTGTGCCCACAGCTGCCCCTCAAATCCCTAAACTGCTGTCTGGGGAGAAGACTGACCTCATTTGCCCCTTTGTCCTCAGTTAGAGACAAGGCGGAGGTTGTTTTGGTGAGCTTCAAGGACCTAATTTACTCCTGCAGGCTCCTCTTTCCTCTTTGTCCTCTTCTGAAGATTCGTAATCATCATAATAATTAAGATGCCTCCTACTCACTCTGTGCTTTGAGATACCTGATGGCAGGACATGGGCCATTTCACTCACAGGGGGAGGTGCACAAGAATGGCCACAATAACTGCCAACTCAGCTGGTATGTGCCCTCTAGTTATAGGTGGAACCAGGGGAATGCTCAGTATCTGACCAATATCTACAGTAAGTGAGGAGTCACGCAAATCATGCTTCCTATGTACTAGAATTGGTAGCTGACCCTTGGCTGCTCCTTACAGATCCATGCTTTTCTTGAGGCAGGTGCCAGGACTGACCTAATCAAGCACCATATGTGTATTGAAAGGCATGGGCAGCTGTTAGCTTGCCAGCTGGGTGCTAGGTATGTGAGGCAGAGTTGAGGCCTCACCCACTTGTTGTTTCTTTCATTGTCTTTAAAATTATGATCTTAAAGTCCTACTCTGAGTGGCTCCATGTAGTACTCAGGCCTTCACTAGTCATCTGGGAGGCAGAATCTTACAATACCCCCATAAACTGGCACAGCACACAGGCGGGCAAACATGGGAACACAATGTTGATGAGAAGTGAAAAACAGCATAATTACTCCAGATTTTGAAAACATGTAAGTATGCCCAAATCAATGGTTATCATGCAGGAAACCATTGTCCACCTAGGTGGTAAAATTCTAGATCTTTTCATTCACTGATGGAATATAAACCTGTCGGGATTTTGGATTAGACAACGGTCTTGTCAGCATGGGGAGAATCTTACTTGGCCATAGATTCTCACACTGTTGTACTGCCATTGTCTGACTCAACTCTGTTCTGAGACCTTCAGTCCCACCCAGCAGGTTTCTTCCTCTCTCCTGGCCCTACACCTCAGAAAGGAAATGATCCCGTAGGGACTGTGCATGCCTCCTGGTTCTTCTTTCATTAAGATCACCTGCTTTTGTACTTTAGACAGGCTGTGTCAGAATGATCAGGGTTGGGAGATAGAAAGGGGAGATGTGTTTATAAAGCCCAAGATGGTTCTTACATAGCCCAAATTTAAGAATTATGGCATAATGATCATTATATATTTCAACAGTATGACTTTGATTTAGCAGAAGTTTTAAGAGCACACTTGCCTGAGTGGATGGTTGGGGTCTTGTTAGAGTATTTTCATTGAAGAATCCAGGACAGTATATAGCTAATAACTAGGACTGATAAATAATTAATGGTTTGGGAGGCACAGTGAGTTACAACTTAGTTATGAACAGGACACAGGAAATTGAAATTGGAGGATACATGAAAGGTCTAGGTCTGAACTAGATTTTTTTCTTATTTCCTAGAGAATGACAATATTTTGGCAGATCACTTCTAGGGAAGGGAAAGTAAGATGAGGGGGTGAATCTAAGGAGTGGGAGAAAAATTTGAGACAGCCTGTCATAGGCTAGACAATTTTAGGTCTACAAAGTTCTTTCCAACTCCTGTTGGTTTCCTTAGGATCTGAAATCTGTCATTTGGAAAGCTGACTTACGTGTTGACTGCATTTTCTAAAATGATGTGGTTTTTTTTGTTGTTTATAAGTACTATTTGAAATTTCCAATCTGTCTGAATTATGCCATGAAGATGAAGGTACAGAAGAAATCTGATCTATCCTAGAGTGCAAGTTTTTATGAGGGTAACAGATACTTAGCATGTCAGGGACAATGGAGAAAACCCAACAGGGAAGCAGTAAACTGGAGACACTGAAGCTCCTTGATCCCCCTCCCAGAGTCCCTGACAGGCTGGGTTGCCCTGTCTTGGTAGATTGTGCTCTACAGCCTCCCTGAGATTCTCTCTTTTGGGCTCTCCCTCTCTCTTCTGTTCCTGTACTCACTCTGCTTACCCAGCCCTCTGCCAGGGAAGTCACAATCGCCTGTCTGAACCCAGGCTGTTAACCAGCCAAGCTCTGCTCTCCCCAGTGGCTTGATTGGCAAGAGCACCCATGTCAGGAAACTGAGACTAGTGTCTTATTCAAGGACAACTGGGATTATGTATTTGGATTCTTGTCTGTGCTCTTACTTAAAATCTCAAGGTCTCTAGTGCATTTCTACACATTTTGTGGGTGGATATGGGAATAGGGGCATGTATTTTACATGACAGAAATAGCAAGAGACATTTAATAAAATCAGGTAAAAAAATCAAGATTATAAAGACTATTCTGCTGACATAGTGAACATTTAACTTCTGAGGTGTCATTAGGAAGATGTTAACTCACAAACCTATTGTTTAGCTACTGGCTTGTTCCAGAAAAAGTGGCTATAAATGCCACTTGTACTTTAGGCTGAATTACATCTTTTTTCTTTTGGTTCTGCCTCCTTTCATGTCAGACATCCATCTTTTGTACATGCAGACAATAATGGCTATAGAAAGTGCTGGGTCTGGAGAGTTCGAAGTGCATTTCATATAGTCCAGTCAGGTCATGTGTTGTAGGAAATCTAAACTCCCTGCTATGAAGTCAGGGGCAGAAGACAAACTCCAATCCCATTCTGAATAAATCACTTTCTTTGAGGTAAATCAAGACAATGCAATACCTTACTCTAGAAAATCTTTGCCAGTGATGGACACTGTTTTGTGTACTAAACAGGAAAAATGGTGCTTTTGTGTACTAAAATATTGCCATGATACATAACAAAATTTTAGTGTTATAAAACTTAGCAGGCAAGTAAGCTTTTGTAAAAAACTGTTACCATTTTAATAAAGCTCCCAATATACCAAAGCATTATTTTTCTTTCAGATCATAATATTTGAAGGCAACAAGAACCTTAAAAACTTTCCCGTGAAAGGGTCACTCTGGCTACCCTTGCGATAAACTTGCCAAAATTTTATTTGACTTTAAAATTTTGAATATGTCTTCAAATTTTCATCAAGCCCTATTTCCTTGCAGCCCTGTATTGTGCACATATGTGTGTGGTGGGATGGAACAGCAGGAAGGAGTTCCTAGGAAATAAACAAGAGTTACGCTTCATGAACAGCAGAGCTCTAATAATGACAAAGTCACAGCCCATTCACTGTCTAGTATTGATCATGGTTGTTCCTGACAGTGCCATCAGCCCCTTCTTACTTTTAGTTTTTAAGTTTCCAATCCCAGACAACCCACACAGACAGATGATCGTTCTAGCTTCAATGTACTTCTCAGAGGCAGAAGGGGAACACCTGCTGACTACAGATGAGAGCTCTGGCTTTCTTTGCACTGTTATCTGAAAAACTTTCCATTGAGGTTACACAATGACGATGAGAGTTATTGTGGAAAAAAAAATCCTTAAATAAGACTAGCATTATTTGTGACATGCAGTGTTCGGTGAAGAGTTTAAGTGGATGTCTGCACAATTCAGCTCTTACAAATTTGCAATTGCAATAAAGAGAGTAATTGAAGAAAAAGTTAGTTTTGCTCTGAATTATCTAGAATATTGCTTTTTATCTCACTTTATAATGTGAAGACATAGAACTAGATGAGCCAGTTGTAGGGAAATGGTGGGAAAATATCAGTCCTCAGCAATGACAACCATTGGAAAATCCAAATTAAATACATATACCCTGTGGAAAGCATAGTTTTAGTTATTAAAGTATGGCTAAACATCTTAATTTATTTAAAAAAAAAACATGACTGAGTGTGGATGTGAACAAAGAAATGTGTATTCAGGATATATTCTTCTTCAAAGAAATCACAAGCAAACATTGTTAGTTCAAACACTGTCAGCTTCAGGCTCCCATTCTAACTAACATCAGTATCCAAGAGTGAGAAATGAAGAAATACAGGGGGGTCCTGGATGGTTGGCTCAGTTGGTAGGAACATTGTCCCATGTACCAAAAGTTGCAAGTTTGATCCCCTGTCCAGGTGTGTACAGGAGGCAACTGATCTATGTTTCTCTTTCATTTCTCTCATCTCTCCCTCTCTCTTTTTCTCTCTCAAATCAATGAACATATCTTTGGGTGAGGGCTAAAAATAAAAGAAATACTGGGGAGATGCTGGCCTAACATACAACTGGAAAGTAGGAGAAAGCTTTTGTCAGGCTCTTTCCACTGGACTGTCCTTGTTCTCTCCAGCCTCTCTGGGGCTCTGGTGACAGTATTTCTTTCCCTCATCCAGGCTATATTCTCAAACTGATCCCCAATTGCCCTGAATGTTCCATGATATTGAGTTTATCCTTTGCAATAGACTTTCCCAGACCCATTATTCCACAAAGCTTTTGCAGGGTGTCTGCCTAGCCCAAGTGATCAGCCAGTGAAAATACGGTATAGATGTGCTGTGGATTTTCCCCAGCCAAAAGATATGTTTTCCAAAAAGGCCTTGGATCCCATAAAAATTGACTGCACTGAGTACTATAAAAATTGTCAACACTCTTTTCAGTGGAAAATATTTTGTGAAGGGCAGTGTTTTCCACTACCCCTTAAATCATACCTCTGGAATGACTGCCATGCCACATGCTTTCTGCCTGGATCTAAGGTCATAGGTTGGACTGAGCTATTTACAGAACCTCCTTACTGGGCTTTTGTCCTCATTGCTTGCTTCTTCAGTGCTTTTGTCCTGCTCATGGTGCTGAGTGACTGCATTGGAGCAGTGAGATCCATGCCACTCCCCTCAAAAACCTTCCCTTGTTGCTAATTACCTGCCACAGGAGTTCTGTCTTCTGGATGTGTTGTGGATTGGGTCCATCCTGCCATCTTGGCCTCTTGTTTGGTTACACCTGGCACAGATTCTGTGCTTTCATAACACCACAGTGCAAGGGAGTGTTGGGGCTGCTTTGACCTTCCATCTAGACCACTAAACCTTCCTCTGGATCAGCAATAAGGCTGTTTCATTTTCTTATTGTTCATGTGCTCACTGGAGTAGCACTTTCAATTTCCTTTAAGAATGTTTTCTTTGCATTCTCAACTTGGTTAACTGGTCAAGAGACCTAGCTTTCAGCCCATCTCAGCTTTTAATGTACCTTCTTCACTAAGCTTAATCATTTTTGGTTTTTGATTTAAAGTGAGATACATGTGACTCTTGCTTTTACTCGAACATGTAGTGGCCATCGTAGGGTAATTAACTAGTATAATGTCAGTATTTTTCTGTCTCAGGGAACAGAGAGGTTCAAGGAATGGGGAGAGATCAGGGAATGGCCAGTCAGTGGATCAGTAAGAAACAATTCTCATTGGTTAAGTTCACTATCTTATATGGGCATGGTTTATGGTGTCCCAAAATAATCACAATAGTAACATCAAAGATCACTGGTCACAGCTGACCATGACAAACAATAATAATAATACTGTTTGAAATATTGTGAAAAATATTAAAATGAAACACAGAGAGACAAAGTAAGCTGTTGAAAAATTGGTGCTGATAGAATTTCTTCACACAATTTCATCTGCAGTTTGTTAAACATACACATACACACACACACACACACACACAATATCTGTGAAGTGCAACAAAATGAGCTATGCCTGCATTTTGTAATAGTAGCCCAAATAGACAGAGATCATTTGCTATCTATTTTTAAATCTCACTGGGCCAGAAGTGCATCATTCTGTACACAAGACAGAAGAAAGTCCAGGTGATGACTAGGGAATTACTCAGGTAGGTTCACAGGTACAACACAATCTCAAGATTTGAGAGGAGAAAATTTTAATTTCTGGAAGCACCTCTATTTTATGGTTAATGCTTTAAGATGATTTAATCTTTTTAAAAGGAGTATGTATCATTACCAACATAGTGTCAATGCTTTGGATATTCAGTTGAAACTAGCAGCCAGCTTGCTGACTTCCGCACATGATTTCCGTCCCAGAGACAGTGTCATCCACAACAAGGTTGATAACTGTGGATGGCAGAGCAAGCCAACTGCTTCAGGGCTTCTATGCTTCAAAACGTTTTCTGAACTTTTATCCCCCAAAGTTCCAAACAAAACAAAAGTGTAAAGACTAATCTAATAAGCCTCCATGTATTCATCACATAATTTCATCTGTTATGTTGCCTTCTTTTCTTTTCTTGTTTCCTGAAGAATTATATTGCATGGATTTGTCATTCCATCCTTACTCCAGAAGAAAAGCAGGACCAATTATACTTTAGAAATCTCACATTTTAGAATTTTCTGCTTGCTTCATTATGGTGTTATGTAACCTGATTACATTTTCAGAGAGGAAATGGTGATACGTCCTTCATAATGCTTCATTTTAGGAGATATACAATGTCTTGTCCCACTTCCTATGATGCTAAGACTCTCTGATCTCTGCATTATGAAGTTTCCCATCAACCTTTTACTACATGACTTTATTCATTAATGAGCCTTGATGAACCTATTATAATTTTTATAATTTCAACATGATGATTTTTCTAATTCTATCATACTTTCCAGAGTTATTCACTGAAATTCTTTTTGAACAGGAGCCTCCTCTTATTCCTTATTTTAGATCAGCAACTTTTGGAGCAAGAAGTTGGAACCTTAGTTATTTCCAAGTGTTTAATAATCTTTTTTTCCTTTTGTGCTTTTAAAAATAATTGTGCCTAACAATTTGAACAAATTTTAAAAAATATATTAATGCATTTCAGTCAATTTTATTCATTGGTATTTTATTTTATTTATTTTTAAAAAGATTTTATTAGTTTTAGAGAGAAGAGCAGGGAGGAAGGAAGAAAGGGAGAGAAACATCAATGTATGGTTGCCTTTCACCTGCCTCTAGCTACAGAGCTGGCTGGAGACCTGGTTTGCAACCTGGTTATGTGCCCTGACTGAGACTTGAACCTTTGGGTTCACAGGCTGGCACCTATCCACTGAGCAACCAGCTAGGGCCCTATTTATTGGTATTTTAAATCTAATTACTGAATTAACAAGCAAACTAGAGACAGACTCATAGAAAGCAGGATGACATGTATGGGGGAAAGGTTAAGGGGTGGGGGAACTGGGCAAAAAGGAAAATGGACTTATGAACATGAACATCAGTGTGCTAATTGTGGGCGGAGGGAGTTACAAGGGGACAAATGGTAATGGAAAATACAACAAAAAATTTAAAATGCAGTTTAAACTACAAAAACATTATACCATTTTACATTGGTATTTAAAAATATATAAACATGAAAACTCCTTTTTGCACATGGCTCACAAACCTAATACACACACACACACACAGACACACACATTGGTGTATAGTGCCATTAAAATTTAGCTTTGATGTAAAAAATAAAAATAAATAAATTTGTTTTATCTTTGCCAATGAAACTCCCTTCATGTCAGTTTTGGTTTCCTTTTAATATGACTTTGAAATGAGTCTTTGGTGGCAGTTTTACTTTCTGAACAAGGTATTTCAGGTTCACCTTATATATTTTCTCCCTTGGGCTGGGAATCAGCCTTTCCTCCAAAGAGTTTCCTTTTAATAGGGAATGATATTTAGACTTGACAGCTAGGGCTCTTGGTCTTGTAACTGTAGTTTTTCACTTCTTATTCCTTTTTAGTGGACATATGCAACAAACATGTATTTTTTAAAAAAATCAGAAGCTCATACTGTTGTATTAAATCTAAATTAGAAATAATGACTTTTTATCTTTTTTCATATTATACTCATAAATCCTTTGTTTACGCCAATAATCTTGTTCCTAACAACATTAACATAATTGATTTTTCATTATTATACAACATATACAGGATACTTTCAAAAATGATTGGCACTAATATTACAAACTTAACTGCTTAAGGTTCATATTTCTTTGCAGCCCTATTTTCTTTAATATAATTCATTAAGTTAGCTTAGCCAAAATACTATTTTAAGGACATTTAAATAAATCTTTTCTTTGGATTGATTAAGGTGTTATTAACTTGACCTACAGAAAGATTCAATCATATGCCTATCTTTATTTATATTTTTATGTTATTTCCAAAATCAAATCTACAGGATGGGGAAAATATGTTTAAAGTTGTTTATATGGAAAATAATACAATAATAAATAACAATACAAGAACTATGTTTCATATATTCACAAGAGTAGACCTACTTTTGCCCCACTCTATATAACAAAGTATAGTTAGAAAAGTATCCTTTCATCCTGTTTCTCCCATCCTATTCTTTCCTTTTCATTAATTTTGGTTTTCCCTTTTAGTGTTTCCTTTTGCAAAAAGACAGATGAGAGGGAGGGAGGGAGGGAGGAAGGAAGGGGGAGAGAAAGAGAGAGAAAAGAGAATTTTTCTTTAAAGAGCTATATACTATAAATACTTCTTTAAAAATTTAGTTTTTAACAATATATCTTGGGAATTGCTCCAATTAGAACATAGATTTCTTTTTTCTGTTTGAAGCTGAATTATGCTATATCCTAATTTATTCAACCAGTGTCTTATTGATGGACATTTGGGCTGATTCTAATTTTTGTTATGATAAGTTATGCTGTAATGAAAAACTTGTTAAATATTTCATGTTTTGAAGGTATAACCTCTGGGTAGATTCTAAGAAGTAGGGCTGCTGGGTCAAGGACAAATGCAAGGATAAGCTTGGTTAGATATTTATTGTTCAGTGCCAGTCTGTAGAGTTGTAACATATCGTTGTGCACCCATCATCTACACGTCCACTCCTCTTTTTCCACAACTGCCCCAACAGGGAAAATTGTCAAACATTTAGATTTTTGTCAATGTAATAAGAAAACAATGATATTTCAGTGCAGTTGTTTTTACTGTAGGGGAGGTGAACCATTTTTGCGTGTTTCATATGCCAATAGAGAATGTTGTCAAGCTTAGGGTTATTTTTTCTTTTTTAAGAGTAAAGCATTTAATGAACCTTACTATGTAACCTGCCAATCTGAAAAGTCATACTTATGTTTTAGATTTAAAATTTTGGTAGCAGGGAAAGAAAAAGATGAGAATGACTTCCAACTTCTTTTTCCCCTATAATATATTGGAAACCTAATTAAATCTCTCAGAGCCAACCTATTGTCATGGTCACCACCATGGCCCTTGGGAAGCAACCAGCTTCAGTGGTTTATGGCCAGACTTTGGTATATGGATAATAAAGAAAGGAGAGAGAAAAATGACATTTTGCAAATTACTGTATGAGAAAGTGATTCAAACACTAAGCCTAGGTACACAGCACTGAGCTTTAGTAAATAATAATAATAATAATAATAATAATAATTCTTGCTCCCATCCTCACAGCTTAAACATATTTAAACATGGGTTCTAATGCAAGAAGAAAGTTCCAAAGACTCAATACTATAAGAGTTAACAACATTAGGATCTCCACTATATTAAGAAAAATTTTAATTGCTGTGAATCATAGTGTATGTAGATGGAACAAACATGCAGTGCTTACTTTGTGGAGAATTCTTTTCAGGACTCTCTAATGTGACAGCAAATGATAAGGACAAAGACTAATTTCTTTTTGACATTAAAATTATATCTATTGCCCCTGCTGGTGTGGCTGAGTTGATTGGGCATCATCCCATGCAATTAAAGTTTGTGGATTTGATTCCTGGTCAAAGCACATGCGTGGGTTGCAGGTTCAGTCCCCAGTTGGGGCACAAATGGAAGGCAACCCATCAATGGTTCTCTCTAACATTGCTACTTCTCCCCCTTCCTTCTGCTCTTTCTAAAATAAAAAAAAAAAAATTATATTTATTATTAAGGTTTTAAATTGTTAACCATAAACTTTAGATCAAAATTGATAAATGTTACTAATAACCTAACTTCCTCAACTTTGGTGGGGGTGATTTACAAAAACATTGTTAGAAACTTAAGCACTTAAGGCGAAGAAGTTAAAAAAAAAAGGAGTAGATTTTGTTTTTAAATATACCTCATTCTGAAGCCTCCACATGCTCACAAATGAGTTGTTAAATTTACCTCCTGACCTCTGGGCAATCTTACTGGAAATTGAGATAACCAGAGGCGAGGTTCCATTTGTCAAAACTGATTCTCTCCCTTAGCTTGTTTTCTTAGGATAAAGGGTTATTTCAGAGGCCCCTGTACAGCTTGCACATAACAATTAAAACCAGCTCGTGGTAGGGATTGTGACTATAAGCCTTGGGTCAGACTGAGAGGAAGAAGAATATTAGATGTATGGGTGCTAGCAGGCACCAGAAACCTGACAACATGGATGTGTTTTCAGGTAACTAGGCAGAGGTGAGAGTGGGTTGCCAGGGACATAAAGACAGGCTTACAACTTCACTTTATTTCAACATATATTCAATGAGCACTGGGACTAGAAGAGACTGATAAACCAGAGGCCCTCAATAAATATTTGTTAAGTGTGTAAATGCTTGTGAAACCTTGGAGTAGATTCCATACTTAGTAGATTCTACAGGATGTAGAATCTAGAACTAATTTTCCTTTCACATGTATAGTGTATTTATGCTCCCTCCTTACTACTTGCTAGTTGACTTATTCCTTTTCTCTTGAAATTTTAAATTAAAATGCACTTCTTTCAATATATTTTCTGATGGCTTCCATGAGACTGTATCCATTAACCACTATGTAGTCTTCATCATATATTGCTCTTTATTTTAAAGGGTCAATTTTGTAATAATCTCAGGTATTGTAAACAGTATTTAAATTCAGTATAAGGTACAATGAGTTGAAAGTGACACACTAGCTAGCAAGAAATCATTTTCCATCAGTGTGAAGATTATATTAGTTTGCTAGGGGTGCCATAACAAAGCACTGCAAACTGAGTGGTTTAAACAGGAGACATTTGTTGTCTCACAGCTCCAGGGACTAGAGGTCAGAGATTAAGATGTCATTGGGCCATGCTCCTTCTGAAGGAGCTGTTCCAGGCCTCTCTCCTAGTTTCTGATAGATCCCTGGATTTTTGCTCCAAAACTCCAATGTTCACATGGTGTTTTCTCAATGTGTGTATCTGTGTCCCACTTTCTGCTTTTTAAAAGTAAGAAAGTAATATTGTATTAGGACCTATCTGGTGACTTCATCTTAACTAATTAAACCTGCAAAGATCTTATTTTTAAAGAAGGTCACATTCTGAGGTACTGGGGATTTGGACTTCAACATATAAATTTTGGAGTGTCACAATTCAACTCATAAAAGAGATTGTTGTGGTGAAATCATCAATGAAAATCAATTGGTTGCTATTATTTATTTATTTTTCTTAAATATTTTATTTATTATTTTCAGAGAGATAAGGGGAAGGAAGAGAGGCAGAGAGGGAGAGTAACAGCAAGTATGGTTGCCTTTTACCTGCCTCCAGCTACAGACCTGGCTGGAGACCTGGCTGGAGACCTAGCTTGCAACCTGGTTATGTTGCCCTGGCTGGGAATTGAACCAGCGACCTTTGGGTTCGCAGGCTGGTGCCTTATCCACTGTGCTACCAGCCAGGGCTTATGATTACTATTAAATGCATGAGTGCAATCCCAGGCTGATAAATTTTAATATGGGATTAATAAAACCCATTATCCTCCATTGTTTCTTGAGGTGGGTGTGGCTGAGGAACCCTGTCAATATGGAAGATTTGAGTAAAGCGTTGTTTAAAAAAATTTTTTTTCTTCTTTTTAAATTCCAGAAGAAGGCTTTTGAGGGAGTTCCAATAACAATATGAAATATATACTTGCCCTTAAAGGGAATTATCTTATTGAGATGCCTGAACACATATTAAAATGTATAAAGCAACAAATGACAATCACCTGATGCTATAGTGAACACAAGGTAAACATTGAGATTGTGTCATTGTGGTTATTTAAAAGTAAGGAGTGAAAAAGGCCAGTCAGAAAAAGACAAATACCATATGATTTCATTTATATGTGGAATCTAAACAAAATAAATGAACAAACAAAACTGAAACACAGTCATAGATACAGAGAACAGACTGATGGTCCCAGAAGGAATGGAGGTTGGGGACTGAGTACAAAAGGTGAAGTGCACCATAAGGAATACGGTCAATAATACTGTAATAACTACGAATGGCAAATATCAAGTGAATATTTAAAATATGTAAAGAATCAATCTGTAAAGCATATGACTGTCTAACCACTATCCATGCTATACACCTGAACCTAATACAAAATAATATTGAATGCAAACCACAATTGAAGAATAAAATTTAAAAGAAATTAAGTTGAGAAAAATTAAAAACTAAATAAATACAAGTTAGGAGAGCTTGACTTCCTAAATGGCAGAGGTAGGAGCTCAGCACAACCTCCCTCCAGTGAAACACCTTTTTAAATGCCAAAAATTATTTTAAAACACTTAAAGACTCTAAAAATTGTGCTAAGTGACTATATCAAATGAAGAAGCATCTGTTCAAGGAAATTGACTAAATCTCTGTAAAAACAGTAAGACACTTCTATTTGAGCCACGATGTGTTCACATTCACTCTTCCCTTCCTCCAGCTAAAAGTGGGGCAGAAGCTCTATTCTGGGTGCACGTGGCCGACAGGCTAGGACTGTCTCTCCTCCTGTCTCTTCAGCCTGGAGGTACAGTTTCACCCTAGGAGAGGCAGGCTGTTGGCATCACCCCCAGCTTCCAGCTTTGTATTTCAGAAGCTCTATTCCAGATGGGTATGGCCATAAAGATGCGGTTCTCTTCCCTCACTGATCTCCCACGTATAAGGATGAAGCTTTAATCCCAACATAGGTGGCTAAAAATACTGGGCCCTGGCTTCCCATGTCCCACAGGAGAGAAGTTCTGTGCCAGGAGGGGCAAGCTGAGAGGACTAGCGTCTACTATTGTAAACCAGAACCTCTAATATCAATTAGATCAGTGGTAGGATTTTGAGTAAAGTGGGATGCTGACCCCAGGCTAAGCTCTGGTGCAGTGTCAGAGAGTCTCTGTTTAGAGGATACAAAAAGTTGATACAAAAGGAACCATTTTAAAATGGAGCCAGAATAGCCACCCAAGAGGAATTACCTTGTCTGTTTTGCTCTTTGAACTGGGCAAAATAACCTTTGGACCAGGCCATAACAACATTGTCTTACAAACAATTATTTGTAAGTCAACAGGAAAAACAGACATTCTGAACACAAGGACTAATAATTATGGACATTCTTTCAGGAAATAGAATCAGTAACCAGCCATCTATAGTTAAAGAGTAACACAGCTTGTGGGCACTAGCAGAAATTTCTTTCTTCTATTCATGTAATAATTCATTCCTATTCTCATAAAAAACCCTTGACTTCGCCCTGTAATAAGGACATTATTTGGATCTTTGCCTGGATCTGTGTTCCCCAAATTGCAATTCTTTTTGATTTCAAACAAACACTGGTTGCTTTTCATTTTGGCTTTTTATTTTTAGGTTAACAGGGGAGAAGCAGGACTCAAGAGGACCCCAGTGTGTCTGCCTAAAATGGACTAATAGAGGGCATTGTCAAAAAAAAAAAAAAAAAAAAAAAGGAAATCTTGGTGTTGAGCAATTAAGAAGGTGAGCTAACACTTATAGCAAGAATGAAATGGTAGATTATTGAGAGGTTTAACAGCGAGAACCAAGGAAAGAGGCTGCTTGAAAAGAGCCTTCCTGGGCTTAGAGCAGCTTCAAGATGAGCAATGTCCTGGTCCTTCAAAGAGGTACAACTTGAGTAAGATTAGACTATGGGCAATTTATGCCATAGAGTATTGTCAGAAACAATATGAATAATCAAGTAGCAATTAGTGAAGTCTAATCTCCAGGTACGATACTAATAGAGACAGACCAGGTAGCAGCTTAAGGGGAAATCAGGGAAAGAGATAAAGAGAATGGAGAAAAAATATAATGAACTTGGCAAATTAAGATGACAATTTGAAGTCTCTGTGATGTTATATGGTATTTTATGCAATATATTATATTGTTAATAACATAGTTACTAAATGGTACATGTTAGAGCTGGAGTTTTTAGAAGGGAGGGACTAGCATATACAATGCATGTTATAATGAGGATTTTTTTTTTCCTAGAAAAAAAGTCGAAAAAATTTTTAAAAACAAAATGAAGTAAATGTGTTAGAAGAGTCAATCCTGTCGGTTTAAAATGAAGTACATTAATTTCACTGGTTTGTAGTTTTTACCTTTTATTGTGAAATACAGGGATCCAGAGGGTTTTTAAAAATTATTTATTAGTTGGAGCCCTGGCTGGTGGCACTGTGGATAAGGTGCCAGCCTGCGAAACCGAAGGTTGCTGGTTCCGGTCTCCAGTCAGGTCTGTGGCTGGAGGCAGGTGAAATGCAACCATACATTGATGTCTCTCTCCCTCTCTGCCTCTCTCCCTTCCCCTCTTTCTAAAAATAATGAAATAAAATCTTAAAAAAAAAAAAAGGTTGCTGGTTCCATTCCCAGCCAGGGCAACATAACCAGTTTGCAAGCCAGGTCTCCAGCCACGTCTGTAGCTGGAGGCAGGTGAAAGGCAACCATACTTGCTGTTTCTCTCCCTCTTTGCTTCTCTCCTTCCCCATCTCTTTGAAAAATAATAAATAAAATCTTTAAAAAAAAGTGGGCACACATATTACAATCTGACCAGTCAATCTGACTGGTCATTATTTAAATGAATGTGTTGCCTTTTTGTTCAGCTATATACATACCATTAGATGGGATTTTTACAAAAAGGCCTTAATCAGTGTGTTTTTGCGGAGTGCTAATTGGCTACTAGAGACAAACAGCCACAAGAAATACCACAGCCTTAACTCCCTTTGGAGGAACTGTCAGACTTCCCGGATCATGTGTGAAGGGCATGCACAGAATGGGCTCTCTGGGGCTGGCTCAGAGGAGGCTCAATGATGTAATACATATCCTGATCCCCAGAAGTGGTCCCTATGGATTTGAACATTACTAAATTTGGCATCATGGAAGTTTCAGCTCATGCTGGTGATTATTTGCTGTTCTGTAGTCCTATAAAATGCATAAGCATTTTGATGTCTTAACATATCATTAGGCATGGATGTATTCCTTTTAGATAGTAGTTGCTCTGTTTTCAGGATTGTTTTAAATATGCTTTGGATAAAATGGTTTAAAAGAACTTTAAATTACTATATGTATGCAACATCTAAGCAACTTATAGAGAAAAACATAGGCAACATACAGAATTTGAAGGCAAAATTATGCTTTTGTTTCAATCACATTCACAACTAGTTCTTTTTTGGATTCTTTTTGTTGATACAATTGAATGCCTCTCCTCCTAGTTCCTTCTAATGGTTAGGCACAATATGCATGAGTGAGGTTATGTACTTTCTAAAAGGCCAGGCTAAAAATGGACCATGCTTTTTTCTTTAACAAATATGCCAACATGTATACATCGAAGATAGACATTGACTTTTCAAAGCAGTTTTCCTAGAATGTTATTCTATGTCCTCTCTTCTATGATACTACTTTGTGTAACATTCTCTGGAGTTGGCTTATTTTATTCACTTATTCAGTAAATATTTAATGAGTACTCAGGTACTCTCTAGAAACTATAGGAACAAAGACAAATAAAACATGATTCTTGATGTCAAAAAGCATACAACTTAGAGAGAAAGGGGAAAGTAACATGTTAGTGGGTATGTGATCCAAGTTCCACTAAGGGTCCAAGACCGCTTGACAGTAAGGAGGTAATATCTGGATAAACTCTTAATGAATTTTGCCAGATTAAAATGGAAAGGAGTCAAGCCTGGTAAATCATGAATGGAAATCAACATGGGCCTGGAGTATTGAAATATTTTCTAGACTTCGAGTAGAGCATGAAAGGAAATGCAGAAAGACTTGGCCAGACAGTGGGTAGAGCTTCCAATAGGAAGGCTTTTAGTCAATAGCATCTATCTCTTTCTTTACAGTCACAATTTCTGATTGACCCTGCATCGTATTGCAAATTTAGAGCATTCTTCTTTACTAGACCTAATTCAGTAATTTTTAAAAAATTCCCTCCCCACCAAAATCATACTTACTGTCAAATGTAAAAATATGTACTATTTGTTTTATTAATGACATTCTAAAGAATGGTCACCAGTCAAGATGACAATTCTCAAAGAGGAGTCCCTGGTGTATTTTTAGCCATGACTAAGCCTACCCATGAAATCTGTTTTGCAGGTGATAAAAATTATTTGAAATTTGTACATTAGGTGTATTTTTTAAAGAATCATACATTATTTTTTTTTTCATATTTTATTGTTTATACTATTAGAGTTGTCCCAATTTTTCCCCTTTCACCCCCTGCCACCCAGCCTGCTTCCCATGTCCATGGTTAATTCCCACAACATTGTCCATGTCCATTGTGTCAGTATTGGGGGGGGTGGCTAGTCCCCTGTCGCTCTTTGTACATGTCTGGCCCTTTCACTGGAGTCTGACAACTAGCTAGCCTTGAAGCTAATCTTGTCCCAGAGCCCCAAACATTGAGCCCAGGAATGGTCCCCATAACGGCCTTGACCAGGCAAGTGTTGACTTTGGGTAGACTGCCTCTTTGTTCTAAGGTACATACAGCCTCCTTTGTTCTAATGGGTATATACGCCTGCTTTTTCTGTAAGCTATGCGTGCTACTATTGTAAAGGGTGGACAAACTGTGTGTGGAATGCCGACATACTTGTGAGCTACCCAGTCTTACGGTTGTTAGCTTATTGCTGCTTGCAATAAAGCATGCTAAATCTCCTGAAAGCTCTGCATAAGTTCATGTTTATCACCAGGAGAGAGGCCCTGCCCACTATCAGAATCCACTGGTCCGAAGCTCAAAGCCCTAGGACCTGACACATGGGTCCTTAATATATGTTCTTTGACTAATCCATTCACCTTTTTTCAGTCAGTCCCCAACTCTCTTCTCTCTTACAGCTGTCAATGTATTTTATAAAGAATCAGATATTACCTTATAAACATACTTCATGTGGGCTGATAGACACTTTCACAGGCATCTTGCAGTTACTCTCTGCTACTGGTTTCAATTCATTTACTTGACAGCCTATATTTACTGTCATTAGGCCTAATTCTCTGTTTACTAATTTGTAGGTAAATGTTTTTCATAGCGTTTTTCTGCCTCAGTATTTTTAAGGGATCTTCTTTCTTCAGTCAGAATAAGCCTAAGTATTTTAGTCATCTTACCCAATGGTTCAGTTAAAAACAAAAACATGGCTGGTGGCACAGTGGATAAAGCACCTGCCTGTGAACCCAAAGGTTGCTGGTTCAGTTCCCAGCCAGAGCACGTAATTTTTATATTTATTTATTTAATCTTCACACAAATACTTTTTTTTTTTTTTCCATTGCTTTTAGAGAGAAAACAAGGGAAAGGGGAAGGGAGAGACAGAAACATCAATGGGATAGAAAAACATTGATTGGTTGCTTCTCCTACATGCCCACACTTGGGATTGAACACACCCTGGCTGGGGTTGGAACCTATAACCTAGGTATGTGGCCTGACTGAGAACTGAACCCACAACCTTTCAGTTACCAGACAAGGCTCCAAGTAGCCAGGATACCTTCTAAATGAAATTGGAATATAAAGTACCTATCCAATCTTAGCACTCTCACGTAAAATTGGGATAATATTAGAATTTTAAAGGTTGCTGGAGGGTTAAATGAAATTAATAAAGTAATAAATATATTATTATTCTAAGTATTGGTAAAATGGAAATCATTTCAGAAATGTTAACTATTTCATACTATCTTAGTAAATTCAAATTAAAGTACCAATTCATCTAAAAATATCAAAAACTCAAACAAAACTTCTTGCCCTTTCAAATGCTTAAAATGCCCAAACTAAGTGTCTCAGTGCTCCTCTTTACACTTGATTAAGTGATTTACTCTTCTTGTCCTTGTCCCTCTTCAGGCACTTAAGCCATTCCTGGAGCTCTCTAATGCTGTGTGTACTGAGAATCAGAAAATGTGCCAGAAACTTGAGATATGTAAAAAATCCTCTTCAGGTTCGAGCTGTGATTAGGCAGATCAAAGCCCTGGGTGAACACAATCGCTTTCGGTCTACTGAGGTGTGAGCATTGCACATTCATTTACCACTCAGCATTTGCTTTGTGGTCTATACAGGTACTTACCTGACTTTCTCTACCATTCAGCCTATCCAAGGGAATGTTTGGGGACTCAATGAGGCCATGTACTTAAAATACCAAGTGATAAAAATAAGAGATGCTAAAAAGCATCAAGTGTTAATAAATGCAACTTCCCTCTACAATACAAGCTGATAGAATTTGGAACTAGTTGGGCATTCACCCAACTTTCTATAACAAAGTAATTTAAAAAAAGATGTATTTATTTGTTTTTAAAGATTTTATTCATCATTTTCATAGAAAAGGGCAGGAAGGAAGAAAGGGAGAGAAACATCAATGTATGGTTGCCTTTTACCTGCCTCCAGCTGGGGACCTGGTTGGAGACCTGGCTTGCAACCTGGGTATGTGCCCTGGCTGGGAATTGAACCAGCAACATTCGGTTCATAGGCCAGTGCCAATTTACTGAGCCACACCAGGCAGGGCTAACAAAGCAATTTTTTTAATAGATTGTTTTCTTACCTTTGGGATGCTATAAGTGTCAATGGAATCAATACCGAGTTGAAATCTTTCAAATGCCCTCCCTTTCTCCTTCCTTTAACAGCTCCACTGGAGTACTCTTGGCAACATTAAGAATCACCTGATTACCTTTACTACTATAAACTCTAAGATAAACCACCTAAGCCATATCAGCCAAAATAAAGTACATCACCCCTTAGTAACTCAATATCATATTATATTCTGCTTCTCAAAATCTAGTAGCTAGCATTTTATTCTTTAAGATATACTTGCATTGCTTTTAAAAAGTGGTTATCTGAAAATAAATGCTGCCACTTAGTGTAATAGTGTCATGTTCAAAGTGTTCCTGTTCCAGGTCAATGACCACTTTCATTCATTACTGCATATTCCTGTTGGAATAGAGTTAAATGTGAGTTATACTTTGAGTTCTACTAAAATATCAAACCTCAGCATCAGCCATATACTAATTGCCTTTCTTGGCCATTTAAAATAAGAAAAGTTGACAAAGGCATCTCCAGTTATGTTATAAAGATATAAAGAATAACTCTTTCCTTTACTCGTGGTATTTAGAATTTGCATAATATTTGAGTTTTTGAGGAGCTTTATAACAGAAACATGGTGTCACTGGAAGACGAGGCACAGCTTTCTTTTAAACCTTAATACGACCTCTCTCCTTAGCCTTTGTGTTAATCTTCTAGGCTAAACCTAAGCTCCTCACTTGGAAAATAAGAACAAGAATACTGAGACCATGTGTGGAGGGAGAAAGAGGCAATGATAGAGGTAGAAATGCTTTGATCATCATTTGGAAATCTATTAAATATCTACAAAAGAAATCATTTTAGAAATTAAGACATTTATAATTCTAAATAATTTTTCTTTGCCTTCTCAATGATAATAAAAGTATCTCAGTTCAGAGAAACAAGCAAAGGAAAATAATTTAGAATAAATAATAACAACAAAATATCAAAGTAGAGATCTAAAGTACATGATTTTCAAAGTAATTTTATTTTTTTCTTATTGAAATGAAAAAAATTATTTTTAGAACCATGTTAATGAACTTGGGTTCTTATATATCTGGCTATATATTTTTTGTTTGTTTGCTTTTATTATTTTTTATATAGTATTAACTGTATGTACTATATGTATTCCATAAGAATAATGAATGGAGAAGTAGTAATATTTTTTCAACTTAAATAAACATAATTTTAGTTATTTAAAATTTTAGATTTAGAGGTGACCTAGTTTGATTCTTTCATCAAATGCATTAGTCACATGTGCAGTATTCTATTAATAAATAGTGGGTGAGAAGCATAAATCACTTGCTACAGGTATCAAAGGTACAGCCATGGACTCAATGAGAGAATTCTTAGAAACACATGGGTGGGCAGTTAGAAGCTTGCATTCTCCTTTGGTTTATTAGTGGATAAAGCTCAGTTTCTTTGTTTGCATGTAGGCTTAAACCTTACCTAGTATCCCACAGTAAATCACTTGCTAGTACTCTGGAAAAATTGAAAACATTAAAAATAATTAGGTAGGAGTTTTTAAATTTCTTTCTGCTGTGTAGTATTTCATTGTGTAAATGTACCAATGTTTTCTGATCTATTCATCCATTGATGGACACTTAGGCTGCTTCCAGAACTTGGCTATTGTAAATAGTGCTGCTATGAACACAGGGGTGCATAGGTTTTTTGGAATTGGTGTTTCAGGGTTCTTTGGGTATAATCCTAGCAGTGGAATCACTGGGTCCAAAGACAGTTCCACCAACAAATGTATGAGGCTTCCTTTTTCTCCACATCCTTGCCAGCACTTGGTGTTTGTTGATTTATTAATGATGGCCATTCTGACAAGTGTGAGGTGGAAAGAAAAAAGGAACTTCTGCCTTTTGGGACAACATGGATGGAACTGGTGAGTATTATGGTTAGTGAAATAAGCCAGTCAGTGAAAGACAAATACCATATGATTTCACGTAATACAGGAGACTAATGAACAAAACAAACAAACAAGCAAAATGGAACCAGAGGCATGAAAATAAGGAACAGATTTTCAGTGTGCAGAGGGAAGGAGGGAGGGGCAAAAAGAGGCAAAGAAGGGAAACAGTTTAGTCAAGAAATTAGTATAAATGACCCATGAACATGGACATGTGGGGATTGACTGCGGGAGAGGGGCTAGGGAGGGTGGGGCAGGGGAGAGCAATGGGATGAAATGGGATAAATGTAATACAACAACAATAAGTTAATTTGAAAAATAATTGGGAATGAATGAAATGAGAAAAGTACAGCCATTGAAAGTTCACATAAGTTGTTATGTTTTTATTACTACCTGGATGTCTATGAGTTAGGCATATATTTTCTCTGGAAATTCCTTTACCTTCTTTTATCCAGTCCCTCCTCCCCTTCCCCTCTGATAGCTGTCAGTCTGTCCCATGTGTCCATGCCTCTGTCTCTATTTTGTTAGTCAGTTTATTTTATTCATTAGATTCCACAAATGATATTTATGGGATCATATGGTATTTGTCTGTCTCTGACTTTGTTCTTTCAACATTTAGAATGAACATATCTTTTCTCGATAATTTTGATTATTATAGGTATGACTTATAATCTTTTACATGTTATTACAAACGATTTGTGAATTTTTCTTATTAATCCTTATACTGAAATCTTATTGAAAGGAACTGGTAAGAATAGTGGCCAAATCACCTTCAGAGTAGTCAGTCTCTTGAAGACACTAGTCTTTTGATTTTGCTTCCCAAATGCCATAACATATTTGGTGCCCAGAGTTTCCCATTAACTTAAATACGTGCTTAAATTTGAATTTGTTTGTTCCTTAAGGATGCTTGATATATTTGGGAGAACTGGATGCTACCAGTTTCCCTCAGTCAGGCTTGCATCAGAACCAGTGGAAATGGAAGGCAGCAGGCAGTTCTCAGGACTGAAGCGTTCCTTTCAAAACATTCTGTGTATTTAATTATGTTAGTGAGAACATTAAGAAGAAACTCATGTAATTTTTTTTTTTTTTTTAGTTAACATTAAGTTGTCGACCTTGAGTTCAGTGCCTCATGTGTGTTTATACTATAATAAAGTGTTTAAGTGCTCATTATATTATTTGAAGCACTTCCCCATTTCAGAGGGAATAAATTGAGCTTTTCAGAGCTTAGGACATTTGCCCCAGTCAGAACTTGGTGCTCAACTTCAGGGCCTGGGTGATGGATTTCCCCATGATCCCCTCACCCCCCCATCAAGTGTTTCCACCTGAGAAGCACCAAGGGATGTGCTGACAGCCCTGCTCTCAGGATAAAGATTAAGGAGCAGGTCAGGGCCCACAAAAGTGTGTCCTGATTCAGATGACATTGGAGCATGAAACAAAATCAGAAGATAGCAGCCCACATTTATCTATTCTCATTTGATGTACAAATTCAAATGAGTATGAGTGAACACCAGAGCCTGGGAAATTTGCTACAATGTCCCTGAGCCTATTTGTAATAACCAAATTTCTTATCTGTGCTCTGAGAAATGAAGTAAAAACTAGCAACCAGCATAGCACTTGGCCCACAGTAGGCACTCTATAAATTCTTGTGGAAAAAATGAGGAAAGAGGATTGTTCCACTCTTTTGAGTCTGTAAACCAAAAGGGAACACTTCCTTGAAGCCCTATTGGTGTGGTGGCTAGCCCAGTCCTGAAAAGAATAGTTAATTTCTTGGTAATTTAAGGTACCTGACAGCATCTGATAAACTGAAATAATTGGATGCCTCTTGAATTCATTATATTGCTATTTTACATTCAGAGAACATCTGAATGACAAGTTGATGGAAGGTGTGGCATGTCTGTGTCAGATAGGACCTCTGATTCCCACACTGTAAGCCCCATTGCTGATTTAATAATACCATGCCTTATACAGGCCCTCCAAAATTCTGCTCAATCAAAAGTGAGGTTTCTTACAGGGGTTCACCTGGGATAAGAAAATAACCTATTCTGTTAATCAAATTGGGATGAATGATTGAGTGGTGCCTATAGGAGTTTTTGGTTTTGCATGATGAAAAGAAAGTACTTCCTTGCCATGATTTTTTTCAGCAATGCTGCATTTCATGTGGTAAACATAGAGCTGTATAGTTTCAAGCTGCAAGGAAGTATAGTGACTATTTTAGCATACTAATGTGAAATGATAGTTACTCAGCGAGTATGCAGGAGATCCCAGACTTGAATCCACTGCCACCAGTCCATTTACTTGCCTTATTGTCTCTCTTTCAGTAAAATTTTATTGTCTATGTGGAATTCCAAGAGGAATAATAAAATATCTTCAACTTAAGAAATTAAACTTTACTGGTTGTCTATGAAGCTCCTTTCTACCTCTACCTCATCCTCATTGTCAACCCCTTTCCTGATATTAAGTTAATCATTCTCCTGTTTTTCTCCATAGTGTTATCTCTCTTCATTTGCAATGTTTCTTTTATTATAACAGCCAAATGCACAAATGTTTCTTAAAGCACAATGGATATTTTATAGCTCTGATATAAGATCAGAATTTTAAAGTCATAAAAATAGCCAATTAGGTTTCCAGATCAATCTTGCACTTGTACCTGTGAGTCACCAACACACTCCCTATGGTTTGAGATGATGTTGTTGCTTCTGACCATTAAGAACTTGGTTTTTGGCATTTCTACATCCTTTGATAATGTAAATTTATAAAACTAATGAGCTCCTTTGGGGGATTCTGTTTCTCTACACTCATTGTAATATTTTGTATCCTACTTATTTTAATGTCCTATTGTTTCAAAACCAGTAACAATAACAAACCAGACTTTTTCTCTTTCTAAGCTTTAACACTGCTTACTGAGGACAAGCAAAAACAGTTGTAATCAAATGTGTTCACTTTTAATTCCTATTCCCCAATGAAGATAATATCTGATAGGTATCATGGCAACATGTTGCCTCAAGCATCGAATAGGTATTACTAACACACAATCTCACTCAAAATACTCTTTATAAGTGTTAGGAGAGGTGTGATCATCTTTTAGAGCTCACTAAATTACAGAAAGGCTGAAGAAAATCTAATTAGTGTTTCCCAAAGCGCCTTTCTGGGGTCTGATGATAGCAGATTACTGTTTCATATATTTTTCCTGTATCCACCAAGTGCAGATGCACCAAGTGGCAAGCACCAAGTGGAAAATTAAGGCAAAACCAGGGCATGCAGGCCAATAAACTCACTGAGCTCTGGTGTTTGTCTTTGACTTGTGATATTTCAGGTTGTTGAGTTTTTCCTGTTCCTTTTTGTCTCTTTTCTATCATTCCTTTCTTGAGGGAAGAAGCAGTGATGTGTTTCTAACTAATTCCATGAGTTTACTTAGTGGTAACATTGATACCTTCATTATAAATGGTCTACTCTTTGTTTGAAACATGAGAGTTAAATATTTCACATATGATAAAAGAGAATGCCTCTTGAGTATTTGCCACATACCAGGTATAATACAGAGCATGGCCCTTATTATTGTTTTAGTGTGTTCTTCCTAAGATGCTTGTGGTAAGAGGTGGGGCTTGCTTTTTCCAGTTCTACATAAATAAACAAACAAATAGTAGAGAGGTAGATAAATTCACCATAGGTTGAAGTTATTATGCGGTGGAGCCCAGGTTCACAAGAAGGTCTCTTTAACCCTTAACTTTGTCTCCATTATGCTCCTTGAGGAAGTGATCTATATCACTGTTATTAGTCATTATGACTTTTAAATATTATGTTATAGTTTGAGATGTAGTCTATGTTTATAACCTCAGGTATGTTTGTATTTGTGTTTCTGAGTGTGTGTGTGTATGTGAGACAGACAGAGAAAGACAGAGAGAGAGAGAGAAAGAGAGAGAGAGAGAGAAAGAGAGAGAGAGAGAGGGAGGGAGGGAGGGAGGGAGAGAAACATTGATGTGAGAGAGAAACATTGATTTGTTACCTTCTTGTACATGACGCCACTGGGAATCAAACCCGCAGTCCAGATATGTGCCCTATGCCCTGACTGGGAATCGACCCACAACCTTGCTGTTTACAAGACTATGCTCCAACTAACTGAGCCACACTGACCAGGACCAAAACATACTCTTACCATATAATCCAACAATTTCATTCCTTGGTATTAACATGAAGGGATTGAAAACATTTCCACACAAAAACCTGCATATGGATGTTTATAGCAGTTTCATTTATATTTACCCAAACCACAAAAGGAACCAAGAAGTCCTTCAGATGTGAGTGGATAATTTATCTGGTGCATTCATACAATGAAATGTTATTCAGTGTTAAAAACAAGTGAGCAATTGAGCAACGAAAAGACAAAGGATTCTTAAATACATATTATTAAGTGAAAGACACCAATCTGAAAAGGCTGCAACTGTATGATTCTAACCATATGACATTCTGGAAAAGGCAAAACTATGGAGTAAAAAAGATCAATTGTTGCCTGGGGCTGGAGAGAGGAAGGAATAAACTGGAGGGTAGGGGGCAAGGGAATATTCAGTGCAGTGAAACTACTCTGTATCATAATAGTGGCTATATGTCAGTATAAGGTAGTCTAAACTTATAGGATGTACAACGCCAAGAGTCAATTTCAATGAAAACTATAAATCTGGGATGATAAGAATATGTTGAACTTAGGTTTGCCAGTTGTAACAAATGTACTCTCTGGTGAATAAAGGGGAAGGCTAAGTATGTGTGGGGGCAGAGTATCTAGGAAATCTTTATACCTTCCAATCAATGGTACTGTTAACTTAAAATTGCTCTACATAATAAAGTCTATTTTAAAAAACGAAGAAGAGATGGCCATCAATTTAAAAAATCCTATACTTTCTGAGACTGTATAAAATGTCTCAACAATTACAAGTATTGAGTTTGTGAGAAAAAACTAGTTGTAATGTCTAATGTGCTTAAAAGCTAACAAAAATGCTGAACATTTTCCTCATAAGTGTATAACCTTTCAAAAAATACCAAGGTTAAAAGTACTTCTTTTTTTTAAAAAAGATTTTATTTCGTTATTTTTAGAAAGAGGGGAAGGGAGAGAGGCAGAGAGGGAGAGAGACATCAATGTATGGTTGCTTTTCACCTGCCTCCAGCCACAGACCTGACTGGAGACCTGGTTGGCAACCTTGTTATGTGCCCTGGCTGGGGAATCGACCCTGCGACCTTTGGGTTCACAGGCCGGCGCCTTATCCACTGTGCTACCAGCCAGAGCAAAAGTATTTTTGTGCCAAAAATATGGGGTAGTGAATACAGCCAAGTCCAAGTGGCATTTGCTGGAAGGTTTCTGAGGTTTCAAAACCCTGAGGGACAACACCGAGTTTAAGAGACAAGAGCCCATCAATGCAATGGGCGTTGGCTCTGCAGGGCTTGAGTTCCCTGAGGCCAGACAGAGACCCCTCTGAGAGACCAAGTTAACATTTAACTTCAAGCCCTGGCTGGTGGCTCAGTGGATAGGCTCCAGCCTGGGAACCCAAAGGTCGATGGTTAGATTCCCAGCCAGGGCACATAACCAGGTTGCAAGCCAGGTCTCCAGCCAGGTCCTTAGCTGGAGGCAGGTGAAAGGCACCACACATTGATGCTTCTTTCCCTCTCTGCCTCTCTCCCTACCCCTCTCTCCAAAAATGATGAATAAACTCTTTAGAAAAAATTAACTTCAAGCTTAAATAAGTTCAGATCAGTCCCCATGCATTTAAAAGAAAAATAAAGTATGAATTTGACACCTTGTATCTTAGCAAATTTAGAAATATTCTGAGGGAGCTCTTCATCATCTCCATTTAAGGCCAGAAGGAAGGGAGAAGATGACTCAGGTGGACCACTGGGCATCCTGCTGCCTGACAGGAGTTTAGGTTCTTTCCATTGTTTATTTTATTTGGTTCTAACGCAATACTACAATCTAGATAATTAATTCTTTTCCAGCCAGAGAAGTTAATGCTCAGTGTGGTTAAGGAACACACATAAGGCTACAAAGTGAATGGAAACATAAAAAATAATTCTTGATAATTTCTTCACTTTGAGGTTCTTTACTGATGGGAGGAAGCCAGGAACGTTGGATGGTGGACCCACTTCCACCTGTTTCTGGTGGTGTCACCTCTGTTAACTGACACTAACCTTTGTTAACTACAAGGGTGGCAGAGTTTGTTTCTATCCTGCAACGTGGGCTCTTAGCTACTTCACTCATTTTATTTTTCTCTTTCTAGTCTCAAAATTGTATCCCCACTACCAGTATTTTTCTCCTCTAATTTGCATTCTTTTCTTCTTTCCTAAGCTTTACATTGACATGCTCTGCTGTGTGTGTGACAGTGATGTCATAATTGTCAGATTTAACAGACTATATTAACTGGTCCTTCCTGGCCATTTCTTTAGAAACAACTGCATTGGCTAGCTCACTGTACTCTTCTGATCTTCCCACCTCTTTCTCTTATTCTTTGTGCTTCACTGGCTCTTCTTCTGTTCTAGACCCTTAAAAGATGATATCCCTGGTGATTCTGTCCTTGGTCTCCTCTATCTCCACTGAGCTTTATGTAGGTGATCTCTTCTATTTTTTGTGTTTATACTTTCAACTTAATTCATGCTAAGGTGTTTAGGAAGGCTTTTTGCATCTACTCCTGGTGGAGTTGGGTCACTTTCTTCTTTAGGTGTCCACTGTTGTCTGGGCCTAGTCCTATCACATGTACCCAGGACAACATTTGCACTTATTCATGTTGCTTACTGTTACAAGGATAGAAGCCCTTTGAGAGTAAGTAAGCTGTCTTAGTCAGCTTCATTTATCTAGTGTCTAAATCAGTGCCTGCTGTGGATAGGTACTTGATACATGTTTATTCAGTAAATAATATAATGATTAATGAAGATTTTCTTCAGGTCCTAATTAAGACACTGCAATCTATTATTGAGAGATATATTTCTGAACCTTATGAACAGAGTGATTTTGAGGATCCTTAAGCTTCAGGTTGTGTCCTTCCTGCTTCCTGGAGTTGACAGTGTTCTTACACATGTCTTCAGGCTGTGACTTCCTCCTCAGAGCCCTGCAGATCTGCCTCCCAACCATTTCTACATTTCAACTCATTTCACTCATTCTATAAGGTCCAATCTTCTTTCATAAAGTTCCTAGAATCTTTGAATTTGAAATAACTATCTCCTCTGTGTTCACAATGTATTTTAAAGTAAAATTTAAATTTTTGTAGCTGCTTCACTTTTTTTATGTTGACTTGTAAAATCTGTTTATTTATTGTCACTTACCCCCAAGTCTATGTTTAAAATACTTGTTCCTTATTTATTTCATTGGAAATGTGTTGTAGATTTTTAAAATTTGAATTTTAACTTAGTATTTTAGCTAACACAAATCTGAAAGCACCTGCCTTCATAAAAGCCTAGCCACTGCAAACTCCTACATTTCGGTTCTCTAAAGAGAACTTCATACCCTATGGAGCTATCTAAAATGTTAAAATTGATAATATTGTAGATTTTTAAAAAAGATGTTATTTATTATTTTCAGAGAGAGGGGATGGGACAGAGGCAGAGAGTGAGAAAGACTCATCAAAGTATGGTTGGTTGCCTTTCACCTGCCTCCAGGTACAGACCTGGCTGGAGGCCTGACTTGCAACCTCGTTATGTGCCCTGGCTGGGAATCAAACCAGCAACCTTTGGGTTCGCAGGCTGGTGCCACCAGCCAGGGATGTAGATGTTGGGGAAGTTTTGGAGTTCTGGATTCTCCTTAGTTTCACAGACTCTCAGGCTTTTCTAAAGCTGAGTGGAAAGCTGTGGAAATTTAGGATCACAATGAAAATGCTGACAAAACTTGAGGCAGGCGGTGTGCTCAGCAGGCTCTGTCCTTCAGCAATCAGCAGCTCATTGTGAGCTTTGAGTAGTGAATCTCCATGTGGCTTTATTTTGAGGGACGTTTACATACCAATTGAATCAGTCGTTTTTTTCTCCTGTTACATCTGGCTCTGACAGTATGCAGGACTCCAGATACACTGCATACATATATATTCCATGCATGAGCAATACATTTTAAAAAATGCCTTTCTTGAATCATTCAAAAGAAAATGATCCCTGTTCTTTATTCCTGTGCAGTCATCAAGAAAACATTAGCTTGCATGTCTAAGGGAGGCTTTAAAATTCAGTCTAATTCAGCTGCCTAATAAATGTAAAATATACTAGAATGAAATGTACACTTTAGGATGACCAAAGTTTGCCTGCAAGGAAGCAGGTTTAGTAGTTTCTTAGTGAAAAGTATTTAAGTGGTGATGGGAGCTTTTCTCATCCACCCACCCAAACAGAATTGGGTCAGAAAATCCTGATGATGTAACTGCCTGTAGTTTTCTGGGGGGAAAAAAAAGCTATTTGGCAAAAAAAAAACATGGTAAGCCATTAAATTTTTGTTTTTACTAAGTTGACCTCACTCTGTTCCTTTTCAGTGAGCATTTTGTTTACTATTTATAGTAGTTATTTTTAGTGTTTAAAAATAATCATTAAAGTATGTTGATATTTGGTCAAAGTAAATGCCTGCTTCTGAGTTTGGGCTAAAAGTTGGGTAAATGGAAAATAAACATGGCTTCTATTTTCTGGAAGGAGCAAGTGCTGCAAGACTACTGGAATCTGGGGAGGCTGGAAACTGGGAAAGAAAGAAGCCAAGAGAACGGGAAAGAAAGAAGCCAAGAGAATGGCAAAGAAGTGAGTGTTTGGGCACATTGCGCAGGCAGTCCTTTATGCACACTTTGTTCAGTAATGGGTTGTACCAATCACCCTGTACCTTTTCACTAGGTCTCTCTGCTCCGTAGCCATGTGTGTGCAATTTATCACACTATCTGTTCACACACACACACACACACACACACACACACACAGAGTATGCCTTTGTGCTCACTAACATCTCCAGGAAAGAAGAGCAAGGGAGAGAGAAAGAGGAAGACTGAGTGGAAAAATACCAAGATGTGTGCTTGATTATTGGAGATAATTAAGTAGAACCTAAAAATAGTCAGGCTCTTCATATGATGTTCAAAATGATTCAAATTGAAAACTATTCACAGCTGTGCTGAGGGCTGCACTACCACACAGAGTTGATTTCAAGCACTTGAATCAGTGATAAGTAAATGAAGCTTCTCTCTGTTCTTTTAAGTATAACTTGGGGAGGTACCATGACTCAGAACCTGTTGCATGTGAAATGAACAGATCTATAATATCATTACACACTGACACTTCATTGTGTATTATGCTAGTATTTTTCAATAGGGCAGAGCAATCTGGCCAATACAGAATGTCAGTTTTGTAAGTCTCTCCTTACAAAATTGTTGATGGTGGTGAGTTTTAAAAACTCAACTCCATTCATATGATTAAGCAGATTGGTGGTTTACTATTTTATTGATTTCGTAATTGATAATTCCAAATACTGAACAATGTGAAAACACAGAGGGAAAAGCAAAAACTACAGGAAAAATAGGTGGTGCTTCCCTTAAAGCAGACATAAGAGGATTTATATGGATACTTGAGAGATATTCAAGTTTGGGGAATAAATCTTATTATGTGCTATGAATATCACCAACAATCTTATGGCTTTGAGGGCAGTATTATGACTAGCACTGTTGAACAGGCATCGGTATGGACCAAACCAAACCAATGGCCTCATCTTTTTGATTTTATGGTGCTATCTTTTCTGTATGGTACATGGCAAAATGTTAGGCTTTGTCTATGACCCGGTTCAAAGGTTAACATTTTCATGAAAACTCCCATGATTTTTCCAACATTCCCTGACATCCTCCTCTTTCAAAATGCATGGCATTTCTACTTTCTTCCTGTCATTTTCCATAAAAGATCATTCTATGTCCCCAAAAAAGCCTTAACATGGCAACCAATAGGACATAGCACAGTGAGTTATAATCATTATTTTTGGTTTTTCTTTTCTATTAGATTGAACTCTCTGAGAGCAGGAGGTATGCCATTTTTTTGGGTAATAATCACACTTGTATAGGACTTTGTCCCATATAAGACATTCATTCTTCCTTTCACTCAACATGTATTCATTGATGGCCTGCTATGTGCCTAGTACAGTGGTCCCATGCTGTCAGAAAGGAAAGAGTGCTAGCATCATCACTAGCATCCCCTTTACAATTGAGTTTGTCAGCACCTGAGAGGAAAGAGAAGTTGTCTTTTTTTATCCTTGGCAGGGCTTTGCACTAAATTGTATTGGAGAAATTTAAATATTTATAGAGCCAAAAGAAATTGCTGCTATCCAATGGAAAGGATGCTGTTCCATATTTTTTGTATGGTTAAGCTCTTTACAAGTTTTTTGTTTTTTTTTTTTTTTTTTTTTTGGTAGGTACGTTTCATGAGTTTTGAGGAATTTATATCTATACTTTCTGTATGGTTTTGGTTCAAATCAAGAGTCATTCTTTGGTGAAGCAGTTCTTAATAGTTTCTTTTAACAGTAATGATATGCTGCTGCTTAATAGAAAGATTTAATGAAGTTTGCAAAGCTGGGTACAATGAAATTACAAGGGAAGAAATTAGGACACTTTTGGAATTAAGCCCTTCATATTTGAATAAGTACTATTAAGAGTTCCTTCCCAAATTTCAAGAGATTTGCCCCAACCTCAGTCCTTGTCACATACATTGCCCTCACTGACTGTGCATCTGGGCCAGAAACATGAGAGGTTGTAGGATATTTCTTAAGAAATGGACTTTCAAACTGCCAATTTGACATATTATGGATTGAAAGCCTTCACACACAATTTGCCCTGAATCTAGTAATTTTACTTTTAGGTGTTTATCTTTGAATAATAATTAAGGCTATCTGCAAAGATTTAGTTCTTAATATGTTTGCCATAGGGTTATTTATTGTAGAAAATATATATGACAGCTTATGACTTTAAAAACAGGGACTTAATGGAAAAGGAAAGTATAATCCATATGTTGGTATATTATATAATCATTAGAAAGAATGTGGAATCATATATATTGTCATCGGCATATGTCCTTGTTGTGCTATCACAGAAAAGGTTATAGAATAGTATCCATATTTTAATACTGGCTTAACATAATATATGTTAAAACATGAAAGAAGTGTTTAATGGTAAGCAATACAATACATATAATACTTAATTACTTTTTCAGTGGCAGGATTTTTATTATTTCTGAGTGGCAGAAAGGTAATTATTTTCTTGTTTTGCATATTGGTGTTTTCTATTATCTTTAATAGTAGGTGTAACAGAGAATAAAAAGTTAATATTTAAAATATTCCAAGTATGTAGAAGTGTTAAAAATACAGTTTTTAGCCTTCTTGTGTTACAGTGAGCCCTGTTCCCAGTGAGATGGTGAACCCTATGGTTGAATGTAGGTAACAAAGGTGGAATTGATCAGAGGTTCATGTGCCAGATAGAGATCAGGGCTAGATGCCCTCTGAGGTTCCTTCCAACACAGAGTCTGTGACTCAGTCAGAACTGCCCCAGGATGAACTGTTAAGCAGTGACTGTGTGACCCCTTCATGGGGGAGGGTGAGCTGGAAATGCCCAAAGGGCTCCTTTCATTTTTATATTATTCCATCTAGAAAATGGAGCAGCTCATTTTGGAATACTTTCAGGTAAATTACTTATTTCTAAGAAGTTTCGTCACATTGTTTATAGTGTCACATAAACTTTTTAAATAAAAGGGAACTTTTTAAAAACAAATTTTGCAGAGCTCCACACACTGTCATGCACACAACAGACAACAAATGTGTTGATTGACTAATGAAAATAATAACTGCAGAGCAGACAGATCTAAGGGGATGCAGGACACCATCCCAATCACAGACTGGTACCCTGGTCTGTGCTTTTCTTCTTCAGCAGAAATCCGGAGGTAGAGCCAGGCACGGGTAGAGAGAAGGCGTTTAACTGAGACGAAAGGACTTGGGCCTGAAGGTAGCTGCATTTCCCTAACTTGAGACGAGTAAAAGTAGCTGGGTGCAGTTCTACTTGCTTTACTATGAAGTTGAGCAACTCTAAATCCAATGATTTAGATATCGAAAGGTCTAGTCAAGGATATGGACAACCAGGTAGGGACTGAGAGGGAGGTGGGTGAGGCAGGGTAGGGCAATGGGGGAAATTGGGAACAACTGCAATAGAGCAACAATTAAAATAAATAAAACTGCAACAAAAAAGTCCTCATCAGGACCTGACAAATGAAGTGGTTTTCACACTTCAGGTTTAGTGACCCTAGTTAGTTGGGGACAATGTTTGCCAGATGTAGGAAGACAGCCCCCTTGATTTCTGACTTTCCCAACAGTCTTATGGGATGCAAGACAGCAAATAAATAAATAAATAAATAAATAAGGAACTTCTTTGAGCTCTCTTTCCTTTCTCTTACAAATTATACACAATAAACTATTGGCAAAGGGACAATGCATGGGGTTTATAATATTTTTAAATCTTCATATGAGGATATAACTTTTAATTGATTTTTAGAGAAAGAGGGAAAGAAAGAAAGAGAGAGAAATGCCAATGTGAGAGAGAAACATCAATCAGTTGCCTCCCATAGGCGCTCCAACTGGGGAAAAAACCCACAACCTTTTGGTGTGTGGGACGACTCTCTAACCAACTGGGCTACCAGCCAGGGGAACACATGGGGTTTTTAGAATATGAAGAAATTAGAATAAAAGTAGGTGTGTTTTCTTGCCCAGCAATGCCGTCTGTGGGAAAGCATTTATTCATCACTCTGTACATGACAGCTAAATGCACTTAAGAGCGTAGAATGAGATTTTCCAATAATGATAAGTAAAGGTGGAGAGCCATCCGCCATTAGAAAAAGGGGGAAATGTTTGGGTTGGTAGGTTGGCAACCACTCACATCTAGTAAAGGCATGATTTCCTTTATTTTTTTCTAGATACTTTTTCTACAAGGAAGGTTCGTTTCTGCATGATGGCACTGCTGCATGGGTGTGCACATCTGGCTGTCAATCAGGTGACTGTTAAATTCATCTTGGATTGTGGGATTATGGTTTATACACTTTTTGTGAAGGCTATGCAGTAGTGTCATGGTCTTTCACAGCATCCTCTGGCTGCTCCATGGAGAACATTCATGGACCACATGGAGCATGGTACTAAGCAATGCTGTGTTGCTAGGGAAAGCCTGTGGATCACCATTTGTAAATGAGTCAGCACCTTCACTGCCAACAATGAGGGGCTGGGTTTATGGAACCAAAAGTGAATGTTCAGAGAACATACTCACAAAACTAGAAGTGACTTTGGAAACCAACCCTTTAGTCCAGCCTGCTTGTTTTATAGATTCTTAGGGTCATGCAAAAGCCCAGGTAGGGGTACCTTCTGTCTATAGAAGGTGGACCGTTATCTTTCTATATTTGCTGTCACTATTTAGGTAAAATTAAAGGTTGTAGATGGGTCTGAGATGTTTGAAAAGAGTACTGACAGGGTTTGGACCACATCTTCCTGTAGATATGCCCTCTGCATGGAGACTCACAGGAGTGCCATTGTACATCTCTGCTCACCAGGCACAGCTTTTCTTCCTCCTTTACTTCTCCTTCCACCTCTCTTTCCTTCCTGTATCTCCTTCTGGTGGGGATATAGGATTAGATTTGAAAACCAAAATGAGGTGATAACTGGAAACTCCTTGACCACAGGGTGCTATACTAGGTGCTGTCTTATCTACTGTGTCATCTTAGCTAGGCATGTACAGTTGGACCTCCTTGAGTGTTTGTTATATGCCAGAGTTGGATGTTCCTAGGGAAACTGCTGATGCAGAAAAGAGCAGCAGTTATGTTTAAAGTGACAATGGCGTAAAAAACTGGATGTTCATGTTCAAGGTTCCATTCTTCCCTGATTCCTCAGGGAACAGGAACAAAACTGTCCTTCCTGGAACAACACAAACTGAGAAACAATTACACTGCAACTTCTCCACTGTCAGCCTCCAGCACTAGGAGGTGTCTCTGATCTAATTATTCAATAAGTAAGAAGAGCTGAGAAAAGAGTTTTCACAGCTAACAATATTTTAGGAGCACATCAAGTTTCATAAGAAAAATATGATTTTTAAGCATAAGCTTTTAAATGTCATATTTATTGTTTGATTTTCTTATTGGTTTTCAAAGTGTGTCCTTCAGAGAGTAGTAGATGGGTAAAGTTGAGTTAAGAAAAGCAATTTTCTTTCTATTCTAAAATATAATTTCAGACATAGTCACATATAAAAATGACTTGCAGACTTAGGACCACTCTTTATCTGCTAAATAAGAATATTTTAGATATTTTAATTCAGAGATATTGGCAAATTCTCTACAGGTATAATGCCACTGATTATTAGTATTCATTGCAAAAGTTGTGTTTTTACATATAAATACCAAGGTGGGCTCTATCACTTTTATTTTTCTTTTTCTAGAGGGGAAAAATGCTCTGTTCTTGTAATTCATATCAATTTAATTTATAAGCTGATTCTTTTGTCAGTGGGATCATTTATCAGTGGAATGTTGAATTTAGAAGCTCTTTCTGATCATAAGTTTCTTTTCAAAATGAAAAGGGATTTCTATAGCATTGCTTGAGCAAAGTTTTCACTCTTTTACTATACTAAGGAGTAGCTATATTGTTCTGGAGGTAAGTACTGGAAACTTTGACAGATATTTTGTTTGATGCTCCTTTTCAAATTATATGCTTATTTACACACCACTTCCTAATACATATACTTCTCTCTCTGAGTTTACTAGGCATTTAGTTTGTGGCCTTTACATTTGGGAAATTGGGGCCTAGAGAGATTGTCTTGTGCAAGATCTCCCAGCAAGAAATGATATAACCAAAGTCAGAATCTCCCTGTGCAGCTTTCACTACTAAACATAGTCACCTACAACTAATTTGTAAGCCTTGCCTCTCCCTGCTTTTTTCTTCTGTTTCTGTTCAAAAGCTCCACTTTCTCTTTCTCCCAATTTGCTTTCTAACATTTCAGAATCCTATACATCTCTTTGACCCTTTTCTCAAACATCTTAGATCAAAGTTATATTAGCAAGGAACCAGGCTTGAATCAGGAATTCATACATAAATGGGTCACTGGCTACCACGATACCCTCCATCTTTCTTTTCTTATAATATGCCTCCCACACCCCTACCTCCAGTTAAAGCATTCAGCCTAAGCTAATGTGCTCCATGTTATAAAAATTTATAAGGATGTTGTAGCAATTCTCCAGACCAAAAAGAACAAGTCTCAAGTTAGACTATGGCCCAGAACGTGAGAGCAATGTGTATGTGTAGAGGAAGTTACAGCAAGGTTCTGCTGAGGTCAAAGCAAAACAAGCACATTATAATCAGTTAACTGTTTAACAACATCTATTTAATTACAGGATTGTCAAATTACCTGGAAAATCTTTCTTTAGAAAATGGCTACCTATCCATCATCCATCTACCCATTTATTCACCTATCTACCCATTTGTCTGTCTAATCTTATTTCTGCTTCTAGAAAAGACTTGAGCAGCAAGACCTAAGGAAACATCAGAGCAAATCTGTTATAAGTGGAATAGTCTTACTGATGAAATAAACACAGCAAAACATTAAATTATTAATCTCATAACAGTGTTCATTTTATAAAACTTAGTAGTATTATAAACAACATTTTGTTAAATATAAAAAGTCACACAAATTTTCATGTGACTTTTTAAAAATATTAGGGTAAACCTCTATCATTTTCTTTTAATATCACTCTTTCTGATCCTTAATGTCAAAATAAAATTTAGAAATTACTCATATATATATATATATATATATATATATATATATATATATATATATATCCATTAGTTAGAGAGAGAAAGAACTATGGCTCCTTTTCAATTTTTTTTATATTACTCTATCATACAAACCAGAAAGCCCTAGTTGACTCTAATATCATATTGATCAAGTGTAAAATCATAGCATTTAGTTTTCCTACTCAGAGGGCAACTTGAGGGCAAGAAATAATGTCTTTGTATAAATTAATCCTGACAAGTGATGGTGAAGAAGAAAATCAGCATCACTTACAAATTTAGTGACATACAGCAGGCATATAATAGGAAACGCCCTGGCCTGTGCCAACAAAAGGTATTAGAACAGTTCCTTGGACTGCAACAAAAGTAGCCAGGCAGTCTTTCCCCAAATCCAGAAACCAAATTGCAAGCCCTTACCTTGGAGGGCCTGTAAGCTATGAGTCTGTACGATAATGCAGAGCTGCAGGACCAGCTGCGGAGCACTTTCCAGAAAGGTGGCGAGCAAATGCAGCATACTCACATCTGCATACTCATACACCATTTTCCAGTAAAATCTCCATCTGTCCTTCTCCCCACTCTGTCGGCTTCGAATACCTAAGTATATTGTGTGGAAATATCTAGAAGGAAAACATGGAGAATAAGAAAGAGATGAGTGATCATTTATAATTTAAATATCGGGGCTATTTTGCTCTTCTGCAAGCCACCATATGTAAACACACAAAAGAAACAATTACTCTAGTGGCTTATATTAAGTTAACTGTTTAAGAGTTCCCTTATTCTTATATGTTCACTTTGAGAAGTCATTGACATTTTAATTCTCATTAAAGGCATCCCATTGAATTGCAATATGAAGAGTGAGTTGAAATGTGTGAGAAGCTCAGGTGTAGAAGAGATTTGCTACTTTGGAAATTTACAGTTTCTCTGTGTTCAACCATGTTCCGAAGATGGATTTCTCTCAGGGCACAGTAAAAGTCTGAAGTACTAGAATGTATGTACTTGTAAACCCTCCTTATGTCTTTTAAAATATTTATTATTGAAAATTTCAAACATATGCAAAAAAGTGAAAAAATAGCGCATTGAATGCACTGTACCCTTTATCCAGATTAAGTAATTATCAATACATTTCAAGCTTTTCTCATTTATATTTTTGCTCTGTGCTACCAGATTATTTTGGAGCAAATCCCAGGCATCATATTATTTTGTCTATCAATATTTTATTAAAATAATTTACAAACATAAATTCAATATCATTATTATACTCACAAATAAGAATAATTTTAAAAAAGATTTTAGTTATTATTTTTAAAAGAGAGGGAAGGGAGAGAGGCAGAGAGGGAGGGAGATATCAATGTATGGTTGCCTTTCACCTGCCTCCAGCTGGGGACCTGACTGGAGACCTGGCTTGCAACCTAGTTATGAGCCCTTGCTGGGGAATCAAACCAGCAACCTTTGGGTTTGCAGGCTGGTGCCTTATCCACTGTGCCACCAGCCAGGGCTAATTTTTAATATTATCAAATACTCAGTGTTCATATTTTCCTAATTATCATAATTTTTACAGTTTGTTTGAAATACAATCCAAACAATGCCCACACATGATGAGTATTTGATATATATCTTAAATTTTTTCTATACCATGAACTCCCCTTCCATTTCTTTTTAATTTCTTGCATATTTTCCATTGTCTTATTTATTATGATTATATTCTTGTGGTGTGGTTAGCATATCTGTTCTTTATATTTTCTTCAACCAGGTAGTGTTAGAATTTTGATCAGATTCAAGTTTGGCCATTTTTACCAGGTGATGTTGAGGACTTCCTTGGGAGTACTTTCTTGAGAAGTCACTAATGTCCTCTATCATGATGTCATCATCCACTGATGACCATATCCTAGACCAGCTTACTCATTAGGGGTTAAAAATGCTGCTATTCTGAGCCTATCACCATTATTTTTCATTGGCTAGAATACTTCTGCTGTCCTTATGTCAATATCTTTATAGTATATTTGGTTGGCAAGTGCTTTCCCTAGTGGGTCCTTTAAAAAGGTACATAGGGACACTATTCTCTGAGTTCTTGCATACTTAGGAGTTCATGGTTACCAATCTTGTCTTGAGTGAAGATAAGGTTTCTTTTGTTATGCAGACCCTATAACGTCTCACAATTTCAGTTGAAGATTGGTGCACATTTCTAGAATCTGTGAAAGAACTGGACCTACTTAATGCAAAGACTCTTAGATGCCAAGAGAGAAGAATAATACTAGGGATACAATAAGGAAATGCAAGAGCAGAAAAGCTTGGGCAACCTTTCCAGTGGAGGATCAGGTTGCATGACTGTAAAAATCCATGGATTTGCCATGCAAAACCTAAGATCTGCAATTTATTTATTTGAGCATATTAAATCTGCTACTTTATTGCTTACCAGCAAAAAGTGCTATTGTAGAAAAGTCTGATAAAAATCTTATATTCCTTTTCTTATAAGCAACTTGCTCTTTTTGCTTGAATGAGCAAAGAATATTTTGTTTCTTTTAAAGACCTATAGTTTTATGAAAATGTAACTTGATAATGGCTGTTCTGCATCCAGTTTCTCAGGAATGTCCTTTGCCTCTTCATTTTGTAGTTTCAAGTGGTCTTGATCTACAATATTTAGTATTTGCTTTCTAATCCATTGTTTTGATTTTCTTCTTTGGGGTCTCCTATATATTTATTTTTATCTCTTACCTTCTATATCTATTAGCACCTCTGAATCTTTTAATCTAAAATTAATTTTCATATAAAATTTTTCCTCCCTTTTCATCTTCTATTTATCTTTGAACTATGGTGTTTGAATAGTGTCACACCCTAGTTGAATTTTCATTTCGGATCCAATTTTTGAAAGATTAAATAAAATTCTATATTGAATTAGAACATCTTGTTAAATGTTACTTTTCCAAATTATTTCCTTTCTGATTTTTTCTAATTATGATAATTTCTTTCAGCTCATTTTGAAATATTTGGCTTATGGTTTTTATCTGTTTCCTACATGTGTTTTTCTGTTGTATTATCTGTAGGAAGATCGGCGTTTTTCTTATTCTCTTTTCCTCATATTAATTTTGACCTTTTTATTATTGGTAAGTTTTAAACATTAGTTAATTTAATTTTCACATATTTTTGGGAGGAGTGAGAAGGTTAAGATAGCTTTACTGGTGTCAAAGCTTCAGCTTCCTTTCTCCACTGTTCTCATGAAGTGATAAAAACTCTATCACTTGTTAACTTTCTGAGATCAGGAGCTTCTGTTCACCTTGCCCTTCCTTCTCTTTCATTGCTTGTGGTTGTCCCATTCCTGCTTAATTTGAAATCTAGTCCTTGCAGATTCTTCTTCTTTCTTCTTTTTGTATATTTCATTTTTCCTTCATTTCACTTAGCATAGTCTCTATTTCTTGCCTTCTGCATTTGCCATACTCAAGCTTATCTGTCAAGTATATGAGCATCTTTATCACCTACGTTTTGAACTCTGCACCTGTTAGGTTGGCTATATTTTTGTCTATTAGGGTGTCTGTCTCCTTGACACCCAGTTCTCCCACTGGAACCTTGATCTGCTCCCTCCTTTGGGCCATATTTCTTTGTCTCCTTAACTTGACAGCCTTCTGTGTTTGTTTCTGTGTCTTAGGTAGAAATGTTTTACCTGTTACATTGTAAGGGGTGGAGCCTTACCTATTGGTCATGTGGGGGCGACCTGTTTCATCATGTGGCGCTGTAGGTGCGGGAGGAGTCTGAGAAGGAACAATGATGTCTGCTCAGCCCTAGACCCTTTTCCACTAAACAAATGGATGCTGCTGAGAGATGGGTACTTTCTTCCAGTACCCCAACCCCATTGGTTTTCACAGACAGAAGCAATGTGGTTTTAATTTCTCCTGGTGGTGGAACCGTGAGCTGAAATTCTGGTCTAGGACTGGGATAGTTCTTCAGGTTTTTTTTTTTTTTTTTTTTACTTTTGTAATGTGTGACTGAACTTTCCACCAGTCTGCCTCAGCCACTGTGCTGCCATTGCTACCAGTTGCTGCCACCTTCACTGGTGTCACTGCTGGTGCCACTACTCTCACTGTTGAAACCATCGACAATGCTTCCACTGATACTGGTGCTGCTGTTGCCACCACACCCAGACCTTTCCACCCCTGCTACCTGTCTGGATGAGTATTTCTTCTTTATTTCTCTTTTGGACTTCCCTTCAGTTAGATTTTCTAGAGCTTTTGATTTTTTAAAATAGTTTTGAGGTAGATGTGTTTCTTAGTTGTGAAAGGAGATTTCTGGCTAAGATGGAGGTATGGACATATTCTTTTTAATGTGAAAGTTTGCCATGGAATGCTCTTCAGTTTGTTAGGAATGACCCTGCTCCAATAGCATTAACCCTTATTGCATTAAAGATTCCTTGGATTCACTCTTGCATTGAATCACTGAGAATACCCTTCTAGTCTCTCTTGTTCCTCTGACTTGGCCCACTGCACTTTCCAGAGAGTGCCTATTTTGGATTTCAAGGTTTTCCTAGCCTCAAGGCCTTCCCTCTGCTTTTTCCTGCATAGTTACTGATATCACATGACTCAGAAGCTGTCACTAATTTGTTCCTGCACAATTATGGGGGTATCTCAGCACTGAGCTTTATTGTCCATGATTCTTCAATTTTGTGCTGTTTATGTTAATGGAATACTTTTGGTAGATTCAAAAATTATGCTGCCACTGTCACTGTATTTAAAAAATAGTAGCATTTTAAAACATAAAACATATTTAAATATTCCTTTGAAACTTCGATTATTGTCTATCACTTAAAAGATGAAGTGTGCCACAGTGCAGTTCATAGGGACTTGCGTGAACAAACTCCTGTGTTCTCATAACCAGAGCTCCAGCCTGTTCTGTCCAGAGCATACTACTGATATTTCCTTTCTTATACTTCAGTGCCCTTTCACAAGTCCAGTCTTTTTTTGGACTAACCTTGGGAAAGCCTTTCCTATTTCTCTTACTGGCAAATAGTTTTTTTTTAAAGATTTTATTTACTATTTTCCAGAGAGAGGAATAGAGAGAGAGAGGCAGAGAGGGAGAGAAACACCAATATATAGTTGCCTTTCACCTGCCTCCAGCTACGGACCTGGCTGGAGACCTGGCTTGCAACCTGGTTATGTGACCTGGCTGGGGAATTGAATCAGAGACCTTTGGGTTCACAGACCGGCACCTTATCCACTGTGTCACCAGCCAAGCCTGGCAAACTTGTGTTTGAACTGACAGTATTTGTTCAATCATCACCAATAATCGTTACTCTTCCATGCAGATACCTCTTTACCTATTTTTATTAGTTTCCTAGGACTGCTTTAACAAAGTAAACCACAAGTTGGTAGCTTTAACTACAGAAATTTACAGGGTATGCATGATCAATTGGCAAAATTTTAGTAAAATAAACATACCACAAAAGTATTATATTTTGAAATAAGTTTATTCTTATATATAAATACATAAACATAGTCATTATTTTTTAAATTGTTCAAATATGTATCCATTTGCTGCAATAATAGACTCAACTTGACTTTGGAATCTTGAGCATGCTTTAATGAGCTTTTCTTTATCCATGGGTATCATCATGTTTTCAATCTTAGCTTTAATAGCCTCTTTATTGGAATAAGGTCATTTATTAACTTTTCTCTCACAAATGCTGCATACGTAATAGTCTGGAGGATTTGCATCTGGTGAACTAGGCAGCCAGGTTTCCTTTGACCAGAATTCAGGAACATTGACACTGAGACATTCTTGCACTTTTTTGGCATTATGTGCTGGTGAACCATGTAGTTGGAATATAAAATGACATCCATTTGTGACTTGCTTCATCCATGGTACAACTACTTCTCTCAAAATGTCAAGGTAAACATCCTGGATCTTCATTGATGATCTCCTGGATTCTGTGTACAACATCTGGACTTGTGCAATCCTTGCATACATTACGGATTTCCCTTGTTGTTGTGGTGACATCATGATCAATGTCATACATCTTCTTCACATTGTAAACTATATGTAAATAGATGTTATTGAAGTCCTCAATGTCCTTAGTAGTTTGCCCTGTGCACAGTCCAGAAACTATGGTTGCTCTAACATAGTATTCCTTCGACATGATGGTTGCTCTCAGAATTTAACACTTTATATATGAAACAATGATGCTAAACAATAACCTTAGAAACATAGTTTTTCAAAATTAATAAGAAGCATGTGAAATAAGGAGATGCAAATTTCTTCCCAATTGATTGCACATGCCTATGTTGTCTACCAGTTCTGGAGACTAGATAGCTGAAATCAAGGGGCTGACTGGGTTGCTTTCTTCTGAGAGCCATGAAGAGACTCTATGATATGCCTCCCTCCTACCTTTGGGTGTTTTGCTGGCAATTTTTTGGCTTACTTGGACTGTGGATGCATCACCTGAATCTCAGCTTTTATCTTCACATGGTCTTTTCACTTTCTTTCTGTGTGTCAGTTTGTGTCCAAATTTCTGTTTTCTATAAACACGCATTCATTATGAATTAAGACATACCATAAGATCTCATCTTAACTTGATCTGCAAAGACTCTATTCTGTTTCCAAGTAAGGTCACATTCACAAGTACAGAACATCTTTTAGGGAGACACAATTCAACTTATAATACTCTTCTATCAATCTCCATGCATGTGTAGGTCTCTTGGAATGCTTTCCTTGGGATTCTGTGAGAGAACATGATTTCTACTGACAACATAACCCTCAGCTGAGATCCAAATCTATACGTCCATCTGTTTACCCACATATCTGTATGCTTTCCAGATTTCCCATAGGTATATGAAAACAAACACATTCAAAACACCTTACTGCTTTCTTTCTAAATTTGTGCCATCTCCTATACTGGTAATCCACATCACCATTCATTTAGTCACATAAGGTAAAAGCCTAGGAGATATTCTAGGCTCTTATCCCTCCCTTACCTCTTATATTTGATAAAAGACTATGTTCTGAAACTTTTATATTATTAACATGTTTTTTTCCTTCTCTTTCTAAAGTCTGGCTTTTGGGTTTCTGTTTTGATTCTAAACCTACAACAACTAGTCTGACCTTAGACTTAACATATTTCTGCCTTAGCACTTCCTTCTACGCAGAGGGGCAATAACAGTATTGATTGCATAGGTTGACCTGAGAATTAATAACATAAAGATGAGGGATTTATCATAGAGCCTGGTAAATAGCAGGCAGTAAATGAAAGTTAGTTTTTACTGCTGATCAACTTTGAACTCTTTAGTAGGCATTTCCTATTATTTCTAGATGCATAAATTAAATCTCACCTCTCTTATCTCAAAAAGCTTTGATTTCCCACTGTCAAGAAAATGTCCACTCAAACAATGCAAATATAAACATTTAATGCTTTTAATCTACACTTTCTAACATAATCTTTGGCCTCTATTGCCTGGACATACCTTATGTCCCCATAATATTAAAATACTTAGTGTTCCTTAGCTATGAATTCACACCTGCAGTTCCCTTGACCAGAGAAAATGCTTCTTCACACTCTTTATCACCTTGGAATTTTTATCATTTTATGACTTAATTATCATCTTTCTCTCATCCTTTTTTCCTACTCAGAACTGCCATTCTATTGTCTGTACTGTGCTGAAACTATCTTTATTCAGGCTTTAACCAGGGTAAAATAACATTATTTTTATATTTATTTATTTGTGTGTTCAACTCACATTCTATGATATGAACTCTTGGAGAGAAAAGAATGTCATTTGTCTTCGTATCCTGATGGTTAATAGGCATTCAATTAACTTATGTTGTTTTATTCATTTAATAAACATATTAAGCACATGTGATTTTTCAGTTTTGTATTGTTTTCTAAGGGTAATGAGAAGCCCCTGGGGAGTTCTGAGCAGAAGAATGAATAATTTGATTGCATTTTAATAAAATTAGTTATTACATGGAAAATGGAGGGCAGTAGGGCAATGGGAGAGTCAAGACACTGTCAGCAGTATGCTGGGTGGCTTTAAGTAAGCTGCCAATAGTATTGGTGGTGAGAAAGTGTCAAATTTGGGTATATTGTAAAGAGAATGTCAACAGCCTTTGCACACTGAGTGAAAATTAATAAATTAATGTTCGACTTCCTTGTGATTATCACAGAAATTTTAAATTCAGGATGCCCAAGGCAAAGAGAGAAGCCTCTCACAATTGTCCTCTGAGCTACACTATTTCTAGTTTTTATTACTAAGACATTGTGCATACCCTCAGCTCTGTTTCCAAAGGCTAAAAGGCTACAAACTATTCTTAGGTCTGTGGCCCACAGGGGCTAGAACTCTTCCAGTACAATGAGACACTTGTTTTGGTTGCACCAGGAGATCAGTTAATCTGATACTGGTGATAGGTTTTTTCATAAGGAATAAAACAATAAATATCTAGCCTTAAGAGTTTCACATAATAAGACACAAAATCAAGTCTTCCAATAACTCACCTATAGAGTTCAAACACTTATAAACCAAGGGTGGCAAGATGAGTTATTTCTAGGCCTTGAGTGAGTTTTTGTTTGTTTTAATTGTGGTAAATACACATATAAAATAACATTTACCATCTTTAACATTTTAGTGGGTGATTTGGTAGTGTTAAGTGAGGCAGGATAGTAAGGAGTTAGAAAAATTCCTTGGCAAGTGGAATAAGGCAATGAGACAGATAGCTGAACAAACTGGCTGAGAAATTTACAGCCAGATACAGAAGGGCACCTCCCTAGAAGTAACATCCAGGCTTTAGTTGTATTTCAGCTCCAGGCCCAGACCAGATGGTTGATGTCAGGACCATCTACAATGACTAAGGAACCCTGCCTGACCCTACCATTCAGAGGAGACTACAGTCCTGAAAGGGACCACACCTGGAAAACTAATGATTCTTCTGCTGAAATCCTCCTCTGAGACCTCCCCTTAGATTCCTGCCTGTAAGACAGAGATAAAAGCCTCAAGGCAAAGGACCCAGGGTGGGCATTATCCCTCTGGGGAACAGCTGTCTTCTTTTCTTCCCTGTCTCTTCCCCCACAGGCACACATCTCTTAAACTCTAAGGGAACTAGAGATGTGTAATCAGGAAAACAATGGGCATCCTGTCCTGGGCTAATCCCCTGAACCTTTCCCCAAGGCCTCCTTTCCTCTGATTTTCCAGGGAGCTAAAGCAGCCCACTATGGGTTCTCCCATTGCTTTTTTTTAATGGTAAGCCCATTCTTTTTTCACTATCCCCAGCTTTAATAAAAGTACCTTCATAGTCACCTGGACTCATGTTGTGAAATCTTTCCTACATGAAGTCAAAAACCCCCAATACTACCAGCTGACCGTAGGCAGACCCTAGGCAGACCCACTTAGGATTGGGCCTCCTGTGTGGTAACATTAAGTACATTCACATTTTTGTGCAATCATCGCCATCATCCTTTGTTAGGATTATTTTCATCTTGCAAAATAAAAATCTGTACCATTAAACAATGGACTCCCCTTCCCTCCAATCCTTGGCCACCAGCTTCCATTTTCTATCTCTGAATTTGACAATTCTAGGTATAAGTGGAATCATACAGTATTTATTTTTTGTGAATTAAAAAAAAACTTAGAATAACATCAAATTTAATCCATGTTATATGTATGAATTTCATTCTGAATTCATTTAATTTCTGGAATTTCAAAAGGGCTGAATCTTTGATTAGGAGAAAACTACCCATCCAGGCTCAGGGGGCACAAAACTGCTTCTTACAGTTCAGAGGCACTGTATGAATGTTCTTAGAGATAAGCATGGAGAAAGAAAAAATTCATGGACTTCATTAGAACACAATGGCTCCTTAATAAGCCCTGCTGACAAAAATTGAAACAGGAAAAATATTCACCAACAAAAATCCATCCAGTAGTCAGGAAGCACCACCACTTGGAAACAGGAGGTAAGAGTGGTTTGTGTGGAGTGCCAGGCTGGGGTCCTGATCAAACTTTTGTTCTTTAAAAATAACTATAAGCAAAGGACATGTACAAACAATTGTCTACAAGGATATACAGTGAAGCTTTATTTATAATATAAAAAGTGGTTAAAGGCCAAATATCCAACAATAGGGAATTAGACAAATTATAGTGCATTAATTCAGTCAATGTTTTTCAGGCAAAAGGCATCTTAAAACAGCACATGCAAATATCCAATTAATATTTTTAAATATATGTGTGTGTGTATAGGATAAAGATTAGAAAGTTTAATAATAGAGGTTATCAAAGATGGCAGAGGAGAAAGTGGAAGCTACACTACTCTCCTTGGAATTACAACTAAATTATAGAGAAATCATCCAGAGTAACCAACTGAAGAATTGCTGGGGAGAAGCTCAATAGCCATGGCCAGACTGAAGAAACTACTTCACCACAAAGTAACTGGTATGAAGTGTGAAGGAGATGTGAGAGGGCTGGCTAAGCTACCACAAACAGCAGCTAAAGTACTATAGGGAAATTTCAGCAGCTAGAGGCTCTCCATGAGAATTGTGGGGTCTAAAATACTTCCTACAGTCTACAGCACCAGACCCAGAAAGGGAACTATAATGTCCAACTGTGAAAAGTGAAAAGGTTTCTCTCTGCCAGGTAAAGATGGCTAGAGACACACAAAGCCTTTTAAAGGACAAATGTATAAAATATAATTTGCAGCCACTTACTTTCAGCTCTAGCAAATGGGGAGGGAGCAAATGGGGAGGGAGGAGAGTCTGGGGATGATGACATTGGAGAGAGAATTTAGGGAGCAGCTGCCAGGATTCCTGTGCTGAGTCATCCCACAAATTGTAGGAGACATCTTGCTCAGGCAGAGACAAGTTCCCCCAAAGTGGCATTAGCTTGAGGGGAAGCAATAGCCCCACCCGCAGGAATTATTCTGCTCCACCATTGGTGTTTAAACCTGACTGCTGATTATAGATTGTAGATTAACAACTGAAGGAGACAGCTACAGACTGTAGATCACTGGTAGTCTCGAACAGGCTGCCTAGGGCTAGAATGCACACCATCTTATATTCAGAAAGAGAAGACAGTACACTTGTACAATAGCATACAAGATGTAGTGGGCAGAGTGCCTCAGCCAACCAGAGGGAAGGACCCATGAAAGAATGATCCAATGACAACCAAAACCCAATTACAACCAGAAAGCCACATAGATGACATAAAGGGCATCCCAACAACATCAAGTTCAGAAGATCAAGTAAACTGCCCCACTAAATCCCACAGATCTCCTACCACAGAAGTTCACACCACAAAGACAGGGAGTCTTAGTAGATCAATCTAAGATGCAGAAACACACAAGCAAAGTCACCTAAATTGGGCAGACAAATATATAATCCCCAATTGAAAGCAAAGGATAAACCTCCAGAAACTGTGCTAAATGATATAAAGGCAACTAATATATCCAAAATTGAGTTCAAAATAATGGTTATGAGTATTCTCAATGAGCTCAGTGAAAACTACAAAGAACTCCAGGGAAGCTATAAGGAACTTACTACAAACTACTCCAGGATGAAAAATGACATAGAAACTATCAATAAAAACCAGGAGGAAATCAAGAATACAATATCTGAAATAAAGAACACAATAGACAGAATCAAAAGCAGGCTAGATAAAGCAAAGAATTGAGCTGAAGGAAAAGTTAGGAAAAAAATCCTAGACAGTGCAACAAAATAAGCAAATTGTGAAAAAGAATGAAGATGGTTTGAGGGAACTACAGGGCAACATGAAATGTAATAATATCCATATCACAGGGACACCAGAAGGCAAATAAAAGGAGCAAGGAATAGAAAATCTGTTTGAAAATACAATGACAGAAAATTTCCCTGAATTAAAGAAAAAATCACACAAATCCAGGAAGCACAGAGGTTCCAACCAAGAAAAATCCGAAGGCCACTACCTCAAGACACATCCTAATTAAAGTGGTAAAGTTTAAAGACAAAGAAAGAATCATTAGGGCAATAAGGAAGAAATAGCTAGTGTTATACAATGGAGCTCTGATAAGGCTAGCAGATGCCTTTGCAACTGAAACACTACAAGTCAGATGGGAATGGCAAGAATATTCAAAGCAATAAAAAGCAAAGGCCTGCAATAAGACTACTCTACCCAACAAGGTTCTCAGTTAAAATGGAAGGTAAAATAAGGAACTTCCCAGACTAAAAAAAAGAGGGAGGGGGGGCTAAAAGAGTCCACCAAAACAGCATTGCAAGAGGTACTAAAGGGACAGCTTTAAAAAGTTGAAGAAAGAGTGACAGAGAGAGAGAGAGAGAGAGAGAGAGAGAGAGAGAGAGAGGGAGGTACCAAGGGGAAAATGGCAATGAATAAATAGCTATCAATAATAACCTTAAATATAAATTGATTAAATGCTCCAGAGACATAGAGTAGCTGCATGGATGAGAAAAAATGTCCTGAATCTCTGCTGTCTATAAGAGACCCACCTCAGAACAAAAGATCTACAGAGTGAAAGTGAAGGGATGGAAAAAAATATTTCAAGCAAACAAACATGGAAAAAATGCTGGGATGTCAATACTTATACCAGACAAAATGGATTTCAAAACAAAAGACATTAAAAAGAGAAAAAGAAGGACACTACATAATACTTAAGGGAATAATACATGAATAAGATACAACCTTCGTAACCACATATGCACCCAACCTAGGAGTGCACAATAGTCAACATAGGTCAACAATGGATAGATCTTCCAAGCAATGAATCAACAAGGATATTGTGGCACTGAACACATCAAATGAACTTAATTGGTATATACAGAACCTTTCACCCTGAAGAAGCAAAATACACATTCTTTTCAAATGTACATGGAATATTTTCAAAGACAGACCACATGGTAGTACAGAAAATAAGCCTCAACAAATTCAAGAAAATGGAAAGCATATTAAGCATACTCTTGGATCATAATGGCTTAAAACTAGAAACCAACCTTAAGGAAAAAACTCAAAAACATTAAAATTCATGGGGACTTACAAACATGTTGTTAAATAATGAATGGGTCAACAATGAGATCAAAAAAGAAATAAAAATGTTTGCAGAAAGAAACGATAATGAACACACATAGCCCCAAACCTGTGGGATACAGGGAAGGTCATCCTATGAGGGAATTTCATAGCAATACACTCCTACCTGAAAAACAACCTATCCCTACATCTACAAGAACTGGAGGAACAACAACAAACAAAGCCCAGAGCGAGTAAGAAGAATGAAGGAATCAAGATCAGAGCAGAATAAAGTGACATAGAGACTAAAAGAACAATTCAAAGGATCAATTAATTCAGGAGCTGATGTTTTGAAATTATAAACAAAATTGATAAGCCTTTAACCGGACTTATCAAGTAAAAAGAGAGAGTACCCAAGTAAATAAAATCAGGAATAAAAAAGAAGAATTATAGCTGATGCCAAAGAAATAAAAAGGATTGTCAGAAATGACAATGAACAACCATATTGCCAAGAAATTTGACAGCTTAGGTGAAATGGATAAGTTCTTAGAAACATAATTTTTCAAAACTGAATCAAGAAGAAAGTCTGAATAAACTGATAACAACTAGTGAAATTGAAGTAGTAATAAAAAAAAATAATCAGCACAAAAAAGCCTTGGACTGGATGGCTTCATAGACAAATTTTACCAAACACTTAGGGAAAAGTAAACTCCTATCCTCAAACTATTCCAAAAATTCAAGAAGAGGGAAAATTACACCTTTTTTTTTTTTTTTTTTTTTTTTTTTAATGAGGCCAGTATTGTCTAAAACCAGGTCAAGTCACAACAAAGAAAAAATTACAGGCTAATATTGTTGATGAATGTAGATGCTAAAGTCCTCAATAAAATATTGGACAACTGGATCCAGCAACACATTAAAAAGATCATACACTATGATCAAGTGGGATTCATCCCAGGGATGCAAGGATGGTACAAAATTCACAAATTAATAAATGCAATACACTACATAAACAAAACAAAAGAGAAACCCATCTGATCATATCAATAGATGCTGAAAAAGCATTTGATAAAGTACAGCATCCATTTATGATAAAAAATGCTTAGCAAATTAGAAGTAGAGGGAGCATACCTCAACATAATAAAGGTCACATACCAGAAACCTACAGCCAACATCATACTAAATGAGAAAAAACTGAAAGTTTTTCTCCCAAGATCAGGAACAAGGCAAGAGTGTTTCTTTCACCACTTTTATTCAACATAGTACTAGAAGTTTTAGTCACAGCAATCAGATAAGAAAAAGGAATCAAAGGCACCCAAGTTAGAAAGGAGGAAGTAAAGTTGTCATTATTTGCAGATGACATGATAGTGTAGATAGAAAACCCTATAGACTCCACCAAAAAACCATTCAACCTAATTAAGTGAATTTGGCAAAATAGTGGGATATTAAGTCAATATCCAAAAATCAAAGGCATTTTTATACACAAACAATGAAATGCCAAAAATAGAAACTAGGAAAAAAGTTCCCAATTTGTATAGTAACAAGAAAAATAACGTACCTAAGAATAAACTTAATCAGAGGCAAAACACCTGTACTTGGAAAACTACAGAACACTGAAGAGAGAAATTAAGAGAGATACAAATAAATTAAAGCATATACTGTGTTCATGGATTGGAAGAATTAGCATCATTAAATGTCCATACTACTGAAAGCAACCTATAGATTCAATGTAATCTCTATTAAAATACTAATGACATATTTCACAGATTGATAACAAATATTTTTTAAATGTATATGGAGGGTGGGGGAGAAAAAAATTGTATATGGAACCAAACAGACTCTGAATAGCCTCAGCAATCTTGAGAAAGAAGAACCAAGTAGAAGGGATCACAATACATGATATCAAACTATATTATAAGGCCATTGTAATCAAGACAGTCTGGTAATGGCATAAAAACAGACACATAGATCAATGGAACAGAATAGAGAAGCCAGAAATAAACTCATGTCTCTATCATCAATTAATATTTGATAAAAGGGACAGGAGCAGAAAATGGAGTAAAAATAGCCTCTTAACAAAGGTTATTGGCAGAACTGGAATGGTACATGAGAAAAAATGAAACTAGACCACCAAATTATACCATATAGAAGAAGAAGCTCAAAATGGATAAAAGACTTAAACATAAACTTTGCCACCATAAAAGTTCTAGAGAAAACATAGGCAGTAAAATTTCAGATATCCCAAGATATATAAATTTTGTTGATATATCCTCTAGAGCAAGGGAAATAAAGGAAAGAATAAAGAAATGGGACTACATCAAACTAAAAAACTTCTGCATGGCTAAAGAAAACATCATCAAAATGAAAAGGGAGTCAACCATATAGGAAAACATATTTGCCAATGATACTTTGGATAATGATTTAATCTCCAAAATATATAAAGAATGCATATGAATCAACACAAGGAGGACAAAAATTCCAGTTAGACAATGGAGAAGGGATGTAAACAGACACTTCTCCAAGGAGGGCATACAGAGGGCCCATAGGCATATGAAAAGATGTTCAATATCACTAGCATCAGAGAGATGCAAATTAAACCCATAATGAGATATCACCTCTCACCTATCAGAATGGCCATCATTAACAAATCAACAAACAACAAGTGTGGGGAACCCTAGTGTACTGTTGGGTATAATGTGGATTGGTGGGGTCATTGTAGAAAACACTATGGAATTTCCACAGGAAAAAAAAAAAAAAAAAAAAAACAACTAAAAATGGAACTGCCTTCTGATTGAGTGATTCCACTCCTGAGATTATACCCTAAGAAATCTGAAACAGCCCTGGCTGGAAGCACAGTGAATAAGGTGCCAGCCTGCAAACTCAAAGTTCACTGGTTTGATTTCTGGGCCAGGGCACATAACCAGGTTGCAAGCCAGGACTGTAGCTGGAGGCAGGTGAAAGGCAAACATACATTAACGTTTCTTTCCCTCTCTGCCTTTCCCCTTCCTCTCTCTCTGGAAATGATAAATAAAATCTATAGCAGAAAAAAAGAAGGAACTTGTACCCTTTGGAACAACATGGATGGAACTGGAGAGTATTATGCTTAGTGAAATAAGCCAGTCAGTGAAGGACAAATATCATATGATCTCACCCATTACGGGACAAATATCATATGATCTCACCCATTACGGGATAATGAGCAAAACTAACAATAAGCAAAACAGAACCAAGTATATGAATACAAGGAATGGGCCTTCAGTGGTCAGGGGGAATGGGGTTAGGGGGAGGCAGAGGCAAAGAAGGGGAGCAGCTTAGACAAGAACCCAGTATAAAGGAACCATGGACATGGACAACAGGTGGGATTGGCTTTGGGGGGAATGGTAGGGTGGGGAGGGGGACAGAGGGGAGCAAAAATGGGATGGAAGTAATACAACAACAATAAAATAAATAATAATAATAATAATAAAATCTTAAAAAAAAAAAAAGAAAAAAAGAAACCTGAAACACTAATTCAATAGAATCTATGTGCACCTATGTTCACAGCAGCATTATTTATAATAGCCAAGAGCTGGAAACAGACTAAGTGCCCATCAGTAAATGAGTGGATCAAAAACTTTAGTACATTTACACAATGGAATACTTTGCAGCATAAAAAAAGAAGGAACTCCTACTTCTCCTGACAGCATGAATGGAACTGGAGAGTATGCTAAGTGAAATAAGCTAGGCAATGAAAGGCAAATACCATACAATCTTACTTATAAGTGGAGCCTAACGAACAAACCAAATAAGCAAGCAAAGTAGAACCACCAGCATGGAAACAAGGAACAGACTGACAGTGACCAGGCAGTGGGGAGGAGAATAAGGGAATGAATAAAGGGGAACCAGAGGATGAAGATTGACTGTGAGCAGGGAGATGGGGTGGACAGGGCAGGGGAGAGAAAAGTGGGAAAAATGAAACAATTGCAATACAACAATAGTAAATAAAATTAACTTAAGAAAAGAAAAAAAATAAGCCCTGGCTGGTAGCACAGTGGATAAGGTGCCAGCCTGGGAACCCAAAGGTCGCTGGTTCGATTCCCCAGCCAGGGCACATAACCAGGTTGCAAGCCAGGTCTCCAGCCAGCTCCCTGGCTGGAGGCAGGTGAAAGGCAACCATACATTGATATTTCTCTGTCTCTCTCTCTCTCTGGAAATAATAAATAAAATCTTAAAAAAAAAAGAAAAAAGAAAAAAATATATAGTAAAATTTTAAAAAGAATGTTTAATAATAAAATATTTAACTAATGAACTCCAAGTAAAATTATAAATTATTGACTTATTATTTTTGAAATTCACATAAAGTTTAAGTACTGATATAACTTTGATATTTGAAATCTTTTGAGATATATTGCAAAATTGCTCTTTCAAAGACTATGACAATGTGCAATGTATGAGTGTTCCTACTTTCTTAAATCATTATGCATTTTCAGTAAATATAATCTTTGTCAATTTTATGAGTAAAAAGTAACATTTCAATTAGTGACTCATTCCTACTGAGGTTTTACTTTTATTAATTTCTATCGGCAACTATTTATTATTTTGTGATTTTCTTGCAAGTTTTCAATTTTAATGTTAATTTTAAGGTCCTGATTATCAAATTATATAGGCCATACTAACCAAATAATTAACAAGTTCCCACAGCATATCTCATTCTATAATAAAGCCTCCATCCAGGAAGTGCTGGCACTGGGACAGACTTAGGGATCAGTGGTCTGAGTTGTATAACTGAGAAAAGGCAATTGGGCCAAGTTCCCACACATTCTGATCCAACTATTATTTCACAATCTTTTATTATATTTGCCCACCTCTAATTATCCTGGAAATGAAATATATAATCTTCTGTTAAAAAGATGAAATAATTATATATATATAGTGTTAAAAATTAATTAACAATAAGATGAGATGAGGCACATATTAAGTCGCTAATAAATACTGGTGTCATTAGAAACAAGTTGTTTTAACTTATTCAAGTATAAAATGAGGAAAACCAATGATACTCTAAACTTTGGGTCTTCTTTTCAGCTATTTTGGACCCAAGTCACCCTGACACTCAAAGATACATGAGGGTCACCTTATTTTAGGGAACTCAAAGTCTATGAAGGAACTTTCTTTCTTTCTTTTCTTTCTTTCTTTCTATCTTTTCGGTTCTTTCTCTCTCTCTCTTTCCTTTGTTCCTTTCTTCATTCCTTCATTTGTTCCTTTCTTCCTTCTCTTTCTCTTTTTTCTTTCTTTCTTTCTTTCATCTATCATCTATCTATCCACCTATCTATCATCATTATCATCATCTATCATCTAATCTATCTATCTATCAATTGTTATATTCCCCTTGGTCTGAATATATTTTGCACATTCATGTTATCTTTTCTTAGACTCATCTGCCCTCTTTTCTCCAAGGTAACATGTTTGTGGTTTAAAACTTGACTAATAAATCTCAGTTCAAAACACAGGGTTAGTGTGATAAACTGGAAAAATTTTAGTAAAATAAACAATATACTACAAAAGTGTTATGTTTTGAAATAAATTTATTCTTATATGTAAATACATAAATATTTTAAAAATTGTTCAAAAATGTCTCAATTTGTTGCAATAATAGACTCAATTCGACTTGCGAATCTTGAGCACGCTTTAATGAACTTTTCTTTATCCATGACATCATAATGTGTTCAGTCTTAGCTTTAAAAGCCTCTTTATTGGAATGAGGTTGCTTATTAACTTCTCTCTCACAAATGCTCCATACATAACAGTTTAAAGGATTTACATCTGGTGAACTACACAGCCAGATTTCCTTTTGACCAGAATTCAGGAACACTGACACTGAGACATCCTTGTACCTTTTCGGCATTCTGTGCTGGTGCACCATCTTGCTGGAAGGTAAAATGACATCCATTTGAGACTTGCTTCATCCACGGTACAACTACTTCTCTCAAAATGTCCAGGGGAACATCAGCAGTTACCTTCAAGCCTTGTGGAGAAAATGCAAGGTCATGATATCTCCTTCATTGCTGACAACACCTAACAACATCACTGTAGCAGGAAATTTCATTTTCATGACAATTGGGACTTCATTAAGATTCTCACAGAGACACTTGTTGTTTCTTCTGTTGATTATTTAGTCCTGCTGAGAATTTTTTTCATTGGAGAAGAAAATCAGAGGGTTTTTTTTCTTTGGGATTTTTCCATTTTGTCAGTAGTTTCCTTGCTTTTCCAAAGCACCTTTCCTTTGTCTGCTGTGTTACAAGCTGGCCTCTTCTAAGAACATATGATCTGTATCTGATACCTTCAGCAATAATCTTGGGAATTGTTGCATCCAACATCTGCAGCTCTCTTACTATGGAGCACATTGACTTTCCTGGATCTTCATTGATGATTTGAATTCTGCTTACAATGCCTGGACTTGTGCAATCCTTGTATACCTTACGCGTTTTCCTTGTTAATGTGGTGACATCAGGATCAGCATCATACACCTTCTTCACGTTGTAAACTATATGTTATTGAAGTCTACAATTTCCTTAGTATTTTGCCCTGCACAGAGTCCAGAACTTTAGGTTGCTCTAACATCGTATTCCTTCAAGATGATGGTTGCTCACAGAATTTAATACTTTAAATCTGAAGCAATGATGTTAAATCATAACCTTGGAAACACAATTTTCCCAAAATTAATAAGAAGCACATTAAATAAGAAAATGCAATGTTATTGCCAATTTATCGTGCTCATGCTGTACATTCCTTGCTACCACCCAGCAGAAAGAGCATCATTTCCTGCTCCTGACTTCATGCATTACCTGTAATACTGCAGGTATCTTACTGTGTTGGGGTTATTTGCTTTGCTTATATGATAGCTCTATTCTGGGCCCTACCAGGCTGAAGTGCGACCACCCACTCATCATGGGAGCTGTACCACACAGCTACACTATTTTTTTGTTCACATAGGAATCCACAAAATATGTATTTAATTAAAATGGAGGAAAAATTCATATTGCATTCCTTAAGTTTTTTTCATGGGGTCAATAAATAGCCTACATCATATCAAATGTTTCCAGTTGGAAGCACATAGTGGTTTATGCTATTTAACTAAATTAGCATCATTATGAGATGTTAGGATAGTTTTCTGTTTTCTCTAAATCAGCAGTAATGAACATCAGGAGTGTTATGCCTGGCTAATAACTTTGTCAAGAGGAAATGTCAGCTTTGGTTTTTCCTAAATTTGTGCTCTAAAAAATGGTGAAAATAAAGAGGCTTTACAATCCCAACTGGGTTTTTTTTTTTTTTTTTTTTTTTTTTCATCTTGTCAATATACAAATTGTTTATGACATTTTGGTCATATTATTTTTATCTTATTCTTCATCTGCTGCTGGAAGGGAAGGCTGAAATAGAGGAGAATCAGTGAGTATGACCATAAACATGTACTATATGTCACACATGTTTTCATTTATTCCTTATAACATGATAAGAAAAATGTGCTTCTGGTCAGTGAGGGATGAAAACACAAATTTGTATTTCAATATCACATCTTTCTCTTTCTGCCATTGCTGCCTCCAATGCAGGTGGTGTTGACACCTGCTTTCCAGTTGTAAAGCAAGTTCCTGAGAGAAGTCCTTGGGTCTCCAGCTTTTGTTCAACATTTGACAACTGTCATGCAACTCCACATTGTGTTTACTTGGAGCATATGGCAAGAGGTTTGATTTCAGGAAGATCTGGTTCAATAATAATTGACTTCTCAAAACAGGAAGTTTTTTCCATGTTGACACAAGCCCAAACAGCTCTTAACTAACTAGCAATAGCACCTGTTCTAGAAAAAATCCATCCATACAGAAAGCAAAAGAAGACTAATAATATTTGTCATTCAAGTTCAACAAATGGGGAAGGATATTGGTTAGATTGTGCAAAGAAGCTAGACTAGCATTCTATTATGTCTTTTTTAAAAAAAATCTAATAAACTGCATAGGGGATTGAGAAATAAATACTGAGTAATAGACCAATGAGTTCCTTTTCTATAGAAGTTTAGAAGAACATGAATAAAAAGTTGTGGTATTCTTGAAACGGAAGTACAATGTCAAGTTTACTCTTTTACAGAGGTGTTTTTTATTTATATTTTAAATAGCTACAAGTCCAAGGGTCCTATAATAAGTGCCCTTAGGCTTTACATGAGTTTCAAAAAGAAGACATTTTAAAAGTGTGATAGGAGTCTATTTTGTAAAGAATTGCAATCCCTTTGATGAGGAATGACAATGATGAGTTTAAAGCTAAGCCTCAGGTCTGGAACTGAACACCAGGAGACAGAGAGGCTCCCTGACCAAGACTGGAAGTGTAAAATCACTTGAAATCATATTAGTGGCAGAAGAAACTTGAGAGGCTCTGAATTCTACCCTTGGTTATATAGGCATGGTAACATTAAGCTCAGTTATTTGCTTTTCCATTAAGAACCCTCATTGCGATTGCCTTTGCCCATTCACTTAATTGATCTGACAGGTGCTTCCGCCATGCTCTGTTCAACCCATCAGTAAATTCTGGAAACTTGGAATGCTTGTTAGAGATACAGAGATGTGTGCTCCAGTTCCCAAGAAGGGGCAGCTTGGTCCATGTGACACTGCAAGTTAGCTTTAGAATGGTTCTTGGTACTAATCAATTGGATATAGATACAAGAAGTTCCTGGTTGTGAGCTACCCTCCTAGTCTAATCCATATCCTTCACATTGCATTTTGACTTCAAGTTACTCTGATACTCAGAGAGAGGAAGATGGCTGATGGCCTGTCTCTGGAAAAATGACCTTTTGCACATTTGAGGACAGAAGCCAAGCAGTTTTGTTTCCTTAGCATTTGTGTTATTACTATCTCATGGGAAAATATTTTCTTCTCTCTGATTCTTACAGCCACTTAGCTTCTGAGCCAAGTTTCCTCATCTGAAGGTAGAGATAACCCTCCTTAGAGATAAATGAGAAGATGAGTTTTCTCATCATTGCCATTCTTCATCAAGGGGATTGCAATTCTTTACAAAATAGACTCCTATCACACTTTAAAATGTCTTCTTTTTGAAACTCATGTAAAGCCTAAGGGCACTTAATATAGGACCCTTGGACTTGTAGTTATTTAAAAAATAAATAAAAAAACACCTTTGTAAAAGAGTAAACTTGACATTTTTACTTCCGTTTCAAGAATACCACAACTTTTTATTCATGTTCTTCTAAACTTCTATAGAAAAGGAACTCATTGGTCTATTACTCAGTATTTATTTCTCAATCCCCTATGCAGTTTATTAGATTAAAAAAAAAAAGACATAATAGAATGCTAGTCTAGCTTCTTTGCACAAACATGTCTGGCTCATGACAGGAATATTGATTTGCACCAAGGTTATTGATGTTCCAGATTCATCTATAATGCTATCTATTTTTACCCTAGTAACTAAAGGTGGTTTTATGTCGTTAGTTCTCTTCATTTTCTTTAGGCATTTTATTTTAAGGAGTCTTTTGATCATGTTGGGTTTGACCTTCGCCTGATCTTCCAGAGGGGCAATTGAAGAAGATCACCACCCTATTGAGAAACAAATCACTTTCTAAATATCCTGATTACTGAAGGAATCCAGGTTGGGGGTTGAGTGGGTAATGAAGGTTGGGGGTGGGGGAGTCTCACTAACATTTTTCTTCTGAGCTGTCTACTTTTCTGTGTGGGTGAAAGACAAGTACCTCTGAATAGGGCATAGATGGCCAAGGAAGTTCATAATAATGAAAAGCCTGTTCCTTCTAGATATTCTAACAGATGTCAAAGAGGATTAATGAAAAGCCATATTTACAGTTAAAAGTTGGCATAATTACAATATACACATCATTACAAAGAGTATCATTTAAGAAGAAAAATATTTCCACTCTTTGACATCGGATGAAGCATGCCCTGAGCATGGGAGAGTAGTGATTTAAATACAAAGCTTTCCTTAGTGCCAATGGGTCATGTTCCTAATAAAACCCACTCTGGAATGCCAATGTATTCTGTCTTCTCCTCTGAGGTAAGCACATTCAGAAGATATTTGTTATTCTTGATGTATGACTGACTCATTTTCTGATTGGGTCATTCTTATTATCTATTGCCTTGGGAAGCATGGTGATGAAAAATACAGTTTTTCTTATATCATAAAAGGTCATAAATTTTGTCAACATAATCTCATTCTAACAATTCTTGATTTTGAAATTTCCTCAGAATTATTGAAGGTGTACACACAAACACCTACCTAATACCCCACCATGCTGCACACATGAACACCCACACACAACCAAATGCCTAAACACACACGCAAAATCATTACATTGATTTTCTGATTTAAATTTCATGTAAATTCTCAACTCTTTCTCATCAATAGTTTTCAGGTGCAAAAAGCAACCTGAACTAAAGTCACAGCCTTTCATATTGCTAACTTCAGACCTACACATAATATGGAAAAAGAAATCAACTTAGGAGGAAAATTCCAAACATTCAGTGTATCAAGTATTATATATACATATTTAATCTAAAATGTATTGTGAGATAATCTTTACATTATTTGTAGGGAAATAAGATGTCTAAAATTCACATTTCAGGTAGTCCATATTTAAAATAAATACTTCAGTCCTTAAATAATATTTAATCAAATATTAACTATTGAAATAGCAATAGCTGACTCAGAAATCATTAATAACTATGGGAATATTATGAACATATATTCTAATTATTTTTACTATCTGAAAAATATCCACAAAAATCTATGCAGGAGAGTTTTAAAGAAACAATATTAATAAACAGTCATTTCAGCAAGTGGTATTTTCTTCTGTTGTCTGGCTACAAACAAATCTTTACACTTTATTTGTATGTAACATTCACATCACAATACATATCTACAGTGGGCACTGATGAAGTAACAAAATTGTATGATTTGTCATCTTAAAAGTCCTTGATTAGAGGCATTAAGCAACAACACCTTGTTTTAATATGAGGTTTCTGCTGTCTCCATTTATGTCAAACAACACAGTGAAAATGACTAAACATTCTGGCCTATATTGCCTTGGTGAAAATTTTTCCTAGTGACAATTATTTTAAAATTAGCTCCTATTTCCCATTTATCGTCTGAAGGAGAAAAATAGTTGTTAAGGTGGAAAGAATAAATTGGGTGACCTTATATTTGACACAATGTTTAGGGGGTCACAGCTATGAGGACAGTCTGGGCTGCCCCTCTCTTGAAGAGGATCAGAGTGAGCTCTGCTCCCCTGCACTGCAGGCTACCTCCTCATACCACCCAATTTTCACTGTCACAGCACCCTGGATGTGCCACTCTCACCAGAAGCCCCAAACTAATGACTGTGTTTGCAGTGTGCTTCTCATACACACATTTTGAATATTTGCAATAAGTAAAGAGAGACAGGAGAATGTATTCAGGAGCTCCTAAGAAATCCTTGAATGGGCCAAGCACCTGAACACCTTTTCCTCATTTACCATACTTTTATATTTTTCCCCAAGGAATACACTGCCTCTAAAACTAATGAAACTTTGGTTTTCTCTGCACATATTTGACCCAGGAGCTGGATTTCTGCTACCTCTATCTGCTGCTTAGATAATGAGAATTAATTTGGGTCCTCAGAGAAAAATAGTGCTCTAGTAGCAACATATTATGGTTTATAAATAGCATTCCAAGTTTACATTTAGTTGGCCTCTTGTATTTGAGAAAGGCCTCTTTTTTATTGATTTTTATTCTTCTATGAAAATAGAGTTTAACTATAAGATATTCTTATTTTTGGTTTAATTTTCATACATAAGCCTCATAAAGGTACTTATTACATAAATAGGCACTCATCATGTATTTCCTCAAAAGTAGGAAATAATAGAGGTTTTCTAATTTAAAAAATAATTTACCTTGTAATGTATAGTGTGGCAAGGGCCTCTTGTACAACTTGGGAAGTTCAGCTGCAATAGGTAAGAAGATTATTGAACTTGAAAATTCTTTATTTGCTCTTAAATAAAAACTTTAAGAGTAAATAAAGAAAACCCCTTATAGCATTTGGTACCAAGCATTTAAAGAAAGGGAGGACAAAAAGCATTTCTTCCCCAAATATTCTTTTCTTGAGAGTTCTAATATATTAATATGTTTATAGTAAAATGTGTGTTCAAATGGAGAGAATGGCTTGAAGCAAATATAGCCATGGCTCCTATTTGACATAATATCAACATGGTATCACTTACCTTCAAGCCTTGAAATAATTAAGAGACCACAGGTAAGAATTATTAAGTATATTAAAAAAAAAAAACAGGTTAATAGAATAATTGCTTAGGAGATATGTGATTAAGATTGAATCAGAACCTTTATCCTAAGCCTTTTGAATTGATTTTATGACAAAGAGGGAAAATTCCAAGTGTGTGGGCTGGTGTGTATGTGTGTGTGTGTGTTTTGTGTAGTGCTTTATTCTTTTTAAAAGACAAGATAAAGCCTTGTAGCCTTTAACCCCCAGTTTTAGCAGATTTACGGATATTTATAGTTTTAAAAGTTAACTAAAATATCCGTAGTCCTGGGGCATCTGACCCCTCACATCTATTTGGTGGCCAAGTAGAGGGGGAGGAGAATATGAAGAGGTGGCCTTTGGGCACTTCATTAGCTCAGGGTGCACTATTTCTGGGTGGCTCTAGGTCCTGTCTGAAATGTCCACAAATAGATATATTTTATAGAGTCCAAGTTTACCAGCACCATTGAATGCTTAGAGCTGTTCAGGTCAAAATGTAATCATTTTGCATTCTCTTTAAGACACTTGATCACTGTTGAGATTATTGTCTTCTTATAATGTTACTATTTATTTATTTACTCATCCTTTACAGGAGAAGAAGAGATTCAGGTTGTGTTTCTCCAGATCTTGGCAGAATTAGGTAACATAAAATATATTCTGTGGAAAGGTGGGAAACAAGAGAACTGGTGGTCTGAATGGACCAGATCTTGACTGTTTGAGTGCCTGTTAAGGGGGCAGAGCTTTGCTACGAGCAGCGGTTCTCTGTCCCTTTGCACTGCCAATTGGCAGGCTGCGCTGTTACAGAGGCCATCAATGGTGCCCTGGTACCAAGACTCTGAGATGAGAACTGTAAATGTTGGCCTGCTCCAAGCATACAATGGTGTAAAGCTTATCACAGTCTTACCCCAAGCACCTAATTTCTGAAAATGGATTGCTGAAGGGCTCCACAGGCCAGAGTATTAGAGGTTATGGTGTCAGTTCAGCAGGAGAAGAGCACACAGGCTTCCTATGCTACCTCCAGTGCTTATCCTAAGACTAATTTGTTCCCTGCTGGGGACAAGGATACAGTGGCTCATGGAGATGAGTGGAGGAAAGGAGGAAGACCTTTCTCTCTCATTATCAATGTAATTATTTTCTTATCTTCTTTGTTCAACAGTATATACTCAACTGCTTTAATACTTCAGGGAAAATGGTCATACTACAATTGGCTGTAAGAATTTGGCAAACAGGATGTACAAAAACAATGTACCAAATGTAGCACAGGGCTGATGCACTACCCAAACAGTTTAACCACATGTAGAGTCCTGTTCATGAAGGCTACAATCAAAGCTGCTATGACCACCAACCAAGCTGGTAACTATAGAGATTATTCCCTAGGCTTTTTGTCTATAAACAAAAAGTTCATGTTTCCAAAGAAAAGTTCCCTTCTCCTAATATGATGAATTCTTTTACTTATTTATTCTTTCAAGTATTTATTGAGTACTTATTTGGAGATAGGCACTCCTCTCAACTCTGGGAATATAGCAGGAAATGAAATATGTACTTACATTCTAGTGGAAGAAGATAGTCAATCAGCAAGATAAGCAAATACAAGATAAAATATGTAAACTCATGCTAAATGCCAAGAAAAAAAAATAAGTGAGGAAAGAAGATAAGCAATGTGGGATGCTTGTAACTTTAGACCTGCAGCCAAAGAAATTCACTGAATAGATGAAATTTGGGTCAAATTCCAAAGGAGGGAGAAAGAGAAGCCCTCTTTGCTTAAAATCTGAGGAAGAACTTTCTAGACAGAAAGAATAGGAGGTACAAGATGCTGAGGTAGGTGTGCGCTGGATCAATTCCAGGAGCATCATATAGAGAAGTCTGAGGAAGGAGGTAATGGTAGGAAATAATATCAGGGAGGAAATGGGAGAGTCTGATTGTGAAGGGCCTGTTGGTCACTGCATGTACTATACAAATGAGAGAGGAAGTGATTTGAGTGTTTGAATAGGAGAGGGGACATGATGTGATTAGCATTTCAGGAGGACCCTCTGACAGCTGTGCTGAGTATAGAATGCAGAAAAGCAAGTGTAGATTCAGCAAAGTTATTGGAAGTGATGATGATTGTTGGGACCTGGATTATAGCAGCAAAGAATTAGGTAGATTCTGGGATTTTATTCAAAAGTTAGGGCTAATGGGACTAGTTGCCAGATCAAACTTGGGTGTAAGAGAAAAAGGCAATGTTAATGCCAAGATATTTGATGGAGCTACTTGAAAAATGGAGTTGCCATTTCCTGAGATGAAGAAACTGAAATGAGCAGATTGGCAGATGATGATGAGCCATAGACAACCTTCTTGAACATTTACTTGGAGATCTTGAGTAGGCCAATGGATATGAGACTGGAATTCAGACTTGGTCTAAGGATGCTTAGCTTAAAACTACAAGACAAAATGAGATCATCCTTATTGACAGTGAAATTGTGCCAACTTTAATAAGCTTGTTGTGTCACCTCACCAGGCATGGTGTGATGCCCATCGAGAGAGGCTTCCCTTCAAAAGGCTTCATATCTAAACATATCAGATGACTCCAGGGGCAAGGAATCCAACTTCTCTTGGGGACATATGAATGTTTAGGAGGTCTGTCCTTTCTCAAGGCCTGGAGTGGGAAACAAAGACTACTTAAAGGGGAACCATGCTTGTCTATTTAAGAGGTCATCAGAGTTATTTCAGACTACTAGGAGAAAGTTGAACAGTATGGATTTGAAATGAATGTGATGATCCAGTTTCCATGGTGTTTAAACCCAGATACAAATTTGGTCTCCTTTTCTCAGGGCTATTTTCCCAAAACCACAGTTATCATCAGAAACTTCTTCCTTGTAAAGTACCCAGAAATGGCTAGCCTCTGCCTTACCTTGAAAGGAAGGAGAGGAAACAGGACACGCAGAAAGTCCAGGGCAACTTCATGGCGAGTATGCACTCATAGCCCCTTGTCACGCATGCTTTGTCTGGTACATGCTGAGGTTTTTCTCTTAACCCATACGCAGTGCAGCTTGGAAGGCTAAGGAGTTAATGTCCTGGACCAGTTGCCTCACTTGATATAATTCTGAAATGTGCTCTTTATTCTCTGGCAGGTTGGAGTCCCAGCTGCCCACAGGGGTAACCTACTCATTAACATACACTTTTTTAGTGTCCTCCCTGCCCTGTCCCACTTTCCTGTTTCTACCAGTGCTTCCTGGAATTGTCCTTAAATAAACCAGTTACGCTCAAACCCTCCCTATAGTTACATCACAGGTTCATAGCAGCAACCCAATGATGCACTTTCTTTCTCTGGACATAAAGCCTCCAATATTGTTACTGGCATCATATCAGTTTCATGCTCAATAACTGCAAAACGGCTCCCAATTTTCCTATTATGTTTTGATTCCCTGCTCAGCTCAGAATAATAGCCAATGCAGCAAGTATTCACTCAAATTGTTTCATGTGCTTTTTAGTCTTGACCCTCACTAGATTATAATAAGCCTCTCAAGGTGGTTATTCTGAAATAGATATTTTTCTCCTTACTTTGTTCCTAACTTATCAGTCTACATGTAGTCAAGAATTAGCATCTTCACCAACAAACACACCATATACCATACAGGTTCAGCTGAAAATGTATCTTTGTTTGCTGGCAATTGACAATTATGTATGAAATTAAATATAGAAAGTTTAATCTACTTTTTATTTTCATATTTGAGCATTCTGCTACACAGATCTTCCTCTGGTGCCATAACAGGTTTTATTATCAATGAGTGCCACTGAGCCAATTTTCTTTAAAATCACAAAATAAATCAAAAGAGAATTGGGTGTATACACTCATTTTTTCAGGATATAATTTGAGCTGTTCTGGTAATTTATGAACTGAAGTTGTATGCTGTGATTTGTACACAACTCAACATCAATGGTCAGAGTGATTTGATTTTTTATTATATCATAAAGGACAATCCAACTGATTTCATGCTTTATTTAGAGGATGGCTTTGAGGAAAAATAATACTAGTAAAACTCTAACATATCCTTATAGGCTTTTCCCAAGTGTCTTTTGCTGTTTATGGAAATGTATGCATGATGGTGTATTAACTAAAAAAAAATGTAAAAGAATTAAAATTTATAGGGTAGTTTTTCTTAATTTTAGGTCTAACACATAATTTTCAGTGTGTTGCACTAATGACAAAAGGCTGCTTGCATCCTTCTGTTGTTTTACCATTGCTCAGATTTAAAGTTAAATTTACTGACATTAAAAAAAAAAATGTGTTATGCCACTTAGACTTCAACTTCCAGCCTGGTTTTGAATGGTAGCTGAAGGGCAGGCAGTCCATGGAACTGGTAGCTGAGGAAGGTATACAAGTGTATGTGAGCAGTTTCAAGATTGACTTTGGCCATCCTTGGAATGAATGAACATGGTCAGGTAAAGGGAATTAATAATAAGTTTCTGCCTAAAATACACCAGTACTAGGTGAAATGCTTTATATACATTTTCTTAGCCTTTTCAGATACTTTATGAATGTGATAATATTTATATTCATTGACCTCTAAGGAAACTTTGCTATAAGAGGCTTTGGTTACCTGGGAAGGTCATACAGCTAGTGAGCAGTTGAGCTGATCATAGACATTATGTTGGCCTCCCAAAGTCCATGCTGTCTAGATACAGCCAGACCCACTTTCATAGCCTTTTGAGTTATTAAACCATCTCAGGTTTCCAGTTTAGAAAAATGTGTCAACTACCCATGACTAAATTGCCACTTGGTCTTATAGTAAAATTTTATTTGTGTTAGAATTAATCAGGTTCCTTAATATGGAGTTGAATCTGATTATATTAATACTGCGTGGTTCAGAGCAGCCTTAGAAGTGTGAGTTCCTAAAAGGTAGGTCTGGGATTCCTATCATGGGTCCTAACACTAAGCAGTCTGTTTGTCAATAACTACATGAGAGAGTTGAATGTATTCATTGATTAACTTCACCACAAAAAAAGCATGATCTTTCTTAAGCATTTAAAAAATTGTCTATATAAATCCAAAATAATCAAATATCAAACCCTAAGGCTTGAAATGGTTGAGAACTCCCAGACTTCAAGCATCGAGGAATGATTTTACTAGACTCTCTTCACTGCATTGTGTCCTGCCTCCCAGCCTCTAGTCCAATTTCACTCTAGCCCTTGCCAAGTTCATTGGCTTTTGCTCAAGGATAGCTGGACAGCACTTTGCTGAAGCTGCAGTTTTTTCTTGTAATCTCTGTCCCAAGACTACTCTCCCTTAGGACTACCTCTGACCAAGGAGGATACAGGAGTCATTGGATGAAAGCTCCCCTCTTCTCTTTTCTAGGCATGCCCAGCTTCAGTGGCTCACAAGTAACCAGCACGTTGGGCTGTTGGGCCTTTCTTTCTTATCTCCCATTCCTGCTCCTCGGGACCACTTAACCAAATAAACCACATGCAAACTTCCTCTTGTCTCAGGTTCTGTTTTCTGGTAGATACAGGCTAAGGCATTTACCATAAATTAATCTAGAGCTTTTGTTTTTTCACCAAGGATTGTGTGGGAGCAGGGACTAGGTAAGTGACAGTTACCTAGATTAAAGATATAAAATTTGAAACAAAATTTAGGAGAGCAATTAGCATGTTTAAAAACAGATCTTTTTCAAAATTTTCATTTTTAAGAGATCTCTGTTAAGTCCATCTGATTTCCCATTTTCACAATGCCTGACAGAATTCTTACATTTTTAAAACCTATTGCTCAATTAACTTTGTCATACAGGCTATGCCAAACCACTTATTTATGTAATCAGTTTGTGTTTCCCGGCAGCTCAGGCAAGAGACAATACAGGAGACATGCCATTGATAGCAAAAGGAAAACTTCATGTTGAATATGGCAGCAGGGTAATTAAACATTACATGTTTGAATTTTTTTATAACACAGTGAGGAATATACTCTGCATTTCCTGTCAAGAATAACAAAACTACTTATCCTATTCTCAGAAAGGCCACAATTTTAGAGCTGAGAAAAGCTACAAAAGGGTCTGACTTTAGAAAACCTTTGTTCAAAGCATTTCAATAATGCTTTTGCATCATGTGAACATTTCGGAGCCATCTCCATTTATATCTACCTATTTATTAAAATAGCCATTTACTTCATCATTGCCCCTCTTACCATCTATCAATTCTCCCCCTCATTCCCTCCCCTTTTCTCTCTCAGCCTTACACTAGCTTGTCTTTCCTCTATTATATTTAATATGATATGACCTTCCTAGATGTTTTTACTTTTCCCCAGGATAACTGGCAATGACATGTAAGAAAATGTGGCCTGGTGAACTTCTGAACAGCCTTCATTACACATTTAAGAACTGCCACTGATTCATAAAGTATCATAAAAAATATTAAATTACATGCAAACCCTCTTAGGTGAAAAAAGATCATAAAGTATAAGAATTAGTGAAACAAAATAAAGAATTTGATAAATAGGGTATTTTAATTTAAGAGTCCAGGTTGGGTAACAGAAACCACATGCTGAAATTTTGAAAAACTATAATTTCTTTTCAGTTAAAAGTCATTATCTTGGTGGTAAGAGACACTAAAGGCTGTCTAAGTGATAAGACAATGTTGGCTCCCCATTTGCTATTTCCCTCTGAAATCATGAGTATATGGTAGTCACATACACAGAGCTTGACATGATATAACTACATCACACAGAAATATATCAGACCTCAATAAAATGTAAAGCATGTATTCATAATATGTCAACATTTTCACCCCTAAACACTTGCAAATTTAGGATTGCTTGCTTTATGGAGTTCAACTATGAAATCAATATGTTTACTAGTTGATTTATTTAACAATAGAATAAATGTTCATTGTGGACCTAATATGTAGGGTGGGGGAAATGTTGGTTTACACTTGTGAGTGCATATAACAGGGTATATTCTTGTATTATTATTAATGTATTATTTTTCATAGGAACAACTGTAAACCTACTTTTGTCTACCCCTGTGTACTATCCCTATGCTAGTAACTAAGAGATCCAGAGAAGACTAATAAATAGTTCTTGACCTCATGGTATTTATAATCTCATAACAGAGAACTATGGTGTACCCTGTCTCTTAATTTTAGAAATCAAGTATTTAAATATACTCTGAAATATCTTTCTCCTTCTGCCTCTAGTGCCCCCATTCCTTTCTTTCCACAGGTAATCATTAAATTTACTTAATATGTATTCTTTTAAGGACATTTATTCTTCAAAAACTTTTCAGTTAGAAATAATTGTAAACATTTAGAAACAGAAAAATAGTATGCTTCCATCAATGATAACATCTTATATAATCATAGTACAACTATCAAACAAGGACAATGATACTGACTTTGGTAGAGTACTAAACTAAGCTGTAGACCTTATTTTGCTTTTCACCAATTTTTACAAGCACTTTTTTCTTTCTTTTTTTTTTTCTTGGTGTATAGTTTTCTTTTTTAATCACATATATAGATTCATCCAACTAACACTACAATCAGGCTACAAATCATACCTCCAATACTAACACTACAATCAGGATATAAATCATACCTCCAAAATTCCCTTGTGCTGCCCCTTTATAGTTGTGCTCAACTCAAACCCTAAATCTAGAAAGCACTAATCTGTTCTCCATCACTATCATTTTGACATTTTTAGATGTTATACAAAATGGGATAATTCAGTACTTAACATTTTGAGATTAGATGTTTCAACTCAGCATAACACCCTTGAGACCCTAAGTTGTGACATATATATATCATTCATTTTTTGGTGTTGTTGCTGATACATTGTATACATGGACCAAAATTTGTTTACCCATTTAACCTTTGAAGGACATTTGGATTATCTCTAGATTTTGGTAATTATGAATATAGTGGCTATATCCAAATACAGAATTTTGTGTGAACTTAAGTTTTCTTTCTCTATAATAAGTGAGTGGGATTGCTGGTCACATGTTTAACATTCTAAGACACTGGCATTCATTCTGTTTCCATTCATTTGCTTATTAAATGGTATTATGTTAAAAATATTTTTCCTTTTAGGCACTGGCCTGTGAACCCAAAAGTCACTGGCTTGATTCCCAGCCAGGGCACATAACCAGGTTGCTAGCCAGGTCTCCAGCCAGGTCTGTAGCTGGAGACAGGTGAAAGGCAACCATACATTGATGTCTCTCTCCCTCTCTACCCGTCTCCCTTCCCTTCTATGTCTAAAAATAATAAATAAAATCTTTAAAAAGATAAAATAAAATAAAGATTTACCTCAGAAAATTTTAAATATACATAAATATGTATATATTTTTCTTTTTCACCCAGTGCCATGTTTTGAAGATCCATAGGTATTTCTATGTGTACAGGGTATGCGTGATCAATTGGCAAAATTTTAGTAAAATAAAAAACATGCTACAAAAGTATTATATTTTAAAATAAATTTATTCTTATATGTAAATACATAAACATAGTCATTATTTTTTAATTGTTCAAAAAATTATCTATTTGCTACAATAATAGACTCAATTTGACTTCAGAATCTTGAGCATGCTTTAACTAACTTTTTTTTAATTCATGAAAATCATCATGTTTTCAATCTTAGCTTTAACAGCCTCTTTATTGGATTGAGGTTGTTTATTAACTTCTCTCTCACAAATGCTGCATACATATTAGTTTAAAGGATTTGCATCTGATGAACTAGGCAGCCAGGTTTCCTTCAATCAGAATTCAGGAACATTGGCAGTGAGATATTCTTGCACCTATTTGGCATTCTGTGCTGGTGCACCATCTTATTGGAAGAGAAAATGATGTCCATTTTGTGACTTGCTTCACCCATGGTACAACTACTTCTCTTAAAACATCAAGCTAAACATCCTGGATCTTCATTGATGATCTCCTGGACTCTGTGTACAATATCTGGACTTGTGCGATTCTTGCATACCTTATGCATTTTCCTTGTTGGTGTGGTGGCAACAGGATCAGCATCATACACCTTCTTCACATTGTACACTGTACATAAATAAGTGTTATTGAAGTCTGTAATTTCCTTAGCAGTTTGCTCTGCCCACAGTCCAGAAACTATGGTTGCTCTAACATCATATTCCTTCAACATGATGGTTGCTCTCAGAATTTAATACTTTATATCTGAAACAATGATGTTAAATCATAACCTTAGAAACATATTTTTTCAAAACTAATAAGAAGCACATGAAATAAGGAGATGCAAAGTTATTGCCAGTTGATTGCACATACTGTGTATATCTAATTCACATAAAATTATTTAGCTCTGGCTGGTAGCACAGTGGATTAAGGTGTCGGCCTGTGAACCTAAAGGTCACTGGTTTGGTTCCCCAGCCAGGGCACATAACAAGGTCTCCAGCCAGGTCCATTGCTGGAGGCAGGTGAAAGGCAACCATACATTGATGTTTCTCTTCCTCTGTGCTTCTCTCCTTTCCTCTCTCTCTCTGAAAATAATAAATAAAATCTTTTAAAAAATTATTTAAGCTGCTACCTAGTATTGCAAGGAAGCTCTTTGTTTCGAAGAACCTTATAGTTACTTTATAAAGCAAATAATTCTTTGAAAAATGTATATATCCCATAAATAACTTATTTAGTGAACTTAGGTTTCAACTAATTGAGGTTTTCTAACATAATGTGTATATGTATATTTATTGCTTCTGGGTTTGTGTCATGGTTTTACCTATTGATGAAAACATTATCAGGTACTAACAGCAGCTGCCTGAGGTAGAATCCAGGTTAATCATACAGTAGAGTCCCTATGCTGTCTAACAATATTTCAAGATTCAGAGTAGTAGAGCTCATTACCCAAATATGGAGCAGCTCCATAGGCCCAGGTCCTTCCTGTAGGTTGTTTTCACACTCAAAACAACTGAATTGGCATTTATTGCTCCCAATCCTGTGGCTGAATAATCTAGAAACAACATGAAGTAATCTAGGAGCAGTATTATCATAAGCAAATGTTTTGGAAAAATTAGCAACAGGCCTTAAGTACATCATTTCCACACAAGAGTAGAAGTCATATATACTCAGTCCCTTGGACACACAAAAGTTTATTTTTTGATGTAGCTTTCTCATATAGAAAGAAATAATTGTAGGAAAAGCACACAGGTTTCTATATATCTACACCTATACCAATCTACATTTGAGGACATCGGGTCATCAGTTGCTTTATTAAACATATCTAAAAAGTCTGGAAGTCACAAGTATAGGAGCCTGGCAATTTTGATGATTCCAGAGTTGTTATTGAAGACAGGGGTTCAGGAATATTGCTGCAATTTTGATGAGGTCAAGTGTGAGTGTGCCTCAGAAGTACCTGGATTAAAATGCAAAGTGCTGAGACCTTCCCCCAGAGTTTCTGACACATCAGAAATAGAGAAGAAGACTATGTTGATGCTGCTGGATGATGTTGAGAATCTTTCCTGTAGATGGAGTGGGACCAGGACCAAGCCCTGAGATCACAATTATGCCTGATTAATACGTATGCCTATTCTAGTTCTCCTGATTCAGTTTGTATCCTCCAGACTCACAGAGGACCTCCATCAATGTATTTGTGAAATAATTTATACCACATTTTCTTTCTGGATTCTGCCACTTCTGTTCCCCTAAATAATCACTTCATAGTAATCACCAACCACTTGAGCTTCAATATTCTAGGCCATTTTTTTCCTCTCAACCAGTCATTTATTCTCAAGTAATGCTCTCTATGCTCATATTAGGGTTAAATATATTTCATTCTTCTGTTTCTTTCTTTATTAAAGTTTTATCATGAGTGGTGTCAGGGAAATAGACAACTGGGAAGCCCAAGGTTCTTGATCCCTAAAGGAGACATTAAAGAAATAATAAACATAGGGTAAAAAATGTTTCTGTCTAAGATAGAGGCGTAGGTAGGCAGGCTGTATTGCCCTCCACAACTAAGAAGGAATACAACTATCTCAAATCTAGAGACAACCAGAAATTCCAGAAAATTGAGCTGCACAGAGGTTCCAACAAACACAACTATAAAGAAGAAATACTCATCCAAACAGGTAGGAGGGGTAGAGCCAGGACAGAGAGAACACAATTTGGCGACTCGGCAGCTGTGGTGGGATAGTGGCTGTGGCTGGTGAGCAGAAAGCACAGTCACACATTTGAAAAGAAGTGGGGAAACCTTCACCAAGCAGGAGATGAAATACCTGGATGCCAACGAGGCAGAGCCCGTGTTCAATGAGCGGGAAGGTATGCACGAGTGCAATGAGATGCCCATGCCAGCTGAGGGACAGACAGACAGAGGGAGCGGGCTGGGGGTGTCCTCCTGTCCCCTTCTCTCTTCATTTTTATTTAAGTGAATAATTTAATGTCCCTTTACCCCATCCCCACAGTAAAGTGCTTTGGCGCTCATCTAAAAAAAAAAGTATGGAGATGCCAGTGCCGGGGGGGGTGGGTGGTAAAGTCTCATTGCTCCTAGCTATGAAAATTAGTAGGAGTTTGGATGGAGGAAGAAACTGCCAGTCTCTTAGCAGATTCCATTTGTTTAGAGGGCCCCATGGTCCTAGGACATCTGCAGACACACCCACTCTGGGAACCATGGCCAGGGTAACTGCTATAAAGGTGCTAATCCTGCAGGGAAAATGGGAAAAGTGTTTGTAAAAGAGCCGAGTGCTGAGCAAACAGCATTGTTCCTTCTCAGACCCTTTCCCTATATGCAGCACTACAATGTAGTGAAACAGGTGGTCCCACACTGATGAATATCTAGGGCTCCACCCCTTACAATATAACAGGTTCAACAGCTTTACCTAAGAAACAAAGGTAAACACAGGAGCCTCTCAGGTTGAACAGAGAAGTATGGCCCAAAAGAGGGGAACAGACCAAGGTTCCAGCAGGAGAACTAAGCAATGAGGAGATAGCCAACCTAACAGAGAGTTCAAAATGCTGGTGATAAAGATACTCACAGACTTGACAGGTATGCTTGAGTGTGGCAAATCCAGAAGGGAAGAAGTGAAGGCTATGCTAAGTAAAATGAAGGAAAATCCACACAAAACCAATGGTGAAGGGAAGGAAATTGGAATTCACATAAATTATTTGGAACATAAGGAAGAAATAAACGGTTACCCAGTACAGAGTGGGGAAACAAGAACTGAAAAAAAATGACGAGAGGCTTAGGATGGTTTTAAATGTGCCAACATCCAAACCATAGGGTGCCTGAAGGAGAAGAGAAAGCAAGAAATCGAAAACTTATATTAAAAAATGACAAAGAACTTCCCTAACCTGGTGAAGAAAATAGACACACATGTTCAGGAAGCACAGAAAGTCCCAACCAAGATAGACCCAAAAAGGACCACATAAAGACAAATCATAATTAAAATTCCAAAGTTTAAAGATAAAGAGAGAACTTTAAAAGAAGCAAGAGAAAAGCAATTAGTTATCTGCAAGGGAGCGCCTATAAGACTGTGAGCTAATTTCTCAACAGAAACTTTGAAGGCTAGAGGGACTGGCAAGAAATATTCAAAGTGATAAAAAACAAAGACCAGCTACCAAGATTACTATACACAGTAAAGCTATCATTTAGAAGCAAAAGAAAAATAAAGTGCTTCCCAGACAAGGTATAGCTAAAGGAGTTCATCATCACCAAACTAGTATTACATGAAATGTAAAAGGTTTTCTGTCAGAAGAAGATAAAAAATACAAACAATAAAATGTCAATAAAAACCCAGCAAAGTTATGATTTAGAATTAAAGGACAGATTGAGTTTCCCAGACAAGAGAAAGCTAAAATAGTTCACCACCATGAACCAGTACTACAAGAAAAATTAAAGGGTCTTCTCTAAGATGGAAGGAGATTATGGGAATGGGTGAAAAATGTAAGGGGATTAAGAATTAAAAATAGTTTTGACCAGTGTGGCTTAGTTGTTTATAGTATCATCCTATAACTGGAGGGTTGGGGGTTCAATTCCCAGTCAGAACACAGGTTTAATTCGTGGTCTGGGCACATATGATCCCTGGTTTGGGAACATACAGGAAGTAACTAATAATGGCTCTCTCTTGCACTGATGCTTCCTTCTCTTCCTTTCTCTTTCCCTTCCTCTTTCTTTAAAAGCAATGAAAAAAATGTCCTTCGGTATTAAAAAATGAAGTTAAGACTGGTAGTTACAGAATAATCATGGGGATGTAAGGTACAGCTTAGGAAATATAGTCAATAATATTGTAATAACTACTGTGTCAGATGTGTACTACATTTGTTGGGGGGATAATAACTCAATAAATTGTATAATATCTAATCATTGGTTTATATACCTGAAACTAATAGGATATTGCATGTTAACTGAAAACTAATAAAAAACTATTTAAAGTAAAAAAAATTCAATGCATAGAAATTGGGTTGTGAACTTTTGTAAGAGTTTCTTGACACCATCAGCACACTATACTAGCATTTTGATCACAAAGCTGTATTTCATTTTCTGCTGCTAATACTAACCATATGAATTTGGCAATTGGCATCTTATTTCTTGTGGCTGAAAGGTCAAGCAGGCTTATTTTTGTCCATTTCAAATGTCACAAAAGTCAAAGTTATTATAAAGAACATTTGTTTTCACTCCAGTATTTTGTTGAGTTTATGTCAAATATTATTCTTTATGACTAAAGAATGATAATGAAATTTGAGACAATCCTTGAGGCACTTATGTTTATTAAGGGACACAAATACTATTTGATTGCAAGGTCTCATTCATGAATGGCTTCAGCAAAGTACAACCTTGAAGCAATTTAAACTTATAATGACCTTAATTATTATGAGTGGGGAATACTTATTTCTAACTCCAGTTTGACTTCTGTGCCATGTCTAGCAATGAATTAATATTGTTTATTTGGGAAAAATAGGAGAAACTGCCTTAAATATGGCACTTGGGCAGTTTGTGTACTTTACAGGCACTGATTTCCCACCATCCTTTTGATTTGGGGCGGGTATGAAGAGACCTCCAAAGAAAGAAATGAATTTTGAGCATATATTGTAAACATTTTCCTTTTCTAAATGTAGAAAACATCTAGAAACTTTAGTAACATAAAGGTCACTTGTAGTCATTATGTGTACAGGGTTTTTACTATTGCCCTGTTCTCCCTATTTGGTGCCTGCTGACTTTAAGCTTTGTTTATGGACAAGCTAGTCAAAACCTTTTGGCTATCAGGCATGTTTCTTACATGTTTTGAAATAAACTTAACTGACTGTGTTTCTTCTTGTGAGGTTACTGACATCCCAGTCCTTGTCTTTCATCTTGTAAAATAATTCAAGCATGGAGAAGCAAGTGAAATGAGCTTCCTCCTTGTTCCTGAAACCGTCTTGTGCAACAGCCTCATGTTTAACTGTTGGTTATATTTATTTTCACTTTGTCCTTGAAAGATTCAAATTAAACAGGCTTAGGTGCAAATGTAATTTTAGAGCCTATGTCCACAATCCAAATCCACCTAACATTCACAACTTTCAAAGGATCGCATTGCATGGTCTATTTTAGGATCCAGAGAAAGTTGATTTTTAAATCTCATTAAGCAAATAATACAGATCTTTTTGGTTATTGTGAGAATTGAGGGTAAAGCATGTTAAGCACCCATGACATGGCCTGAAGTAGTATTAAATAAATGGTGATCATTATTATAACAAATATAATATAAATATCTGGGTGTATATCTTTCCTGCTTGGGCAATTACACTACATATACTCCTGACAGGTATGCCTGCCTCTAGTTGTTTTGTTTCCTCTATATTTATTATCCTAAATGGCATTCATATCAGGTCATTCTGCAATTCAGACATATTCAGTAGTTTCTCTTGACTACAGGGTTAAGTCCAAAATAAAGTGCGGGGCAAAAGTTGGCTTACAGTTGTGACTACATGGAACACAGTTCATTCTTGTATTCTTCTTCTTCTTCTTATTATTATGTTAATTTTCCACATGAACCTATTTTTGCCCCACTGTATATTTGGCATGGCATTCAAAATCACAAGCTGCACAATCCATACTTCATCCTTATTTATCTCTATTCTAATCCCTGGACATTTATGCTTTTGATTTGAATTTTATCATATTTTAATCATATTCTACCTTATTATAACAGTTTTTTCCTCTTGTGAACAAGTCTTATCTCCCAAACTATAATGATTTTTTGGAGAGGAATTACCATACTTTATTCTAAAAAATTTTTTTCCACATAGAATTTATTTGTATAGTTTCTCTTATATAGAAAGTTTCTTGAAAAACTGTTTCTGACAATAATAAGATTGTAGGCCAGAAAGACAAGGAATTTATGAGTAACAATAATGAGAAAAAGAGGCAATATTCTAGTAACTATGCTTTTGTATTTTATCACCTCTTCTTGAATCCATCTAAAATTAATTATGAAAGAGAAAAATATTTAAAAATGACATAAAGGGCAATTTACATAAATCTTTTCTTGTAAAATCTTTAAACCTCTTTAGGTTTTAACACATTTTATTTATAGTCAAATTCAAAGGAAAAATTGTTTTATCTTAAAACAAACTGACAGTCTCACAGAATAAGTTTCTTACTTATGGCTGCACAGTAAACTAGTGGAAGATTAGGGATCAGAGTCATATCTTTCTACATTGCTGTCTGGATACTCCAAACAAAGATTAACGAATGTAATTCTTGGGGTCAGGATGCCCTGGGAGTAGATTCAAAGGTTAGTTCAGTTTATATAATGAAACCTAATCCATCAAACTCAAAATAAATATATTTTGAGTATATTTACTCAAGTATGTACAAAAATATTTTGTTTTTATTTTCTGATATAGCATAGTCATACTAACATCTTTCAAAAGAAGTCCTCTTTGTGGCTGCTAACAAAAATATAGCTGAAATTATGCCTTATATTTTTAGTCGGTTTTACTTAGCTTTTTTCAAATCTCTTTAATATGTCTTTATTTATCATCTATTTTGTGATATCTAAATTTTGTGGTACATAAAAATGTAGTAACATATTTTAGAGATATATAAAAGAAATAGATGATTCATTTTTGACTTTCAAGAATCTTTTATTCCTATTGAAGATATGATATACATTGACCCTATAGGATCATGTACTGAATAAGGTGGTAAAATATTTAAATAGGAGGCCAAATGAAAGGCTCTTAAAGTTTGATATGGTAAAGGAAGGCTTCATGAGTTATTTTTAAGTCTGTTGAGTTTGAATGTTGGTGCTGACTCTTACTAGTTATGTGATCTTAGAAAATTATTTCCTATTTTCTTGTCTCAACCTCCTCTTATATAAATCAGGCATAAACATAATCCACTTCATCAGGGCATTGCTTTCTAACACAGTCTGACATATACCAGGAACTTAATATATGGTAGTTTTCTTCTAAATTGAGGTAAGCCATAGTAAGCTGTGGTAGAGTTGGAGGGAAAGGTATTACAGGTTAGTAGACACAGAGCAAGCTTTTAAGTCAGAGGAAAATAGCATGTCTGTAAAATAATGACTACATGTCTATTTGGGCTACAGAACTATTTCTAATAAAAATGGATAGATAGGAGCAATAATGTAAGGACCTTGGGGAATATGGATTTGTAAATGGCAAGGCATAAGTTAAACTATTCAATAGGATTGAGCTCTTAAAGAGGTAAGGTATAATTGAAAGCTCATGTTATTAACTCTTGTTTTTTGTCTTAGTTTGAGGTAGTTTGTTCTTCCTAGATTCTTTTATATCCTGAAGAGTAAATGAAGGGGAGTTGCTGCAAAAGTGGAAAGTAGATTTGGCCAAGCAAATTAAGCAGTGAATGCAGATGACAGCAGATAAGAAAATATATTTGTAACATTAGAAGGAGGAGATGGAATACGCTGGTAAACTAGATGATGATAGAAGGAAACATATTTGAGAGATATTTAAATGTTGTCATGTTTAAGCCATGATTTGGTAAAAGGGGAGAAAGAGTGAGGAGAAGTCTTCAGAATGACTCCCAGCTATGTATACACCTGGAGGAATGGCATTGCACTTTAGTAAAGAAAGGATTATAGTTGGGAAACAAACTAGCAAGTGTAATACTGCAGGTAGAGTTGGATTTTAAACATTGAGACTGAGAAGACTTTGAGTCATCCAAGTGGAGAGATCAGGCAGGCAGTTTTATATTTGTACTTGAATAAAGAGCAGTAGTTCTTAAACAGGAGGTATTTTCCCACCTCCCTCTATCTGGCATTCCCCAGGGGCACTTGTCAATATCTGGAGAAGTTTTTGTTTGCACAATTGCAAGAAGGAGTATCACTGGTGTCTAGTGGGTACACGTCAAAGATGATGCTAAATGTCTTACATCGGCCATCATCCTGTACCCTCTACAGCAAAAGTTATGTGGCCCCAAATGTCAATGCTGCTGATATTGTTGTATCTTTGAGAGCAAAAAGGAAGAAGGAAAATCTTAAGAATTCTTGCAATATGATTCCATCTATTCAAATTTCAAAAATATCTTAAATTAAGCAATAAATTCCTTAGTGATAAAGTATATGGCAAACTATAGATATGAGTATAAGAATAAAGCACACAAAATTTAGAAGAGTGATTGTCATTGAGTAAAATGGGATAAAGGGCATGGGATTGGGGAAAGTCAAGAGGGAATTCAAAGATTATGAAAAAAAATATATGTATTTTTAATAGGTTAACAGATGGAAATTGAATCATTTTGTTTTATACCATTTACCTAGTTTACAAACATTCTTTTTACCTTTTCAACACTTAATAAGAAGCAAGGCAAATAAAAAATCTAATGGCTAGTCCTGGCCAGGTATCTCAGTTGGTTAGAGCATCATCTTGGTACATTAAGTTTGCAGGTTTGATCCCAGGTTAGGGCACATACAGGAATCAATCAATGAATGCATAAATAAATGGAAAAACAGGTCCATGATTCTCTCTTTTTCATTCAATCAATAAAAACATTTAAAAAAATCTAATGGTTAGGTAAGGACAGATGAGCCAATAAAGAAGATGGAGAATAACAAGAAGAAAAAAACAGAATGTGATGTCACAGAACCCAAGGTCCCTGTCAATAGTCTCCAAATCATCTGAAAAGCCAAGAAAATGTCAAAGAAGTTTGCATCATGAAGTTTTCACTGTCATGGAAGTCACTGATGGTATCACATTTGTTTCAATGAAGTAATTAATGAGTGCAGTATGTGGAGTAGAATGTCATGATTAGAAAAAGGAACCAGTGAGAAGAACACTGGTTATATAACACTTTTAAGAAGTTATGCTATGAAAAAGACCAGAAAGTTGAAAAGCTAGATATTAACTAAGTTAGTTGTTGGAGAAAGGTTATATTTTATTTATATTAATGAGAGAGATGAATTGGCTTAAAACTAGAGAGAAAGCATCTCATTGATAAAGAGATTTTGGATGTACAAAATAGAGAATGGGTGGTTGGTGGTTTAGGTTACAGATAAAGCAGGAGAAAACAATGATCAGGCACAAAGCCAGGTGGGAGGATTGGCCCTAGGTACAAGGAAGATTAGCTCCTCTCTATCAATGGAGAAGAAAGTAAGTGGAGGTTTAATTGAAGGAAACTAAGGGATTCCAAGTCTAGTCTTTTCTCTAAAAAAAAAAAAAGAAAAGATGTTTGAAGATAAAGAGGTGGATGTTTGAAGAACGTGAAGATTTGAAATAGTCCTTTTAGACACAAAGAGGAGATCAATCAAAGGAAAAGAGTAGGGTTATCAAGTAATATTAGGGACAGAATAGGATGGGTGATCAAAAATTTCTAATGGTACCAATCTGTCAATCTGTTTTGTTGTTGGAATCATTGTGGCAGTACTGGATGATGCTCACCTGCTTTAGAAAAGCTGAAGAGCTAGGTTCATCCAGGATTGGGACTTTGCCAGATGCATGTGACAGAAAAAGAAAGTATCTTGGAGGTTTAGGATCCTGGTAGGAGTATTATGTTGAAGTGAAGAAAACAGAAAACTAATGGTCCTTTTATTCAAAGAGTCTGTGGCTACCTTAAATTTAAAGAGATATTAATCAACAATTATGATAGGAAACTGATCTAAAAGACACAAACACAGATGTGTCTTATGCCAGTGAGAGGGTCACATCTGACTTTGTAGAAGGGATTAATACCTATTATATAGGCTGACTACCAAAATAAGGCATAATGGAGTCAGGTAAGATTCACTGGAGATAGAGAAGGATATGTTCTCCCCAAATTACTAGGATTTTAGGCAGATATAATGTAACATAATTAATGTACCCATAATTTAAAATCCATCCCCAAATTCTACATTTATGAAAAACCCAACCACTGTGTTTTCCTAGCATTTGTACACAAAGTAGAACACTCCTTCCTTTACCCTTTCACCAAACAACCAACTTCTACTACTTGAAGCTGCTGAGCCCAAAGTTGCACAATTGGTTCAGTACCAGTTGGCTATTTTTTAATAATATGGTGAGGGACCCAATCTATACTGAACTCAAATCTCTCCTATCATTCCAGATAGTTAGCTAAAGACCAGGCAAATATATTAATCCCTGTATATTACCAGGGCAATTTCTGAGCCCAAAGGGTGAAGTACTGAAGTTCTATAGAAGACAAGCAAGTAGCTTCACTTTCGTTTCTCACTAAAACTATTAATTGTTTGAACCTACTGTTAATCCTGTTTGTTTGCACTGTTAAAACAATGTTTTTCAATTACTGTGTTTCAGGTCAACGTATAATAATATTTTCTAGTCTGCCTAGCATGATATAACCCATTGCAATGTACTGGCTTCTAGCTTCTTAAACCCTTGTATTCTGCAAAAGGTAGCCCAAGATTAAGTGCAGAAATGAGAGAGGACTGAGGAAGCAGCTTCACCTTTCCAGAAAGAAATTGGGAGAGAAGTCTTAATAACTTCCATGAAGTCTCACCTTTATCTTATTTCTTCTATTAATGCTACCTCTTCTCTTGTTCATACTGCTTTGCTGAGAGGTATCAATTACAGGTCACAAAATCATATAAACATGAATTTTGTTTATATCACTGCCTAACTGGGAAAACAAAGGGTAATCATTCAAAATTTCCACGTAAATTTTATCTTTAAAGTAACAGTAATAACTCATAGGTGAAAATTATTCTAGCCCAGTGTCAGTTCTCAATACTATGTTGTATTATGTTATGTGTGTTTTATAAGCCTTACCATGGATTTCATAGTTAGTATGCTTCTGTTGTCTTATGCAGTAGATTGTCAGCTCATTAAGAGAAAGGATCCCAATTTAGCCATCTTTGTGCAGTACATATTATTGTTCCTTGCCCATTAATTCATGTAAATTTGAGAATGATTATTTTCACATTTTACCCTTCCAACAGAATGGCCTTTAGGAGTAGGCAAATGATTTAAATGTATCAACCTTTTCATATCCAACACTCAAAGAGTGACATATTTATATATGAAATAAGTTTAGATAATTATAGTTTATGATATTTTATGTTAATAGTTAACTAATGATTTTTTTTATGTAGTAAAACTATTTAAAAGTCACCAAAAAATCCTAAATTGCAAATATACTTTACTTCTGAGAATCAAGTACAAACTTAGGACTGACTGGAGGTTTTAAATTTCTTTTGAAAAGTTCTTAGAAAAAAATAGATAATGTAAGAGTGTTTTTGATTTCACACATTAATAAAGTTTCCCAGTGTATTTCTCTCTCACTCTGTAACATGGCATGTCACAATGACCTTAATAGTTTTCCATAGAAAAAAATCAAATGAAGAGAGAGAAAAATGCCACAAAGGAAAAAGGAATGAACAAGAGTCAGATAATCTACAATTTCTTGGGAGGCACTGATCTGTTTTAACAATATGTACTGTACTAGAACATTCTTACCCTTCAATTTTAATATTGAAACCGAATTTTATTATTCCCAAATGCTTTTTCTTATTGTAGATTTATATTGCCCTATTTTTACATCTGATAATAGAGAAATTTATAACAATTCTTTTCCTGAAAAGTGGGAAACACTATCTTGTATAAAATACTGATGTTGAGGTTTGGTATCTGATGGGAACAGACATGTTCATTCCTAGAGAAAGAGTGTGTGTGTGTACCGTCCCTTTCCGTCTGTAAGCTAATTCAAATCAGTGACCGTCTGCATTTATTTTTGTATCCCAAGAGTCCAACATAATTCCCAACATGTAGTAGGCTCTCAAAAAATATTTCCAGGTGGAAAGCATAAACTCCATTTCCCTATTCTGAGATTTTTCATTTCACAAAAAAGCAAAAGTGTACTTTGCTTACTTTCTGGTGTGGGGCCTTGCAAGGGAGAGATATTCTTTTTGTTTTGTTTGAGGTTGGAACAAACAGCTAAAAAGAACAGAGGAGAGGCACTGGGGTCAAAATTATTTTGTTCATAACATTTTAGCTTCCTGTACTTTTTTTCAGTTGATGGTGCTCAATAAACACTTGTTGATATGAATAGACAAATTCATTGGATTTTTACTTTACTCTAGAATAACCATTTATTGATTAAGACATTTATAATGTTACTTTTGACTTCAGTAACCTGAGGATTATCTGTTATTTGTATGCTGATTTGTCATGATTCAATAAGATAAAAGAGATGGCCCAATGATTCAGGTTAGTCAGAGTAATGTTTTAGGAAGATGTTTGCAAAATAGAAGATCATTGTGTCTGCCTCTTAGCTCCCAACCTAAAATGTTTCAATATCAGCAGAGACATAAACCAAAGCCAAATATTGAGTCAGCTTAGCATCAGGCCAAATTTGTACTGGTTGTAATGTGTGACCCTGACCATTAGTGCTAGGAAATGGGATTGTTACTTGGTCCCTATGAATAAATTACTTCCTGGTAATTTATTCAGGAAATGGCTTTCTATCTTTTTTTTTCCCCTGGATTCTTCAACTGTATCTCAGGCTCAGCGTCTTGATCTGAAATCAGTCTCTGGGGCTTTGTTCCTTCTTGTGGACCTCTTTGCCACCAGTCCAGTCTGTACTGCTGAGTGATTTCCATAATGCCTTCTTGATATCATGCTTGCCTTGACTACCTGCTGCATAGGTTGCACACAGTGGTCTCTGTTACCCACCCTAGTGGATTGACCTTCAGATGCTGTCTTTCATTACTGACTGGGATGAACATGGATGAGACCAACATCTATTATGATCAAGGGTTGAAAAGCTAGGGATAACTTTCAGTGAACTCTGAGCTGAAAATTCCACAGTACCATCACTTATCCATAGCAATATCAGAGCCAATATTAATAGATGACATGGAAACACTACATAATATGAATTCTGCTTTCTCAGATGTGATATGACTTTTTTCCTTAACAAAAATGAAATGATCAGGGAATATTTTAATTTACCAAAGCCTTCCTCAAAGTACTTAGATTAAAATCCCATATTCAAGAGAAAATAAATCTGAGGTTAGAGAAATGATACCTAATTGAGAGAAAGGGATTAGGTTTTTTATTTGTTTATCTGTGCTCAATGTTTCAGATACATTTAGATGCAAAACAGACTAATTCTATGTTATTTTAGATGTAATTGTTTTGACCACTCATCATCTATGACAGTATGCCAAGAAATTCAGATACATTTTTGAAATGACTGACTATAAAATTTCTCAGAAATGAGCAAGCTAAAAATTATCTCAATTTTGCTTTTTGTTACTAGGTTATAACTTTCCAGGACAGATGTCTTCATAAATTTTGGCATAAAAGAGAGTTTTGTTACTTTAGAGAGTAGTGGAGGTGGCTGGAGGTGGGGTGTGCATGTGTATGGGGGGCAGAAGAATAGTGGGAGAGAAATAATAAAAGACTAATTGGAAGGTTAAGAAAACACAATAATAATGGAGGGTCTATCGGAGGATTTAGAGTTAATGGAAGCTTCCTATGCAATCATGAGAGCATACAAGAACTCTACAGGAAGAACTCCATGTATATAATAAAGCTCTATGGTTTTAATTTCCCCTTATCTTAATTTTCTCTTCCTTTGGATAAATACCCCTCCATTTTGGCATGCAAGGCAGAGTGACTTGCCATGTCTGCCCACAGTGGTTTGCAATATTTCATTTTTCTTGAATAAATCTTTTGAGTAACAGAACACCTAATCAATATCAATTTTCAGTCAACAAAATAAAAATTTATGTTTAAATACAATTAATTAAGTTATGTTTATTCTGTTTTGGTATTGCACCATTCTGTTCTATATAATATAGGAACTACTTTAGGATGTAAGAATCTGGAATAACGAGGCCACAAATATTTTTCTAAGGGTGCTTTAGAATGACCATGCATGAAACCTCCTTACTTTGTAGACAAAGAAACTAAGGACCAATAAGATGAATGAGAGCAAAGCAGCCTAGGACTAGAGGTCAGATTTTTGCCCACCATGTTATATAGACATTTATACATCTATATAGTTGGATCCCTCTCTCTTTGGGGAATTATGTCAAGGCTTTTGACAAAACACTAACAAATCAAATGTTTACTGTTTCTGAACTCTTTGTAAGACACTCAGTGAGTGAATTGTCAAGGACAGCTTGTCTGATGGGAAAGTGTCTCAGAGAAGAAAGGATATAAAAAGGAGAGGAAAAATGTAAAGCAATGTGAGGAAGAATAGGTTGTAAGTGATTCTTATGTTTTTGTTGTAGGAATTGGGTAAGAGATTCTTATAGTTTAAACGATTTTAATCTAATAAGAAGTTGCTTTAAATGAACAAAATTCTGGACAACTCTGATGTGCAGAGCATCAGTCCCCACTAATTCAAGCCTCCCTGAAACAATTATTTCATGGGTGGCATGGTTACAGATTTAATTGACCAAGTGCCTCTTACATGTCAGGAAAGCAAGATAGGTCCCTAACTATTATAAACAAGTTTAATCAATCATGGGCTATTTTTAACAAAGGCTACAAAGTCATCTCTACACTCTCTCCACCTCTCTGGCAGTCTTATTTTTAAGCCACAGAATGTAAATATTTATTAAAAACTTCCCAGCCAGCTATTCCTTTCAATTAGCAGTCCACTTAAGATCAGATATCCTTCTGTTACTCCCTTAAGAACCATTTTAGCTGCAATCTGCACTTAATATTGAATTTGCATCAGAGATATTCATTAGGTACAAAGAGTATAAGAATTTCTTTATTTCCATTCTTTTAATTCAGTGCAAACCTTCGTACTTCTGAATCATATAAAAAATGCTTGGAGGCTGAGTAAAGAATGGGTGAAATAGAGCAGGACCAGTAATGGAAAAGGAACTGGGTAATCAGACAGTTAGATACCATACAGGGGTGAGGTGGAACAGGAACAGAGGAAGGGACACAGGAAAAGAGGAAGAAATAAGATATTAAAATGGGTTAGCTGCAACACAGGGCACCTAAGGTTTCTTTTTGTTGTATTTTTTCTGTTTACTTAAATGCCTCCCCAATTCACTGTTGTCCATATCCATGAGTACTTTTCCCTTTTGCTCAATCCTTGCAATCCCTAACTTTCCCCTGCCCTTAGCTGCCATCCTGCTCTCTATCTATGAGTCTATCTCTATTTTGCTTTTTAGTTCACTTTGTTCATTAGATTCTACATATGAGTAAAACCATATGGTATTTCTCTTTCTATGACTGGCTTATTTCACTTAGCATAATGTTCTCCAGGTCCATCCATACTGTTCTAAAGGGTAAAATTTTCTTTTTTATAGCAGAGTGGTATTCCATTGAGTAAATGTCCCCTAGTTGTTTTATCTACTCATCTACTGATGAACACTTAGTCTGCTTCTGTATCTTGGTGATTGTATATAATGCTACAATAAACATAGGACTGCTTATGTTCTTCCAAATTAATATTTTAGATTCCTTTGGTTATATTCCCAGAAGTAGAATTGCTGGGTCAAAAAGGAGACCCATTTTTAACTTTTTGCTTTTCCTAGTAGCTACACAAATCTGCATTTCCACCAACAGTGCAAAAGGGTTCACCTTTCTCCACGTTCTTGCCAACATTTGTTGTTTGTTGATTTATTGATAATAGCCTTCTGACATGTGTGAGATGATAGCTCATTATGGTTTTAATTAGTATCTCTAATGGTTAATGATATTGAGCATCTTTCTGTTTTTTTGTAGGCCATGTGTCCTCTTTGGAGAAGTATCTATTTAGATACTTTGCCCATTAAAAATTTTTTTTGGTGTTGAATTTTTAAGTTCTTTATAAATTTTGAATATTAACCCTTTATCAGATGTATCAGTTAACGTGTTCTCCAATTCTGTGGGTTATCTTTTTATTTTGTTGATGTTTTCCTTTGCTATGCAACCTATAGATTCAACACAATTCCTATCAAGAGTCCAATGATGTGATTCTCAGAAGTAAAACAAATATTTAAAAAAATTATGTGGAATCATTAAAGCAACAGCAATCCTGAGAAAGAAGAACAAAGTTGGAAAAATCATGCTACGTAATATAAAACTATACTATAAAGCCATAGTAATCAAATAATATGGTACTGGCAAAAAACAAATGACAACAAAAACAGACACACAGATAAATGGAACAGAATAGAGAAAGGCCATAAATAAACTCACCTTTGTAGTTAATTAATATTGGACAGAGGAAGCAAGCACACAGAATAAGCTAAAGATAATTTATTCAATAAATGGTGTTGGGAAAATTGGACAGATTATGTGCAGAATAATAAAATTAGACCACCTTCTTATACCACACACAAGAATAAATTCAAAATGTATTAAAGATGTAAATGTTAGACCTAAAACTATAAAAGTCATAGAAGAAAACATAGGCAGCAAAATTTCAGACATTGGTTGTAGCAATATATATATATTTTTGGATACATCTCCCTAGGCAAGGGAAATAGAAGAAAAATTAAACAAATAGGACTACATCAAACTAAAAAGTTTTTGTAGCTGAATTTTTGAAAATCACCTTTCTAAACCAAAATCAGTATGATTTCTTTTTCAAGTGTATCTCTTTTCAAGTGTATCTCTGAATGATAAATCTGCTTAGCAGAGTTTGTTTTAAATAGATTTTTTGCTATAATCAATTTTGAAAAATAAGTCTATCTAGACAAGTTACAACTTTAATTCTGAATCAAAGGGATGTGTTATGTTCTCAGCACTAACCCATAACACAGATTGTGGGCTCAATAGTGTGGGATGGACTTGATGAGGCTAGATTTTGCATATGTCTTTTTCTTTCTTCATAGCCTGAGATTTGGTGTTGCTGGTTGTAAAAGCAAGAACAGCGAAGATTCAGTGTTTAAGTGGAGAACTTCCCTAAATATACTTTAAAAACTAAGAGAAAATATATGTGAACATACCTTAGAAGCTGTAAAATAGTAAAATATATTATTGGATATTACTGTTATGATAAACCATCATAAAATGGTTCATCTGAAATCATACAGATGCTTTTGTTTTAAAGACTCCATTAAAACAGATAACCAGTTAGAAGGGTTCTTTACTTACTGATTGTTTAGCTTTATGTAGCTGTGAGCCAAAGTCTAAAATCTCAAGATCGCAAAGACCTCATGAAGCTCAATGAATCTTCATACCTTTATTTCAAATCACCTAAATCATGAGAAGCTGTATAATTTTTAGCATCTTCAGAGATGCTATAGTGTTTCTGTGGTAAGGTTTTTACTCAATGAAGAGCATTAAAAAATGAAAAGTATATTAAAAACCTCCAATTTTTTTTAAGTTACTGAAATCATGGGTAGCCACTTTCTCCTCTTCATAGAATATTGATTAAGCACATTTTGGGGATTTTTTGGACCAAAAGGCATAATGAGGTGGTTTTGTAGAATAAGCAGTTCTAATTTGAATGGGCTCTAGGTCCATTTTGGAAATGGCACAGCCCAAGGGTCCAGTTGCAAGCAGCAACCTGTCTAGAGACCAGGTTAGTTATCTTTGCAAAGCTCTGTTTGTTTATTCAGCAATAGTGCCCAGAAAATGATTCTCACTGACACTGACCAAGTTTGGACAGGAAACTCAACCATTTCAAAAATCCCATCAGAGCAATTAGACTGTAACCTCCTGATACTTAGCACCTGGGTTACTCATCTGTATCCTTGAAGCCCAGTGCAGTGCTGGGTACACAGCAGCTGGTCCATGAATGAATGCTAAAGCTAACTGCTAATGAAGTTAGTACCTGTTGGTTCAAATAGGTCTCTCTGTCCCATTCCACTCAGGTATCAAGTTAACATGTTTGCTTTAACCTGGAATTGGACTTTTATCAGAACACTTGGAAAAATGAGTTTTTAGTCTTAAAGATTGCTAGTAATAAAAATGATGCCATATAGTCACCTAGTTCAGGAATGGCAAATGTATGTCATTTATGCTCTCAGCTCTCATCCTCTTATGTCCCTATAGTCAACATTGATGATTCATCAGGATATTCCTTTCAGGTAGGCCTGCTGAACCTCAGAGCCTTTTCCACCCTGATATGGCATTGCAGAAGAACCTGCTTTCTCTTCTTGCTCTAGTTTAGCCTTACCATTTTATGGATGGAAAAACTGAGGTTCAGACTATTAAATAACTCTCTCAACAGTTAGGTAGGGTTAGAGGGGATAAGCTCCCAGACTCTGGCAAGTTGTAACCCATTGTATTCTCTCGCTCACTTTTTCTGTCAACTCTGTTTTGTTGTTATTGTTACTGTTTGGGGGATGGAAGGAAGAGTAGGAACATAAGGATAACAGAAAAGAAAAACTTTATAAAGTATAGTTTCTTATTTCTTTTCTTTTCTAATTATAAGCAAAATGAAAGCCAGCTGACTTAAAATTATTCATAAAAAATCTCAACTTGAAATTGTTTACTTTTAACTATGTCTAATATCACTTCATAAGTACCATCCTGGATGCATACTTACTGTCATAGAAAATAAATTTGACATATTGGTACAGAGCAACTTAACCATATATGAATTTTTACCATGCTCACATTATCCTAATGATGATGATGATGATGATGATAATTATTATTATTATTAGTAGTAGTAGTGGGACTTTAAAGGCAAACTTCTTAACACCAAAAAAGTATTATGGTCAAAATGTCTACTCCTTAAAAGAATTCCACTTCAACATCTTATCAGAAATACCAAGCAATTCTCCAGTAATCTTTTTGTACTAAATGCAGCAAAGGCAAATTTGGCCATCAAAAGCATTTTGTGTCAGCAAGGCAGTTTCCTGAGAAGTGGAATGTCAGAACAAATGGTGCCACATGCTGTTCTTCAAGGTCAGTGTCCTAGAAATGAGAGCATGGGGCAGGAAGGGTATGCCAGGATATCTTTAGCCCAAAGAAGACCTATTAGAACTATCAGGTCTCTTGGGGTTAGAACCTATATGCCTGGGGTTAAATTACCTCTCATTCAGGGAATAACACCACTGACCTAAATTCAGAGCATTGGTCTGCCAGCTTTTGGCACAAAGGCTGACTCATGATTTCACTCACATTTTAAAATCTTAATTGCTATAATAATTGGATCTGCCAAGTTTACCAGTCAGCCAAGATCTTAGAAGAATTTTAACCAAAGGATGGAATTTCCATCTGGTGTTGGCTAAATCCTGAAATTGCTTCCACTACTGCTGCTGTTCTTCCTTCTTGGATTTATTTATGTGGGGACTGATCACATTCAGAGCTCATCTATAAATCATAAGTTAGTACCATTATTGTGGTCCCCACCAACAAGGCTTAGTTTATACACTGGAAAGAGAGAAAACTGTAGGCATTCAGGGTTTAAATGACTTGGCCAAAATTAGTCCTAATTCTGGAGAAAAACAGAGCAAAATACCTCACATCGAATCTAATCAGACATTTTTGTACTGGTTGGTTTCCCAGAGGAATGATCAAGAAGAGGGCTTTTTCTTGATCAGGAGAAGCCCCAAGGATCAGGAGGTCTAACTGGCAATTTTTCCATAGAGATAGCAAGACCACAGCAACCTGAAGTTACTTATAATATTAGTATATTTACCTTTCTGTACAGCAGAGATTTTCAAGTTTTTAAAACATCTGTGGCACATATAAACTAATTACTTAAATCCTGTGGTACACCAAAAATACATTAATTTTTGGCCAGACAAAAAATAGGTATAATTTTGATTCATTCACATAGGATGGCTATTGTAGTGTTGGCTATTATAATTATAATTATTATTATTTTTGACAATCTAAGGGAAATGAGATCAGTGCCCCTGACTAAATAGTCAGGTATTGAATGTTATAAAAATTATTGCACCATGCCAGTGTGCTGCTTGCATCACACTAGTTGAAAATTGCTCATCTAATGGCTTTGATAGCACCCTGTTCTTTCCCAGCTTCTGGGGCCTCTTTGTCGCTCAAACACCATGTTGCTGTTACATAGCTTATGCACTTATTTCCACTGGAGCCAGATTGTTAATAAAACTACCAAGGGTACTGCTTCCCCTCCAAAGCCTTAATACTACTTCAATCTTCTCTAGAAATCAATTTTAGCAAATTAGCATTCCCCTCATTTCACCCATTACTTTAATACAGAGATTTTTAATCTCTTTGTTCTCATGGCACACATAAACTAATGCTAACATTCTGTGACACACCAAAAGAAATTTATTTTTGCCAATCTGACAAAAAAACAGGTGCAATGTTGGCTGTTGTCATCTTTTTTTTTTATCCAATAAAACTTTATTTGTAGAAATTGGCAGCATGTCCATTTGGCCAGTGGGTATGGTTTGCAACTCTTGTTCTATAGCATTATTAATATTATTTTAAATATTTTATTTATTATTTTTATAGAGAGCAGAAGGAAGAGCAGAAGAAAGGGAGAGACACATCAATGTATGCTTGCCTTTTACTTGCCTCCAGCTACGGATCTGGCTGGAAACCTGGCCTACAACCTGGTTATGTGCCCTGGCTGGGGAATTGAACCAGCAAACTTTGGGTTCATAGGCCAGCACCTTATCCACTGCGCTATCACCCAGGACCTATAGCATTATTATTATTATTTTTAAAAATTTTATTGTTGTTGTATTACATCCATCCCCTTTTTGCTCCCCTCTGTCCCCCTCCCCACCCACCCATTGCCTCCAAAGTCAATCCCACCTGTTGTCCATGTCCATGGTTCCTTTATACTAGGTTCTTGTCTAAGCTGCTCCCCTTTCTTGCCTCTGCCTCCCCCCTCCCCCCAACCCCTTTCCCCCTGACCACTGAATGCCTATTCATTGTATTCATATATTTGGTTCTGTTTTGCTTGTTGTTAGTTTTGCTCATTATTGTCCTGTAATGGGTGAGATCATATGGTATTTGTCCTTCACTGACTGGCTTATTTCACTGAGCATAATACTCTCCAGTTCCATCCATGTTGTTGCAAAGGGTACAAGTTCCTTCTTTCTTTCTGCTATCTAGAATTCCATTATGTAAATGTACCAAAGTTTTTTGATCCAATCATCCACTGATGGGCACTTAGGCTGTTTCCAGCACTTGGCTATTGTAAATAGTGCTGCTATGAACATAGGTGTACATAGGTCCTTATGAATTGGTGTTTCAGGATTCTTTGGGTATAGTCCAAGTAGTGGAATTGCTGGATCAAAAGGCAATTTTTAGTATTTTAAGGAAACCCCATACTGTTTTCCACAGTGGCTGCACCAGCCTACATTTCCACCAACAGTGCACGAGGGTTCCCTTTGCCCCACATCCTTGCCAACACTTGTTTGTTGATTTGCTGATGATTGCCATTCTGACAGGTGTGAGGTGGTATCTTATTGTGGTTTTAATTTGCATCTCTCTGATGACTAGTGATGTTGAGCATTCTTTCATATGCCTCTGGGCCCTTTGTATATCTTCCTCAGTGAGTTGTCTGTTCAGGTCCTTGGCCCATTTTTTGATTGGGCTATCTGTCTCCCTGGTGTTGAGTCGCATTAGTTCTTTATATGTTTTGGAGATCAAACCCTTGTCTGAGGTATCATTGGCAATTATGTTTTCCCATACAGTTGGTTCCCTTTGAATTTTGCTGATATTATCTTTAGCTGAACAGAAACTTTTCAATTTGATATAGTCCCATTTATTGATTTGTTCTTTGATTTCCTTTGCCCTTGGTGAAGTATCCGTAAACATATTTTTGCGTAGGATATCCGAAAGTTTACTGCCTATATTGTTCTCCAGGACCTTTATGGTGTCACTGCTTATGTTTAAATCCTTTATCCATCGTGAGTTTATTTTGGTGTATGGTGTAAGTTGGGGGTCTAGTTTTATCTTTTTGCCTGTTGCTGTCCAGTTCTCCCAACACCATTTGTTGAAGAGACTGTTTTTACTCTATTTTATGTTCCTTCCCCCTTTGTAAAATATTAGTTGACCATAGAGTCCTGGGTATTTTTAAAATTATTTTTATTTATTATGTTATTACAGTCATCCCAATTTTCTCCTCCTGCCCCACTCCACCCAGAACACCCTACTCCCTCAGGCAATCCCCACACTATTGTTAATATCCCGTGGATAATGTGTTCTTTGGCTACTCTATTTCCATGGCTTTCTGTGACTACCTATATGTACTTTGTAATTCTCTCACCTCTTTACCTACTCCCCTATACCCCTCTCTCATCCGATAACGGTTAAAATGTCCTCTGTAAACATAATTCTGTTTCTTTCATAGCCCAAATGAAAGAACAGACCAAAACTCCAGAAAAAGAACTAAACAAGATGGAGGTAAGCAATCTTTCAGATGCAGAGTTCCAAACACTGGTATAACCATTGTTAAGATGCTCAAGGAACTTAATGAGGACCTCAACAGCATCAAAAAAGATCCAGTCAGAAACAAAGAATATGCTAAATGAAAGAAAGAACAATTTACAGGGAAATGATAGTAGAGAACATGAAGCTGAGAATCAAATTAATGAATTGGAACATAAGGAAGTAAAACCCAACCAGTCCGAACAAGAAGGAGGAAAAGAGAAAAAAGGTAGGAAGCCTCTGGGACAACTTCAAGGGTTCCAAAATTTACATCATATGGGTGCCAGAAGGAGAGGAGAAAGAGCAAGTGATTTGAAATCTATTTGAAAGAATAATGAAAGAAAACTTTCCTAATTTGTGAAAGAAATAGATATGCAAATCTAGGACGCACAGAGATTCCCCAATAAGATGGATGCAAAGAAACCCACTCCAAGACACACATGATTAAAATGCCAAAGGTTAAAGATAAAGAGAGAACCTGAAAAGTAGAAAGAGAAAAGCAGTTAATTACTTATAAGGGAATTCCTATAAGACTATTGATTTCTCAAAATAAATTTTTCAGGCTAAGTAGGACTGGCAAGTAATATTCAAAGTCATCTTCATCCAGCAAAGCTATCATTTTGAATCAAAGGGCAGATAAAGATCTCCCCAGACAAGAAAAAACTAAAAGAGTTTGTCTTCACCAAACCATTACCATATAAAATGTTAAAGGGACTTACTTAAGAAAAAGGTCAAAACCATGAACAATAAAATGCCTATAAATACATATCTATCAACAATTGAATCAAAAAAGCAAACTAAGTAAAAAACAAGAACAGAGATAGAATCATGGATACAGAGAGCATTTTGATGTTTGTTGACATTTTTAATTTGACAATCTAAGGAAAAAGAGGACAGTCCCCCTGACTGGCATATTGGTTGAAAATTGCTGCTCTATTAGCATTCTCAGATGGATTGGACCCTAAGCTTATAGAAATCAATGTTGTAGCTTCTTTCCAATTATTGTTTATCCTACTCTAAAATAGTCCTCCCACTCATGATAGTAATGTTGTATAAAGAATACAATGTATATAGCAATTTTATTCTGAAGAGTGAATTAGGGAATCTATCAAAGCACTAACAGACTAGGAAATGCAGAATAACACTTTTTATTTCTGTGCATTCCATCCACCATGGGAATTCTGTATGCTTTATATAAAGCACAAGATTAAAACACAATTAAAGTGCTATAAACTCAGAGAAAGAAAGGAGAATAATGTAACCAAACAACTGTAGTCATGTGAAGTTCTTCAAGAAAAATAATTAAATTATCTGTCTTGTTTAAGGAATCAAAATACAAATCTATTGTAAGGGACTAGACTGAATGATTCCCTTGTAACAAGCACAGAAATATGGGTCTTGGGTCTTTCCTTTTCTTCTACCCATAAGTTGAAGATGACAAGAGGGATCTTAAACTGTAATTAGATTTGGATTCTAGTGATTAGAGCTTTTAGCAGAAAGAATTCATTACAAAACAATAAAATAAAATTTACCTTTATTATAGAAAAGGTACTCAGGAAATTTGTGAAAAGTGAATTTCTGATGGGCATTAATTACAGTGATGATGAAATTGTTCCACCAAAACCCAACAGAGGAATATTGGTATCCACATTAGAATCCAGTGAGCATACCTTCAAGTGTGTGTAGTTTTGACTATTTAAAGACTTACTGTTAGAATGCCCCCAAAAGTGCTAAACTGAGATTCTAAAATAGGGATCTCTGAGGTGGCAGATGTAATCACAATTTGGGGCTTTATATCAACTTGTAGAATATGCAAAGTAATTATAATGCTGTTGCAATTGCTTATATGAATAAATTAAACAAATATCAAACATTACTTATAGGTTTCAAGTAATGAACCTTGAAAAAGACAAAGGTTTTATTGTGAGTTGACAAGATATGAATTATTGGCATTACCCTTAACTTACCTGAGGAAATACCTTAGTAATCTGTACCAACAGAAATATCCAAAAGTGGCATTCTATTTTCAGATAGAAATATATGATTTTTCCTATCAAAAACAAAACAAAATTCATAGTAGGAACAGGCAAAATCTTTATTGTATCCATATCTAAAAACCATATACTGGTTTAAAAGTAGCTACATTTGCAACTAAAAATCACAAGAGGCTCATGACTAAAGGCTTTTTGAAATAATTATCATCATTTGACCATGAAATTAAATTGTGCTAGAACAGGCTGTTTCAGAGCAAATCTAAATGAGAATCTACAGGTTTAATTCAGGAGATGGGAGACTAGTCTGGACCACAAAATGAGGAAAATCCTTAGCATTATTAACATAATCACCATGGAAGCTCTACTTATGTTTGTTTTTTGAAGAGGAATTACAGAGAGATTTTTAGTTGTAAATTTTCTTTCACCTTTCACCATGCAAAGGTTATAAAAAATTCAAATCAACGTAGCTTCAATCCTTTGAAAATGATCAAACATCCCCAATAGCTCCTTTCTCTATAACTCATAGATGTTAAGAGAAAAATAGGATCCAGTCTATAGATTATCATCACACTGTAAATTAAGAAATTTGATCTTCTTCTTAGCAGATACTTGTCTCCACTCAAACTGAGTAGGACCCTAAGACCTTCCGAAGGAACTCACATGACTCTGGCACTTCACCGTTCAGCTGCTCTTCTCCCTCCAGCTTTACCATCAGCCATTCCTTTCTCCTTCAGTTTTGTTACAGTCATTCCCTTTATCTACAGTTTCCCTTTCCACAGTTTCAGTTACCTATGGTCAACTATGATTCAAAAATATTAAATGAAACATTTCAGAAGTAAACAATTCATAGATATTAAATTGTGCACCATTCTGAGCAGTGTGGTGAAATCTTGGGCTGTCCAGCTCTGTCCTGCTTGGGGCATGAGTCATTGCTTTGTCCAGTGTCTTCATGCGGTCCATACAGTACAATATGATACTTTGAGAGAGACCACATTCATGTAACTTTTATTACAGTATATTGTTATAGCTCTATTTATTAGTCATTATTTTAATTTCTTACTATGCCTATTTTGTAAGTTAAAATTTATCATAGTTATAGATGTATAGGGAAGAATAGTATATTATGTAAGGTTTGTTACTATTCATAGTTTCAGGCATCCACTGAGTGGCTTGCCACATACCTGCTGTGATTAGAGAGGAAGGCGTATACTGGGTTTACTTAAATTCCTTGCATGCCATGTTCTCTTTAGCTGGTTGGACCAGGCTCACTTCTCACCACCTCTCTAATTTGCTTAGCTAATTCCTTCTCTTTCTTCATTTGCTCCTGAAAGTTCTCCTTAAGCTCCTCCCTGCAATTCATTAAGACCATTTCTACTTGGTGGTCTTCAGCACCCTGTGTGTATATACCCCCTTTTAATTGTGTGGCTACTTGTCACTTCCCCTCACCCTGTTGTAAGGGCTATTAAGATAGAGAAAAGCTCTACCTTGCAGGTGTTGTCAATACTTGTCAATGGATCCCTTGGATCCCTTTTCAAGTTCAGGTATATCAGTTCCTTGAGTATCTTCTCTCTAAAAACCAATGCTTGCCTCTTTTTGCCAAAGGGCTATCTTCTGGTTGTCAGAATTTGCTTTGTTGCCTTATGCACAGAGCAGGCAGTTCCTGAGAATTTACCTCACTGTGGATTATAATAAATAATGACTATTATGGGGGTAAAAATACTCCAGTTCTCTGGCATCTGGTGGACATGATGCTGGTGGTGATTTACATAATTTCTAGTGCATTTTGCAGGACTGACTCTAAGCCAACCTCTGTGGGTTTTCACTTGACATTCTTCCCTACTGTGTTCCACTTTCCCATCTTTTCCTCAAATTTCTTGGGTAACCCAGAATAAACTTTCATGGATCCCTGGCTCAGAAATTGCTTCTGGGGAACTCAACCTAAGAGCCTAAGAGGCTCCCTATAAATGCTTCTTGAGTGAGTTAATACACCTTTGTTAGCAGACACAGAATCAATCCAATTATAGTCTTAACCTTCTTATTCCATTGATTGGGGCTGAGAGAGCGATTTGTCCAAACTTAGTGAGCCAATGGCATACAGTTTATGAACACCAGTGTCCCTTCCACTAAATTATTCACCCTTTAGTCTTTTATTTTGAAAAGCTCATCTGAAAAGAATAATCAGACACTTTAGTCCTTTCAATTTTAACCTAACAGTAACAACAGTAATAAGAGCTAAAATACATTGTTTTTACCATGTGTTAGGTACTATACTAAATGACATATGTACACTTTTTTTTTTTCATTTCAAGTTTTTAATGGAAGTTGTATGTAAGATTACATTATTCCTCAAGCTTCTCAATTGTTTCTTCCTTGTATTTGCCCTTTCCCTTTCCTACTTGGCAAAATTTGGCTTTATGTTCAAGGGTCTTCTTGCAGTCTTTGTCCAGTTTTAGTCTGGTGATAACCACCTTGCTTGGGTGAATGTCCACATGAACAGTTGTACCATTAGCTTTCTCCTGTTGCACTCATTCAACGTAAATGATGTATTTCTTCCTGTAAACCTAGACTAGTTTGCCAATCTGCTGCCTTTTGTATTGTCCTTGCACAACCTGAAGTTCATCATCCTTTCACATGGGCATGAATTGAACATTGTATTTCTGTCTCAATTTTTTGGAAAGAGGAGAGACGTAATCTTCTTGCAAATGTGGGAAGGTGCATTAAAATGCCTTTTACAATTCTTGCACCGGTCAGAAGTTACAAAGGGATTGAACTTCATTTTGACTGCTGGCACCTTCATAATGGCCACAAAAGGCTATACACACTACTTTATTTGAGATTCAGAATAAACTGTAAAATATGCAGTTTTATCTTCTCCATTTAACAGATGAGAAAACTGAGGCTTAGAAGGGATAATAACCTTGCCAAAGATCATACACCTGCAATATGACAGATCTGGGATTTGAAATTTAGAAATCTGACCCTAGAGCCAATTCCACTAAAAAGTGTATGTTTTCTCACATTAAAATAATGATGTGCATAGCTTTAAACAGCTCCAAAACATACCATTTCGGAGTTTATACTTAGTGTGTGTCTAAGGATTTTGTTCTAAATTATAGGATTATAAGTTCTCAGGCAATTGTTCTTAATCTTTTTTTTTATGTTGGTAATCAAATTCTTTGAAAAACCATAAGCTCTTTTGAAAGATGCACACACAATCACATATAATATTGGATATAATTTCCAGGTGAAGTAAGAACACCTGAATTCACAGAAATAGGTCAACATTCCTGCTAAAGTCTATTCAGACATATCACTAAATAAAAACTCTAAATGATTTCTGGCATATGAAGTTGGGACAGGTAGTACACAAAGTTAATTAGATAGTTTTCTTCCTACCTTCTACCTTTTAACTAAGACAGTTCATAGTTGTGGCTATATTAAGCAGTAAAGATAATTTTCTGCAATATTTTTATTGAAAACTGTATTGAAAGAATTTTATTTACATGTTGTTGTAAAAATAATACAGAGATCCTTTCTACTTGCCACCCTGCTTTTCCCAATAAAAACATTTTGAAAACTATAGTATAATATCTCAGTTAGAACATTAACATCTACCAATTTATCAATATTCTTCACATTTCCAGTTTTACTTGAACATAGTTATGTGCTTGTATTAAGTTCTATATAATTTTATCACCTGTTTAGGTTCATGTATACACCACCACAGTCAGGATAGTAAACAATTTCATCACTACAGATACCTATTATGTTGCTTATATACTGTATATTATATTATTGATTATGCTGTTACAGTTGTTCCATTTTTTTCTTCTTGTCCACCTCCACCTAGTACTCCCATTTCATCCAGCAATCAGCCTCCTTGGTTCATGAGTCATGCATATAAGTTCTTTGGCTACTCCATTACCTATACTCTTCATAACATCCACCTGTTTACTTTGTACCTACTAATTTGTGCTTCTCAATACTGCACCTCCCCCACCCCTCCCAACTGATAGCCCTCTAAATGATCTCTGTATATATAATTCTATTCCTGATCCACTTGGTTGATTAGTTTATTTGGATTAAATTATTGGTAGTTGCAAATTTATTGCTATTTTAATGTTCCTAGTTTTGATCATCTTCTTTTTTAAATAAAATTCCTTTTAGTATTTCACATCATAATGGCTTGGTGGTGATGAACTCCTTTAGTTTTACCTTGTCTAGGAAGCACTTTATCTGCCCTTTCATTCTAAATGAGTAATCTAGGTTGTAGGTCCTTGCTTTTCATCACTTTCAATACTTCTTGCCAGTCCCTCCTAGCCTACAAACTTTCTTTTGAGAAATCAGCGGACAGTCTTATGGGAACTCCTTTGTAGATAATTAATATGTTTTCCTCTTGCTGCTTTTAAGATTCTCTCTTTATCTTCATTTTAATTATGATGCATTTTGGTGTGGTCCTCTTTGGGTCCATCTTGGTTGGGAGACTCCATGCTTCCTAGACATATACGTCTATTTCCTTTCCCAAATTAGGGAAGTTTTCTTTCACAACTTTTTCAACTAAGATTTCAATTTCTTGCTCTTCTTTTCTTTCTGGCATTGCTGTGATTCAGATGTTGCTATATTTAAAGATGTCCCAGAGGTTCCTAAGCCTCCCCTCATTTTTTTGGATTCTTTTTATTTCTTGCTATTCTGATTGAATTTTTTTTTTTTTTTTTTTTTCCTGTCCTTGTGTTTGAAACTGTTGATTTGATTCTTGGCTTCATCCTCTCCATTGTTGGTTCCCTGTAAATTTTTATTTATTTACTTAATGCAACCTTCACTTCTGCCTGGGTCTTTCTTATGCCATTGAAGTATCCAATGAGTTCCTGGAGCATCCTGATAACCACTGTTTTAAACTGTGTACCTAACATGTTTTTAGGTTTCTTTTTTATAACCACACTCACTTTCCTTTCATGTCCCCATCCCACTCCCATTCTCAACTCTTGGCAACTATTAAATCTGTCCTCTTGCTGTCACATCAAAAATATAATCTGCAAAAATCAAATAGTATATATTATTTTGTGGTTGGTTTCTTCACTCAGTATCATTTTCTGGGGATTCATCTAAGCTGTTGTATCAATAGTTCATTGTTCTGTTGCTGAGCTCCATTCATAGTGTATGTACAGTATTCATTTACTATCACAAACTTAGTGGCTTAAATCATCATACATATGTATATTATCTTAAAGTTCTGTAGGTCAAAGTTTTGTATGGGTGGCACAAAGTGAAAATTAGGTATTGGAGGGCTGTGTTAGTTTCTGGAGGCTCCTTGACTTTTCCTGCTCCTGGAGGTGGCCAAACTCCTAGTTCACAATTACCTACATTCATCTTCAAAGCCAGCAAGAACCGGTTAGGTTTTCCTCACATTGCATAGCTCCAACATTCTCTTAACCTCTCTCTTCCATTTATGGAGACACTTTGGGTTAAATTAAGCCCAATCACAAAATCTAGGGTACTCTACCTATCTCAATGTCATCTGGTAAGCAATCTTATTTCCATCTGCAACCTTAATTTACTTAGTCATGTTACCTAATCTTTTTACAAGTTATGAGGATTAGGATGTGGACAACTTTGAAGGTACATTATTGCACTTATTACAATATGTATATACCACAATTTATTTATCCAATCACCTGTTGAGGAATATCCAGGCTGATTCCAGTTTTCAGTTCTTCCAAATAAAGCTCCCATGAACATTCAGGTATCGGATTTTGTGTGAACATAAGTTTTCATATATTTAGTCTAAATGCTCAAGATTGAAATTGCTAGATTGCATGGTAATGACATTTTTAGTTTTATAAGAAACTGTATCATTATCATTTTTCCAGAGTGGCTATCCCATTTTGCATTACCAGCAATATATTAGTAATCCAGTTTTTCCACATCTTGGCCAGCAGTTGGTCATCACTATTTTTAATTTTATCCATTTTAATAGGCATGTGGTGATATCTCACTGTGATTTTAATTTGTACTTCCTTGATTGCTAGTGATGTTGAACATCTTTTCATGGGCTTTGCCATTTATATGTCCTCTTTGGTCAAGTGTTTCTTTACATCTTTTGCTGAACTTCTAGTTGAATTGTTTGTTTGTTATCTGTTGAGTTTGAGAGCTTTAAAAATATCTTCTAGATACTAATTATTTGTTGGACACATGCTTTGCAATTGTTTTCTTCCAGTCAGGGGCTTATCTCTTTATCCCCTGTTATCCCCTTCTGCAGAGCAAAAGTGTTCCATTTTGATGTAGTTCAATTTTCCTTTTATGATTCATGTTTTTGGTATTAAATTTATGAATTTATGGTATACTCTTAGATCTCAAAGATTTTCTTTTATTTTTTTCCTAAAAATTTTAGAGTTACACTTTTTGTTTAAGTCTGTAATCCATGTTGAGTTTATATGTAGTAATTTGTGAGGTTTAGATTGAGGTTCATATGACTAACTGCTCCAGCCACTACTTTGCAATTTAAGGAAATAGAGACTTTGCATGTAGAATTCCAATGATCCCAGTACCAACTGCTCCTGCACTAAGGCTGTCTTTCCTCCTTGAATTGTTTTTACATCTTTGTTGAAATCAGTTGACCACATTTGTGTGGATCCATAATCTTTTATACCATGCCATGTTTACTTATACATCTTTTCTACACTGCTTTATAAGCTGGTTTTCTTAGTTTAAGTAAATTATATTTAAATTTCTTCACTGTGTCTCTGATACTTGAGAGTTGAATAGCTATCCCCAAGAGATCTCACTTTGGGAAGTATGTCCTAAGAATAGCAAATACCAATCAAAAAAATTATATGCACCTCTATGTTCATAGAAGCATTATTTCCAAGATCTGGAAATAGTCCAGGTGCCCACCGGAAGATGAGTGGATAAAAAATATGTGGTACATTTACACAATGGAATAGAATGCAACTATAAAAAATAACTCTTACCCTTTGCCACAGCATGGGTGGACCTGGAGATAATTATGCTAAGCAAAATAAGCCAGTCAGAGAAAGACAAATATCATTTGATCTCAACTCATACATGGAATCTGGTGAACAAAATAAAACCAGAGGCATGGATACATGGAACAAGAGACTGATAGATCTCAGAGGGAAGGGGGTTAGGGAGAACTGGAAGAGATTAGCCAAAGAACATATATGAATGTGTGCATAGCGCATGGACACAGACAACAATGTGGTGAAGGCCAGGGTGGGGCACAGAGGCTGGGTGAAGGAGGAAAAGCAGGTGACATCTGTAATAGTGTGAACAACAAAAAAGAAAGAGATGCTGAGTAGCAAAGTATATTACCTTAATAAGCAGTTCCTTGAATGAAACCAGCCTATCATCCTTTTCAATGTTTATAAACTATATAAGGTTTATCTGTCATATGAACAGCTTTCTGACAAAAATGCACAGTTTTTCTTTGTCATTATTAGGTGCAGGTAAATACACTTCACTTTAAACAAAATTGTGGCATCTAAAGTTTGCTTTCCCCAAGCATCATCCAGATCTCATCTTTCTTGACCTCTCTTCACCCAAATTCCACAGTCCTATCTGCTAGGTCCTCATAATCAGAAGGCATGTAACTAAATCACTTATTTGTAACTCTTGACTATTATACATTGAAATGGCTCTATGCTTACATGTTATATCTGCCATTCATTTATACTTTAGAGCTTTGCTATCTAATCTGAGTAGAAAATAGTATTTTCATGCTTTTTTTTTCTTTCTTTTCCTTCAGGAATTTAAGAGAGGTGGGTTGGAAAGGATTACTGTAATCTTATTAAACTTATTTCCCCGACATCACCAGTATTATTCCTAAAATTTAAGTAGTGCTGGGTTTGTTACTAAATAATTTTATTCATCATTTAAAACTTAATCCTCATGTCCATTGTGAGATGTTATTGTTTCCAACTTAGAAAAGTAAAGTTTGTAGGTGACATACTCATGGTACATATAACCTTAATTTGGAAGGAAGAGATGAGAAACTCTATAGCCTTCCTGCCTTCTTTGCCCTAGGACCATGAAATGTCCAGGAATGGTCATCTAACTCAGGACACTTCTTCTAGAACAGTACTGTTCAATGGCACTTCCTGCAATGGTAGAAATGTCTTACATCTGTGCTCCAATATGGCAGCCACAAACCACATGTGGCTACTGAATACTTGAAATGTGGTTATTGCTAGAAAGAATTGAATAGTAATATTAATTCACTAATATTTAAATCTGAATACCTATATATGGCTAGTGGCTGCTGTCTAGGACAGTAAGTTCTAAACATTCCCTCTCTCTTCCCATTATCTTTTAGTCTCCATCTAGGTTTACTTCTTTCAAAATGTTGCTCAGAGTCTGTTATCTATCATTTTAATCGCTCATTTGCCAATAACTTTAACTCTCTTCCTTTATTGCTCTTTATAATGCTTACTCTTAATTGGTTCAACTAAAATGCCTACTTCACTTTTTATGTACCTGAGCTATGACATATTTCTTGAGGTCACCCTATCAACATGTTGGTATCTATGAATTCATGGTTCTCCAACCCGAATGGGGCCATTAATACACTAGACAGTCCTACTATGCTCACTATGCTACTATGCTCACTAGTTACTCTTAAGCCCCTTTTTTGGCAGGCCCTCTAGGGGATCTCCTTTAGCTCATGATTGCAATGACTGCCTGTGTGTTGATAAGACCTAAATCTGTATGTCTGGCACAAATTTCTCTGAGTCCCGGAAAACAAATGTACTATATCCAAAACTGTCCAGCCACTTCCTTCATCCACAGAGCTGCTTCCCTCTATGTTCCCAGTCTTATTGGATTATACCACCTGACATTCAGTGCACACAACAGCATTTTAATTGTCACACTGACCTTCTTTAGTTGTTAACAAATTTCCAAGTTCTCTAGATACCCTACTACATTTATTGCAATGTGTTCTAGCTTTTCATCCCACTTTTACTATAGTCCAGATCACAATAATTCCCCCTCTTCTGTGCTTTCAATCAAATAAGTTTACTAAATTATCTTTGACATTATTTTTCTAAAAAACAAAAATATGTCCTTGACTAAAATCCTCCAGTGATCTCCATTAACCTCGGGATCATGTACATGTTCTAAACCCCTTAGCACCTGACTGCATTATCTCCCCAGGCTCACTGTTTGCTTCTCCCTCATTCTTTAACCTTAAACATGTATAATGCATACATATTATATATATATATGCATACACATGGAGTGTGAAGAGAAAATGATAAAACAAATGTTTTGATATATTAAACTTGATGACTTTAGGGAAAAGGATATATGAGATCTGTGTATTATTCTTGCAACCTTCTGGTAAGTTCTAAGTTATTTTATAAAAAAAAGTAAAAATGAAAGTTTTAGAGTTTTGATTTCCACTTTTATAACTGTTATCAAGCAAATGTGAGAGATTCTTTTCTCATTATTATTTTTGGTATATTAGAGCTAAAATTAAAAGGTGTTAAAGAAATTCTTATAGATGAAATATTCTGTTTAAAAAATTGTTCAGTAAAAGCCAGAAGAAGAGACTATAAGTATAATCAATCTTAGGTAATGTTTAAAAGAATTCTGAGTATATATAAAATGATATTATCATTACTAACAATGGCATTGTTAATTTAATTTTACATGATTTTATTTTCCTTATTCTTATTGTTTATATTTTCTAATTTAATAAAGCAAATATCTATATACATCTCAGGCTACTTGATTATCTATATACATAAGGAGTCTAATCATGTCTTTCTTGGGGAGATGAGTAGTCACAAAAATGGTATAGGTTTAAAAAGTATGATAATTTTCCAAGCCTCTTTTACTTATTTCCATCCCTTTCCCAATAAAGCAACCCTAGCCTTTGCCCTGTAAAGATGTATTTTTGTATTGTAATAGGTCATGACCAGATTATATGGCAGGCACTTTATGCCAAATCTCAAAAAGTTCTCTCCTAAATTCTGGACCTTATACCAATGTCATATATTCTAGGTTTTTTGAAGTCAGGGACCTAACCCATTGCAACCTCTGTTGAGTACCCAGAACCCATTCTAATTCTAATTTATCTTGCCTACACTGCACATTTTCTGTCTCTTCTAATTTGATTTTAATTTAGGATTCGATCTTGGTTTTATATAATATAATAAATTTTAGTTAAATATTACTCATTTGTCATATATGATGGTTTCAGTTTGAATTTGGAGCTCCTTCTTAGTGTATTTCCTGAGCACTTGATACCTCTTCTTGTCATTGCATTTACTACACACTATTGCAATGGCCTGTTTACTAGTCTGCACCAACCCCCAGGCCCAACTCATGAGGACATAAGCTTCCTGAAACATTTATTTTCATTTCTAGAATGCTATGTAGCACAGACTAAGTTTCAAAGAGTATATTCCATTGTTGATAAAATGAATTTGACATCCTTATTTTAAGAGGAAGAAATAAAGACTTTATGTAGTTAAACAACTTTTTCAGGAGCACATAGCTAAATATCTACAGACAATAATAAGAACCAAGACTTCCTCATTGATGCCCATTGTTCTTTCTTTTGAACATCTACATATGTTCATAGACACAAATGTCTTGGCCTAAAAGCTTTAGTGAGTATGGCAATTGCAGTGTTATTTCAGCAGTCCTGATTGGTTTCTCCAAATTAAGGTCTCCTCTTGTCCTGCTTAGTCTTAGGCAGTTTCTCAATATCTAAATATCTAAAACTATTACTTCCATCTTCTGACATCAACAGAAGCTCAATTGTGACCTTTTCTGTATGCATAATTGGCTCATTATTACTTATTAACTCAAAATTTTCATTGAAATTGGATTCCAATAAGTATCTGTATGGAATCTGTAGTATTTGTTATAAGGAAAAAAATAATGATAAATTAGGCAGATGGATAAAGGAGCAAAAGGTCTTCATCAATGAAATGACTCATTTAAAATGTTAACAGATTATGACAGAAGTCATTAGCTGCTGCCTAATGTCCAATCCACACTTTTTAAACAATAATAGGATGCCACATTTAAGCCAGTCACATGGACATTCAGCTAGTCTCCATTTTGTAGTGCCTACAGAAACAGCAACTGAGGGTGGCTATGTGATCAATTTCTAAACACTGGAATAAAAATGGAAGTAACATGTGCAATATCTAGTTCACTCCCTTAAAAGAAAATAATATGCCCCACAGTTCTCTCTTTTCCCTTCTGCTGGCTGGACTCCTGGTGTGTTGGTGGTAGATGGAGCAGTCATTTCCAACATGAGATGGAGGGTATATGACAAGGATGTCAGGGCAACAAGATGCCTCAATCCCTGATTGTCCAGGCCCATGTGAGCCTTGGATCATTTATCTTTGTTTGGTATGAGAGAGAAATGATCTTGTATCTTACCTATGTCATAAATATTTTGAATTTCTCTGTTATAGCAGGCAAACTGATAGCCTGAAGTACAATCTTCATTTAATACTATGAAAGTCTTAATAGACTTGTGGAATATGAAATAATAAAAACAGAATAATTATTAACTAAAACCACTTGAAAAAGTGAATACATATGATCAATAAATGTATCTCATTCAAAAGCTATCAGATAAGTTATCAGAGTAGATATGTTATTAGCATCTATATTCTATTGAATATTTCAATTATTTTTTTGGGCAATGTTCTTAGAAAACATTTTAACCTAGAAGAAACTTTAAATTTAGTGAGTACCAAGCAAACATACCCTGTAATTTAATAGGTAACTTCTTATCTCAATGATCCTATTTTACATACAGATAGCTCTCACCCTTGATTTCCTATCACTGCTTCACACCATCCCTGGCTCTAACTAAACTGTATTATTGCAGTTCAATGTAAGTATCACTTAATACTTTGTAGCTGTTTCTTTGTCTATGGCACTAGCACATATTAGGTGCTCAATTAATATACATGAAAAGAATGGTTAAACATTCTCTTCCCTATGAAATACCTATCCTCTATCTCCAAAGGTTTATCCTCAAAACTAAAGTACAAGCCACAAATTAAATTTCTTCCAAGAAATAGTACTTGATGCCCTAAGCAAGAAAATGCCTCTTTTTTTAACTTCTCATAATACTTTTTCTGTTTCTCTCATGTCATTTATTACTACTTTATATAAAAGAAATTCATGTTTATCTTCTCTTCCCTTCTATGTGGAGCTTGAAAACAATGGAAGGAGAGAACACATGCTGGAATCACCTCCCCATTTTTACATGGCCAGCATAATGTCTTACACTTAGTGTTAGTAGTATTAATATACATATTATATAGAATATAGCCCTGGCTGGTGGCACAGTGGATAAGGCACTGGCCTATGAACCCAAAAGTCGCTGGTTCGATTCCCTAGCCAGGTCACATAACCAGGTTGCAAGCCAGGTCTCCAGCCAGGTCCGTAGCTGGAGGCAGGTGAAAGGCAACCATACATTGATGTCTCTCCCTCTCTGCCTCTCTCTCTTCTCCTCTTTCTGAAAGTAATTAAATAAAATCTTTAAAATAAAAGAATATAACATGTATAATATATAACACACTATATAATATAGTATCATATAACAATATATAGTAGATACAATATATAGTATATAATAGATAATATATTATATACATTTCTATAATATATAATTATACATAATAAATAACATATATAATTTATATGTAATTATATGTGTTATATAATATACATACAGTTATATATTATCTGCTATGTACTATGCATTATATACACTATATATAATATATACTATAAATGTATGAAATACATGTATTTTGCAGGCATATTTTTATCATAAATTATCCAAGTGATTTTGTTGATTAGGCATGGAGAGAGAATAGAGGCAGTAAGAAAATAAGAAAGATATATTAATTTAATGCCATTATATTGATTTCTTAAGGAATAAGGAGATACTGCATTAAATGAGGTTCTTTATGGAAATGTAGTTGTGTTACACTTTCAACTAGTTTTGGACACATTTCTTTACCAACATCCTGAGGCTTTCATTTTCCCTCTATGGCACTAAGACAAAACCAGAAACAAAAGTTGCAAACATTCACCTATTAGCAACTAAAGCAGACACTCCAAGTGATAGAAGAATGGTAAGGAATAGTAGAGCAATAAAATTTCCAAATCCTTAGGTACTAGGTAAATAGATTGAATATGAGCTTAGAGACAAGGAAGAGCAAAGGATCAAGAACAAACCATTTCAAAGTTGTGGGGGTAAAGAATCAGCAATGACTGCCTCCTATTGAAGATTACTAATCATCAGATGTCATCCCATCAGTTTCTAGTTAGAGAGGTGGTCATTGTGTCCAAGGCTCTCCCTAGAGCCCCAAACCCCACACAATCTATAGTCCAAGTAAAAGCACCACTCAAGAACCAAAATAAAGAGATTAGTATATGTGTTAGGGAGATGGAAGGCATATGGATATATTAGAGTGATAGTAATATGAAAAAATAAAAAACATGTACTTGGCTAACATAGAAGTAGTTTGAAATTTAGCATTAATGTGGGACTGTAAGGCATGTCTTTTCTGTTCAAGAGATTCTTAGGCAAGATGAGTCTTAAATTAAGTCTTTGTGAAGATAGAAGGCATAAAAGGTAATCCTATATTGGAAAGCAAAATAGAAGAAATAAACAATTCATGAGGAAGAAGATTATTGACTGGTATTGTAAAATAGTGATAATAATGAATAATAAGAAGTAAAATTGAAGATATATAAGGTAAATTGATATAAGGCTTTGAAGATTCTGTATGGGTCCAAATATTCATATTCCTGTTTCCTAGTGTCTGAACTATGGGGAATTCTAATGAGTTAATATTCAAAAAATCAAACTTAGATGTTGATGGGACATTCACATAGTTTACTTGATGATAGTTAAAATAGCTTAAATTCGGATATTAAAAAAATTAAGAATGGCCCTAGTTGGTGTGACTCAGTGGGCAGAGTGCTTGCCTGAAAATAGAAAGGTTGGTGGTTCAATTGCTGGCTAGTGCACATGCCTAGGTTGCAGGCCAGGTTCACAGTTTTGGGTACACAAAAGGTGACTGATTGATGTTTCTCTCACATAGCAATATTTATGTCCCTCTCTTCCCTTCCCTTCTTTCTTCTTCCCCCCTTCCCTTCTCTCTAAAAAATAAATGTTTCTTTTAGAAAATCAAGAATGGATTGATATTTTTTCCTGTTTTATTTCACAATTGTTGATCTAGCTTTGTCATATCAAATTGATTTTGACAGAATGAGTCAAACCAATAAGCTCAGATTTCTAATTCAACCTTACAAGTGCCCATATATACAAAGAAACATACATACACATACGCAAAAAATAGTTTACACTTAGTACATGACAGATTTTAGAAAAGCTACCTATAATATGAGGTCTGTCCTGAAAGTATCACGCCAATGTCAATATAACTAAAAGAGTTTGTGCAGCTAATACTTTTGGGACAGATCTTGTATTATATTTTCCTAAAATACGTATAAAGTATTTCCAGTTTCTTCCATTTTATTTTCAGATAGAAATAAAAATCTGTAGTTTTACAAGAGTACTATAATTTTAAATAAACAAAACATATGAAATGTTCATTTTAATAACATACAGTTTCTCAGATTTCAAGCAGATATAAGAATAAAATTTACATGTCTTGTTTTACATTTTCTTCCCTATAACTTAGCCTGTTAATCATGTCCAAAAAAAAGAGACAATTTCTTTTTATTGCATTTTCCCATTACCATTTAGTTTCCTTATGTCCCCCATTATTATCCATGAGTTCTTTTCCTTTTTGCTCAATCCCTACATCCCCTAACCTTCTACCTGCTTAGTTGTCATCCTGCTCCCATTTCTTATAGTAATTTTATATTACATAAGCTATTACAAATTATTACAACCCAATATTTGTAATTTCATATTTGTTTCTTCTTCTTATAATATAGCTTATGTTAAACTATTTGGATTTTAAAATACAACAAAAAATGGCATTTGGTGACACTACTGAGTATATTCTTTGACCACAGTGTAATTGACTAGAAATCAATACTAGAAAATGGGAAAATTTCAGAACACATGGAAACTAAACAAAACCTTACTGAATAATTCATGGGTCAAAGAGGAAGTTTCAAGGGAATGAAAAAACATACAAAAAAGAATGAAAATAAAACATTTCAAAGTATATAGGATACAGCTGAAATAGCACTAAGAGGTAAATTTATAATGTTAAATCCTCACATTAGAAAAAAAGAAGCACAAATCAATCATTTTTGGTTTCACCTCAAGAATCCAAAAAAAAAAAAAAAAAAGAACAACAATATGAAACAGAAGCAAGCAGAAGAAGAATGGACATAATAATGATTAGAGCAGATGTCAATGAAATTGAGAACAGAAAAACAATAAAGTCAATGAAACAGAGTGGATTTCTTGAAAATATTGTTAAAATTAACAAATGTCTACAAAGTCACATAAGAAAAAGAGAGAAGACACAGATTATTATTATTAATGAAAAAGTAATGACTAGATACCCCACAGACATCAAATGGATATATGGGAATATTATAATTCTATATGCAGAAATCCAACATATTAGATGAAATGCACCACTTCTTTGAAAAACATCAACTTTTATAACTTATTTGTAGAAAATAGATGACTTGAATAACCTGAACTATGAAAGAAATTAAATTCATAAATGGAAAGTTGAGAGACTTAATGTTAATTTTGTATCATATCTTTTAAAATATAGATGAAAAGGGAACACCTTCCAGTTTGTTTTATAAAGCTACCATTACCTTGATGACAAAACCACACAGAGACAGCACACACATACACACACGCACACACACATATAAAATTGTACAGGTCAATATTGTGCCTAAAAAATAGACTCAAAAATACTTAACTAATTATTGACAGAGTTAAATGATACATATAAAATTATATATCTAAACTGAAATACTTAGATATAAATCTAATACAATATATAGAATTGCATGTTGTAAACTGTAAAATTCTGGTAAATGAAATAAATCCAAATAAATGGACAGATATACCACGTTGTTAAATTGAGAGATTCAGCATAGTGAAGATGTCAATTCTTTCAACATTAACATGTAGTTTAAGAAAATGTCCATAAAATTCTCAGAAAAATTCACCATGTTTGTAGACATAGTGAAGATTTTTCTGTAATTTATATGGGGAAGCAAAGGAACTAGATGATCAAAACAATTTGATATAAAGACTCCTCACTAGTATGGCTCAGCTGGATAGGAGTCATCCCCACCCCCCACCCCAAAGTCACTAAATTCAATTCCTGGTCAGGGCACATGCCTGGATTGAGGGTTTGGGTCCTGGTCAGGGCATGCACAAGGTGCAAACCATTGATACTTCCCTCTCACATCAATGTTTCTCTCTCTCTCTTTCTCCCTCTCTTCCCTCTCTCTAAAAATAAATAAATCAAATTTTCTAAAACTTTTTGATAGGAAGAATAAAGTGAGAGAAATTAGTCTACCTAATTTCAAGATGAATTATATAGCTCTCATATTCAAGAGCTGTGTGGTGAGCCCTGGCTGGTAGCATAGCGGATAAAGCGCAAGCCTGCAAACCTAAAGTTCGCTGGTTCGATTCCCCAGCCAGGGCACATAACCAGGTTGCAGGCCAGGTCTCCAGCCAGGTCCTTGGACCGTGCACTGATGTTTCTCTACCTCTCTCCCTCTCTGCCTCTCTCCCTTCCTCTCTTTCTGGAAATAATAAATAAAATCTTAAAAAGAAAAATAAGAGCTGTGTGGTATTGAAGAGGAATAGCCACATATGATAATGGAACAACATAAAACCTAGAAATAGATCCACAGAAATATGCCCAAATTGGTTTATTTATTTATTTATTATTTATTTTTTATTTTTTTTATTTTTTATTTTTAAAATTTTATTGTTGTTGTATTACATCCATCCCCTTTTTGCTCCCCTCTGTCCCCCTCCCCACCCACCCACCCATTACATTTACACAATGGAATTCTATATAGCAGAAAGAAAAAAGGAACTTGTACCCTTTGCAACAACATGAATGGAACTGGAGAGTATTATGCTTAGTGAAATAAGCCAGTCAGTGAAGGACAAATATCATATGATCTCACCCATTACAGGACAACAATGAGCAAAACTAACAACAAGCAAAACAGAACCAAGTATATGAATACAAGGTTTTTGACAAATATACAAAATCAATGCAATGGAGGAAAAATAAGCTTTTCAACATCAGTGCTGAAACAACTGGATATCTAAAGGTAAGCACAAAAACAAAGGCAAAAATAAAACTCAATCTAAACATCAAATATTATATTCAGAGTAACACAAAATGAATTCTGGTCCTAAATGTAAAACACAAAATGATAGATTTTTAAGAATGAACAAAATATTTAGAAAACCATAGGAAATCTTCAAGGTTTAAACCCAGGCAAAAGGTTCTTATATTTTACACTAAAAGCATCCTCCATAAAACAAGATCAATAAATTATGGGAAAATTGAAAATTTATACTTGGAAAAAGACCTTGTTAAGAGGATAAAAATCAATCTAGGATCTAAAAGAAAATATTTACAAACCACACATCTAACAAAAGACTAGTACTTTAAAAATATAATGAACTTTGCAAACTTAGCAATATTAAAAGAAAACAATTCAATTGGAAATTGGGTAAAAACATGAGATTTTTACCAATGAGAATATACAGATGACAAATAAGCACATAAAAAGATTGTCAACATAATTAGCCATTAGGGAAATGCAAATTAAAACCACAATGAGATATCACTAAATACATATCTGAATGGTTGAAAAAAGAAAAAGAACACCACATGCTGGTGAGGATGGAAAGAAACTGGATCTGCCATATTACAGGTGGGAATGTAAAATGCCATGGCCACTTTGGAAAATAATTTGACAGTTTCTTTTTCTCTTAAGATTTTACTTATTTCTTTTTAGAGAGAAGGGAAGGGAGGGTGAAAGAGAGGAAGAGAATATTTGTATAAGAAACATTAATTGGTTGTCTCTAACTCATGCCCCGACTATGGACTGAACCTGCAATCCAGGCAAGAGTCCTGACTAGGAACGTAACTGGTGAGCTTTTGCTATGCGGGACGATGCCCAACCAATTGAGCCACACTGACCAGGACTAATTCGACAGTTTCTTTTAAAGTTAAATATCCAACTTCCATATGACTCAGAAATTGTACTCTTGGGGATTTCAGGGAAATAAACTTTATGATTATACAAATGTGTATAAATGTTTATAGCAGCTTTACATAATAGTTAAAAATTGGACACTACCTGGATATCTTTAAATAGGTGAATGGTAAACAAACTTTTGGGTACATCCATGCCTTGGGATACTACTCAGCAATAAAAAACTATGGACTGTTGGTACATAGAACTTGGGTGGATCTGCAGATAACTGCACTCACTGAAAAACAAATAAACAACAACAACAACAAAAACAAGCCAATGCTAAAAGGTTCCATACTGTGTTATCCCAGTTATAGTACATTTATGAAAAAAGAAGAGATTAGTGGTTGCTAGGGTTTAAATTAGGGATGAGTGTAGACAGAAGGCTATAAAAGGGCAACCTGAGGGTTGTCATGCCAATGTTAATACTCTGGGATATTGTACTCAAGTTTTGCCAAGATGTTACCATTGGGGGAAACTGGGTAACAGGTACCAGAGTCTATCCTATATTATTTCTTACAACTATCTGTCCATCTACAATTTTCTCAAATAAAAATTAATTAAACATAATAAAAATACAGCAGGATACTATTCATTATTACTTGGTACACTAGGAGGATGATAGTGAAATCACTCTTATGTGTAAGTTATAACATCTAGATTCATTCAGGATCCACTGTAAAAACATAAGATTCTTAAGGTTATTAAATAAAATTTACATCTCTTTTAATTTTCTTGGCAACACTGATAGCCATTATTTTTTAAATATAGCAAAACAGTAAACCCAAATTCAATTCATTAGACATGCAGTCTTCACAAACAATAGGGCTCTTTCTTGAGTTCTTCACCATTAACTTGCAGTCTTAATATGAGAATGAGGACTGAATGTCTACTAGTGGGGACACATTGCTTCACAATAGATAGAATTTGCCATAATCTTCCAAGATGAGGGTTGGAAAGGACATCTTGTGTGAAGAGAATTCAGTCAGGTTCTAACAGTAAGTCAGAGTTACTTTTTTTTTCCTGCCAGTTTAATCAGTGCTCAGAGGACGCCACTTTTAACATTTTAGTTGGAGGTTTTTAGCAATGAAACCTCTCTTCAACAGCGCTTCCTTTCCTATTCCCACAGGCAAAGCCGCTCAGGAATGACATTCTGTGCAAGGCCCTTGGAGGGACAAGGGTGGGAAAAGAGGGCGGATTAGCTAAGCAACCAGTAAATTTGTAAAAAAAGCTGTCTGAGGAGCCAGCTGTATCATATGGCTTTGTTAGTACAGCAGCATCTGGTGAGCACACAGCACATTTTGGCACCCATTGCCACCATCACTAGGTAAAAGATTTTCTTCTGCTCTGGGTTGCCTGACAGGAATCCTAAAGCCTCTTAGTAAAAGCTGAAGTGTCTTGCATATTGAGAACTAGTATTTGGAGATTCCTAAGGCCTATTCTCACTAGCAGTTCAGGCTAAGGAGATGCATCTGAAGTCTCTTGTATGCAAATGCACTTAGATCTAAATTGATTTTCTAAATAGGGCCTGGAAACTTAACAGCCCAACTGTAAGGTTGCACTATTGAAATCCCCAGCGACCAGAACCTGATTGTTGTCAGCAGAAATTAGGTTTTAAAACCGGATCACAAGGAAACCAGTCCAAGGACTTGCACATGGGATATTGATGACATACAATTAAGGGGATTCCCCTCCTTCCCAAATGCCCCATTTCCAACTGTCTCACCATGGAAAATGTCCAACATTGTCCTCATTGTGAGAAACATGCTCACCCAGTCCATACAACGAATGGACTATGAGGTCAGGAGTCTAGTGAAAGGGAGGCATTCATTTGCATTCTTGCAAAAGTGGATGCCTGGTGGTATCTGGGGGGCAGGAACACTAAAATGAGAGAGATGGAGAATTTTATCCCTGACATGAGTAGTCCCTCCCCTGTTTTCTCATTGTCTGAGTACTTTGGAGTCACAATCGGGTGAATCATGTCTAAAGAGATGATTGGGCAGTTTAAACTATAATGCAGACAACTTTTGCTGTGGACGTGGCCATCCCTTTTTTCCTTTGTTCCCAGAAGTATCCTTGATGAGCTTCGGAAATCCCTAGCCCTCTGTTGCTATCACATCCTCACTGTGTACCCTAGCCCCTTCTCTGTTATTCTGTTTTCTCAGAGACTTCCTTATTCATTTACTTTCTGAACTAGCTGTGAATAATTATCCACTGTGGTTTAGTCTAGTTTGAGAGTCACCTGCTACCTTGTTTCTCACACTCACCAAGGCTAAAGCAAACATCAGTGTCCAGAGTTTATGCTCCATATTAAAGACAAGTCCAGTCCAGCATCGGGCTAGCTTAGCATGTGTTTCTAGCTATAGTCCATCGCTGTGCTTCAGTATTCAGACTCCTACCTGGACCATGTGGCTGCCATGGCCATGGAGAGAATAGGTGTATGCATTATGCAAAGGCTTGTCACAGTGAGAGACAGAGCTTCTTTGTTCCCCTGGGGTTATAACCAAGTGCTTTCTCAGAGTGACCAACTCCCTCAATTTCCTCTAGCTGTGGATAGGATCCATCCCTCAATTAGACTGACAGACCTCTATGGGTCCAGCACCCCCATTCCTTTGCCTCCTAACAATCTGTTACCAGAGGGTGGAAGGGAGGAGTGTTGGCAGAAGGGAGGAGTGTTAATTCCTTGGGGGAGCAATGCTGTAATACCCCGGGGAGTGGAGCTGTAGCTTCCTGGCTAAAGAGTAGGCTTCTGCTCCTCAGTATATTAAGCTCAATATCTGGTTCCTTTCACTTTCTTTCCTTTGTCAACATCTGGCTAAATATTAATGGTAGCATAATCATTTAGTATGCTGATCTATACGATTTATTTAAAAAAATATAAATTGGTTAAAATGGTGATTTATTCTATTTTTTAAATTTAAAATGCTTTCTGATTATTGGCATATTGTTTGCCAGGAAATACTTGAAACACCTCAATTTGTTGCTTAAATTTCAAACCTCATAATATACCTTTTTCTTCTGTACTTCCATGGTCTACAAAAATTAAAAAATGGAGAGCCTCTAGCCATCTAGGTTTTGTTAGTTTTCATATATTACAGGTATGGGAAGAACTAGAACTAATTTACCTTAAAAAGAATTTGTAAAACATGGGGAGAAAAACAGGGAATCTAAAAGTGAAAAACAATGTAAATCAAGAAGTATTGTAATAAGGGTCCCCCAAATTCCCCACAGCCTGTGGTTTGAGGAATGAAGGAGTAGGACTCAGTGGAGCACAGCCATTTTGCCTGAGAGATGCCTTTGCACATCTATGGCTGATAGCCAGTGTCTTAGTTAAGCAAATAACCATGACCAAACCTCTGAGCCAAGGAGCTGGGAAAGGTTTTGACCATAGGGTGATGTCAAAGGAGCTTATGGACCTGCATGAGATTTCTCAGGTGGCTGTGATTGGTCATCCTACCCACTGTGTCACAGGCAGCCATAAGGGTTTAAAATAAGATGGCAGACGTTTGTGTAAAGAACCACGTGGTTCCAGAAGGGTGCAGAGCCATCTGGTATGAAGGAAGGAAAGGGGAGTCATGCGGCTTTGGCTAATAAGAAAAAGCAGGCATACTACAGATTTAATCATGCCCACTTCAACTGATTCTGAAGCCACCAAGGACTCCGCCTTGCAGGCCGAGATGCTATTTGGAGTTTTGGAACCTGGGACCTGTGGAAAGGGCTCTTTTAGTGTCTGGACTTCACCATGATCCAGTGCAACACAACACATGCTTTTCTGGACTATTATATGAAGACTGGTGACAATGTACCCCAGATCCTGAAGGAGGGAGCTGACAGATAAGGAATGGGGAACTTTTGAGCATGTTTTTGGCTTATAGCCTTTTGGGGAGTAAAGGAAGTGCTGGGTCCCATGGGAGAACAGGACACCGAGTTGAAGTGCTCACAGCAACCCTCGCTCCCACCCAGGCTAGAATATTGTAAATAAAGATCTGTTTTCCTCAACATTAATTGTTGGGTTTTACATCGAGGCACCATGTGAGAGCCCTACTTTGCTTGGTAATGCTATCACAAAACTATGCCGTATTTTTGAAGTGTGGATAAAAGAAGAACTACATATTAAACCTGATAAATTCGGGAGACATTTGCATAGTGGTCCTACAAACTCAGAGACCAAAGTAACCACATAGGATGGTCTGAAATGAAAACTTTCTGACTAAAAGCAGTTTGTGGCAGGTTGTCATGTCCTGGGATGGTATTTTTCCCTGGAAAAGGTCAGTCTTCATCTTAACTGAACCTGCCTATTGTCTTTTTGCATCTAAGATAACATACCTGATAACACACCTTTGGAATGTCAAAGTAATTTCCTTTTTTCTGGACCCTTCAAAGGATAAACAATGCACCAGACCAGAGACCACAAATCCCTTCATTGCTATTGTTACCACGTTAATCGTTGACTGTTAACTATTCTGTACCCACAAATGTAAAAGAAGTATGTGTTAATTTTACTTTTTATCCAATCCCAGCAATTTCCCTGCCTTGCTTTCTCCAGCCTTCCTAATCTATCACCAATGGATTTCATGTAACCCCTTTATGCCTATTCCTTTGATTGTAATGTATAAAATAAAGTGTAAAATTGCTATTTTTCCAAGAGCATTTATGAATCCATTGAGATTTTGCTTCCCAGCAATTGTCAGTTTGGTTGAAATAAACTCATGACAATTCTTACAGGTTTGGACATTTCTTACATTGACAGCAGTGAATAACCTCCTAGACTAAGTAACTTAGTTGACAAAAATGTAGTGTAAGGACAGTTTTGGAGGGTATTAATTAGGTCCTATGCAAACATCTATATCAGGTAATTTCATGTATCTTTTTAGAACCGTAGACTATAAATACTTTTAAATTCTGGTATTTTGAAGAAAGGCTGTCCTATCTGATGGAAGGTAGATGCTGACAAGGAGAAAATTCTGAGCTGTTCTGAATTGAATTATGGAGGGTGGATAGTGAGAGAAAGGGAGAACTGTTAGTCTGATAGTGGCTGTGGGCCAGAAAACAAGAGACTGTTCACATTCCTTCTTTGTCTGTTGGGACTTCAGATTAATTTCCAGGTAGCTATTTCTGCAGATTATTTTACTAAGGCACCTTCAACTCCAGGAGCCTCTACCTCTTGTTCAAATGTGGGCTTTCCAGACTGCTGCCCACAGTCAATCCACAGAGTGGACATTTCTTTATTCAAATTCTGTGCTTATCCCAGAGCTGGCCCCAAAGTACCTTTCTCCACTCCTTTGCCTACAGCTAATGTAAGTTCTATCAGGTGGCTTGGCTTACATCTTTCTTCCTCCTTCCCCAACCTGAAATATAAAAGTGATTGCAAACTCTGAGAGAATGGACATATGCTCTTTCCTACCAAGCCATGCTGCTGGTGATATAGACTGCATGCCTATGAACTGGTCACCTCCTCCTCCTTCTAGCAATGGCCTAATAAATCCTTGCTTTTAAGGCAACGTTCTGCCATGGAAGTTAAAATACTTTGTTTAACACTACTCATCACATCTAAAGAAGTTCCCCATCATATATGTTCACTGAAGGAATAAATTCAAAAGCTCTGTGATCCCAGGAAAAGAGGACAGGGGCACAACCTTCCAGATGTCACCAGCTTTCAGCAGAAGGCACATTGCCAGAAAGGCTTGCAGATCCGTTTCCTGAACAACACTGGCTGCTGGCCTCATGCCCAGGGACCCCTGCCAGCCCTGCTGTTAGAGGGCTCTTTGTCTCCAAGGATGCTCACTTCTGCCTCCCTGTGGGCTCCCACCCAAAACACAATCCTTATAATCCCATATCCCTATGAATCCAGGGCACATGGCCTCATATACCCTGCTTCCAAAGCAAAAAGTCTATTACTTGGCACAATGCTGTTGGAAGATGTCTGTTCTGAGCATTCATAATAGGGACATGGGCCTAATGTCCTGTGGTAGTCCTGAAGACTAAACATGTCCTTCAGGTTGTTTTCTCTCTTCCCATTTTTACAAATTCTATGTCTTCCTTCATAGCCCAACTCCAACCTTCCCATCTTCTGATTTTCCCAGTCACCATGTGGTGTGATTCCTTTCCCTTTTTCTGTCATTTTCTTTTCAGTGCCAGAACCACTCATTTTATAATTGTCATTCTGAAAGGAGACCCTGGGAAAAATCTTTATTTTGCATTGAAGCTTTTTTTACAAAACATATGACATTTTTTTTTTTTTTTTTTTACTTATGAGAAGTAAATGTGACTATTATTCCTAAGCAATGTACTATAGGGCTCTGTGCAGCCTCCTTAGAAGATAGATTTATACATGCAATGATTGAAGGATCAATAATGTCTGCAGAACTCCTGTGAGCCTCATGTTTCTATTAGAAAATAAATACATGCTTGCTTCCCATTGTCCTGAATGAGGTAATGTCAACTGTCTTGAATAATGTAAGTAAGAGGTATGGTAGGCTAACATCAAGCACAGCTGTTGCAGGGGTGATAAAAGGTTCAGAGCAATTGCTCCCATGTGCATATGAACCTTGGCTATATGCAAGGTTCATGCAAATCATCTCCGTGCTCCCTAAGACCAAGTAAACAATGTGAGCTTGGAGATCTGAACCACCTGTAATGAAGAGGTGGCAGCAATGAGTGTAATGTGAAAATACAGAATAAAAGGACAGAAAAACTTGGTTTTCCTTCCCATTTCATTCCAATGGAAAGGAATTAGCAAGTCTAGGTCTAAATAAACTATTTATATTGCTTCCTTCTCTCCCTCTCTCTCTCTCTCTCACACACACCTCCAATTAGACTAATTCAATTGTTCATTTACTCAAAACTGTGCATTACATTTTTAAATCTTATTTTTATTGTTTACACTATTACAGATGTCCCATTTCCCCCATCTTTACCCACTTGCACCCAGCTTCTGACTTGTTCTCCTCAGGCCATCACTGAATTCTTGTCTGTTACTACATTTTTAAATAAAATATATATTTTTCCCATTCAAGTTTTAACATTAGGGATTTCCCACTTCCCATCCTTGTCTCTCTTATCCCTACTCACATGAATTCCTTTATGGGAGGATAAATGGTGTTAATGTTCCTGAGCAACCAATAATTTTGTAGAATAAGATAATCAATTTTACTTCATGGCTATGCGTGCCTATTTGATGTAGTACTTAATTGTGGCAACCCAATTCAGCTGAGATCAGAGAACCATAGAGGGAAAATGTAGGTGGAGCCACTTAGATTTCTACTCTCAGGGAAATGGGTTGTGACTGGACTTGTGTTTTAACAGGATCAATCACACTACTTTGAAAATAGCTGGCAGGTTGAGAGGAGGATAGCAAAACATGACATTGTAGTGACTTAGATATGAATAGCATTTGAATTAATAGCAAAGGATTGGAATCTGAATTTATTGTGAAGGTGCAATCAACTGGAATCCCTGATGGACAGCTTTTGGATTGTAAGTGAAAGAAAAAAGTTAAGGCTGGTTCAATAATTTAAAAAAACATCCACATAGTCTATGGCAATAGCAACTCAGAGGACCCCTGACATGGGGCTGGGCTTAGTGACTTGCTTCAAATGAGTGGAAAAAGGTAGAAGTGTCACTTACAAGACAAGGGCATAAAGGCATTGTGGTTTCCTTAGTAGGCTTGTCTCCCAAAAGCACTGGAGGAAGCCAGCTTCCATGTTATGTGGACACTCAAGCAGCTGGAGGGAGATCCTATAGAGTGAGGAACTAAAGCCTCCTACCAAAAGCCAGTGAGGAAATGTGGCTTCTTGTCAACAGCTGTGTGAGTTGAGCCATCTTGCATGTGGATCCTCCCAGTGAAGCTTTCAGAAGATGCAGCCCTGACTAACAGGATGTCAGCAATCAACTGAGAGCCTGAACCACTAAGCTAAGGTGCTGCTGAATCTTTCACCCACAGAATTACAAAAAATAAATATTTGTTGTTTAAAAACAAACTAATGAATCATTAAAATTTAATAAAATAACATTTTCAAATATTAACGAGGGTTCAAATTATATAATATAGTCGTAAATTCATTGCTTATAATTCCAATATTTTTCACATAATACATGAGAAAACATTACCTATAAAGAAATTCAAAGCTCATGTTGCTAAGCAGCCAATAATTTTGCAGAAGGTAATCAACTTCAATGAATGCATATGTACATCTATTTGACATGCTACTTATTTTGACCAGCCAACCCAGCTGAGATAAGAGCATTATAATGTAGGGCATACCAATATCACCATAAACCTACTAATTTTCTTCCAAAATTAAGAATAATACTTTTTAAATTTTTAGGAAAGTTATCCAATTCCTACAAAGAAAAAAACTAAAATGCAAAGAAGTTCTGTGATTTTTCCAGAGGCAAAAAAATTTTTCTGTTGGTGCCTACACTTACTTGAAACCTGAGCCTTTATATATGAAACATACTCTTTTCTCCTGGGTACAAAGCAGAAGGTGGTAGAATACACAATTAGTTCACCATCTAGTTCATTGTAAGAAAACCATTAGTTCAAATTTAAAATAAAATATTCTCAGAACAATGTAGAACTGTTAATTAGGAAAGTTTACTCTGAGAGTTAACAGAAAGTGGGTGAAGTTTTAGTCTTCAAATCTATATGTGTTATAATATTTTAATATCTAGAATAGTAATTATTTAGTTTAGTTTTTCCAAAATTGTACTAATTTTAATAAAATCATCAATACCTTATATTATCATTAAATGGCCTCTGAATAAGTTTTGTTTTCATATCTAAAACATTTTACAAGAAATTCCAAATATTTTACTAGTTCAAACTGATGGTAATTTTGTTAAGAATGATTACAAATGGTTATACCATAGGTAAGAGCTAATATACTTACACATTAAAAATACTTATACACACATTGAAAATAGAAATAATCAAGCAAAGTGTAGGTTTACACTGTGCTTCTCATTTATATGATCTCATTTTCAACATGAAAAAATTAAGGGTAATGAATAGTGCATATGACTAGAGGGCTCTGGGAAGAAAACTTTCTACTCATGTAATAATGGGTTTAGTCATGTTATTAAACAATGAATGGGTTAACAATGAGATCAAGGAAATAATCAAAAGATATTTGAAGATAAGTGAAATGAACATACAATAATTTCAAATCTATAGGATTTGCAAAAGCAGTCCTGAGAGGGAAATTCATAGCATTACAGCCTTAGCTCAAGAAGAAGAAAAATCTCAAATAAACAATATAACCCTACACCTAAAAGAACCAGTAAAAGGACAAAAAATAGAGCCTGAAATAAGTAGGAAGAAGGGAATACTGAAGATCAGAGTGAAAATAAATCATGTAGAGACTTAAAAACAAACAAATAAACAAACAAAAAAAACAAACAAACTAGTGAAACCAAGAGCTGGTTCTTTGAAAAGATGAACAAGATTGATGAACCTTTAATGAAACTCATCAAGAAAAAAGGGAGGGGACCTGCATAAATAAAATCAGAAATGAAAGAAAAGTAAAAACTGATACTATATGGAAATACATAGGAGTATAAGAAAATAATATGAACAACTTATATGTGTCAACAAGTTGGACGACCTCAGTGAAATGGGTAAGTTCCTAGACACATATAATTTTCAAATACTAAATCAAGAAGAATCATGAAATTTGAACAGACTAATTACAACCAATGAAATCAAAGCAGTAATCAAAAACTCCCAGCAAACAAAAGTCTTGGACCAGATGACTTCACAGACAAATTTCACCAAACATTTAAAGAACTAAAACCTATCTTCTCAAATTATACCAAATATTTTAAGAAGAGGGAACACTTCCCAGATATTTTTATGGAGCCAGCATTATCCTCAATTCCTAAGTCAGATAAAGATACTACAAAGAAAGAAAATTACAGGCCCATATCTCTGATAAACATAGATGCTAAAATATTCAACTAAATATTAGCAACCAGATCCAGAAATACATTAAAAAGATCATACACTAAAATCAAGTGGGACTTACCCTAGATATGCAAGGTTGATAAAATATTAGCAAATCAGTAAATGTGATATATCACATAAACCAAATGAAGATTAAAAATTACATCATCATATCAATGGATGCAAAAAAAGCATTTGATATAATTCAGCACCGATTTATGATAAAAACTCTCAGCAAAGTGGGAATAGAGGGATAATACCTCAGTATAATAAAGGTCAGATATGACAAATCCTCAGTCAACTCCATATTCAATGGGCAAAAACTAACTGTTTCCTTTAGGGGAAGTAAAAGACAGGGATATCTTCTTTCACTACTCTTATTCAACATAGCACTGAAATCCTAGACAAAGCAATAAGACAAGAAGAAGGAATATAAGGCATATTAATTGGAAAGAAGGAAGTAAAACTGTCATTATGCACAGATGACATAATATTAAGTATAGAAAACTCCAAAGACCCCACCAAAAAACTACTAGAGCTAGTAAATGATTACAACAAAGTGGCAAGGTACAAAATTAATATTCAGAAATCAATGGCATTTATTTTTTATTTTTTTAAAGATTTATTTATTATTTTTAGAGAGATGGTCAAGGAGGGAGGAAGAAAGGGAGAGAAACATCAGCGTATGTTTGCCTTTCACCTGCCTCCAGATGGACCTGGTTGGAGACCTGGCTTGCAACCTGGTTATGTGCCCTGACTGGGAATCAGAGACCCTTGGATTTGCAGGCTGGTGCCAATACATACACTGAGCCACACCAGCCAGGGCTCAATGGTATTTTAAAACACCAATAATGAACTGTCAGAAAGAAAAATTAAGAAAACAATCCATTTATTATTGCAACCAAAATATAAGACACCTAGGAATAAACTTACCCAAAGCATGTGAAAGACCTATATTTTAAAAATTATACTGAAGAAAGAAATTGAGTAAGGTACAAATAAATGAAAGCATATACTATACTGATGGATAGGAATAATCAACATCATTAAAACATCCATGCTACCCAAAGCGGTTTATAGATTCAATGCAGTTTCTATTAAAATACCAATGGCTTGCATCTCAGATTTAGAATAGATATTCCCCAAAATGTATATGGAACCACAAAAGACCTAGAATAGCTTCAGCAATCTTGAGAAAGAAAACAAAGTGGGAAGAATCATGCTACATGATATCAAACTATCTACAAGGCCATAGTAATCAAAACAGCATGCCACTGGCACAAGAGCACAGAAATTAGCTCACACCTTTAGGATCAATTAATATTTGGCAAAGAAGACAAGAACATACAATGGCAAAGACAGTCTTTTCAATAACTGATGCTGGGAAAATTACACAGGTACATGCATAAAAGTGGAACTAGACCACCAACTTATGCCATACACAAGAATAAAAACTCAAAATAGATTAAAGACTTAAGTGTAAGCTGAGAAACCATAAAAGCCCTTGAAGAAAACATGGGCAGTAAAATTTCAGACACTTCATACAGCAATATTTTTGCCAATATATCTCAGCAAGGAAAACAAAGGGAAAAATAAACATATGGGACTACATCAAACTAAAAAGCTTTTGCACTGCAGAAAGTATTTACTAATGGTACATCTAATAAGGGGTTAATTTCTAAAATATATACAGAACTTATACAACTCACTAGCAAGACAACCCAATTAAAAATTGGGACAATTGTAATAGAATAAACAAAAATAAAAATTAAAAAAAATAAAATAACAAAGAACCTGAATAGACAATACCCTAAAGAGGACATACAGGTGGTCAATAGACCTATGAAAAAAATGCTCAACATCACTAATCATTAGAGAGACACACAAATTAAAACCACAATAAAATATCACTTCACATCTGTCAGAATGGCTATTATCAACTGATCAACAAACAAATGTTGGCAGTGTGTAAAGGAAAGGAAACCCTTGTGTACTGTTGGTAGGAATGCAGATTGGTATAGCCACTGTGGGAAACAGTTTAGAGGTTCCTCAAAAAATTAAACATAAAAACGTTTTTGACCCAGGAATTACACTTTTGAGATGTATCGGAAGAAACCCACTAAGTTGAAAGAACACATGCACTTCTATGTTCATTGCAGCATTATTTACAATAGCCAAGATAAGGAAGCAACCCTGGTACCCATCAGTAGATGAGTGGATTAAAAAGCTGTGGTATATTTACACAATGGAATGCTACATGACTGTAAAAAAAAAGAGAAAATCTTACCTTTGCAACAGCATGGATGGACCTGGGTATGATTATAAAATAAGCAAGTCATAGAAAGACAAATACCATATGATCTTATTCACTCATATGTGGGATTCAATGAACGTAAGAAACAGATACACAAAATAGAAACAGAGTCATGGATGCATGGAACAGGCTGACAACTGTCTTAGAGGAAGGGGGTTGGGGATGGATGGAAGAAGGTGACAGGATTGGGCAAAAAAAAGTATATATATAAACAGAATTATTTTCTGGAGGGTAAGCTACTTGCAGCACAGGCCCCTCATCCACTCACCACCCCAGGTGAGTATTCTAGGAATCCATCTGTATCAGTTTACTAGTTAGCATTTTTGTGAGAGATTGTGTTCAAGTATAGTGAATTTTTTTTTGGAAGACTCAGCAGATTTGCCCATTTCCTGATGGGTGATTTACTATTGCACCTGCCCACACGTTACTGAATGTTCAGCAGTTTTTGACCAAAAATGGCATGACCATAGTGCCCCACCCTCCCTATTCACCCAATATGATCCCAAGTGATATTTTTGTTTGTTTGTTTCCCCATGAAAAAAAATTCTCAAAGGGAAATGTTTTGCCAATGTGGAAGAGGTGAAACAAAATATGGCAGAAGCAAAAAAGGCATCAAAATCAATTAGTTCAAAACTTGTTTTGAGCAGTGGTAAAAACATCTTGATTAGTGTTATTTCATCAAATGGAGAGTACTTTGAAGGTGACTGAAGTTTAAACATGTAAGAGTGAATACACAATTTTTCATAAATAAATTTTGGGGTTTTTGATCCTTCATTGCATAATACAAAGACAGAGATAGCAGTTTGATGATAGAGGGAAAAGGAGGTAGGGGGTAAGTGGAAGTAGGCGAAGGGGATTAGAAATAGGGACAGACTTTGCTTAGGACAATGGGTGCACAAAGCAATGTGTTGATAATGTTTAATTGAGTTGTGTACCTGAAACCTGTATGGTTTCATGAACCAATATCACCTCTATAAATTCCATAAAAAGTAATGTGTTTATTCAGAAGCTAATTAATAGCAGGAAGTTAACAGCCAAACATTTATGTTTAAATAACAGGGTACCCAGAGTTAATATAAGCTTACCTTGCTGGTTTGCCTATTTGCACATTCACAAAATCTCAGAAATATTCTCATTCCATGTTTGATGTCTCAATACACACCTAGCAAACTTTGTGCCAGAAGAAAAGAGAAACAATGTTTGACAGTTATAAAAATATCAGTTAATTCTTAGGCTCAAAGTACACCAATAGATCAGGGATATTGAGATGCTTTTCTATACTTTCCTCACACAAACTTAATAAAATGGTTTTATTTTTATTTCAAAAGTGAGCAATCCTCTAATTAGGTAGCTTCTGTTTGAACGAAACACAAAAATACATGACAAAGCCAAAGAGAAATGACTTGACCATGATTAATGATGTGGTGCATTTAGAAAATTGATGCTTCTCTTCAAAAGCAGTTGAGAGGCTGGGTTTGTTAACTTTTTTCACCTTATGCTCTTATTACTATTATCTCACACTAGTGAGAAGACAGACATATGACTTTAATCTGCAAAAAAGTACTGCTGCTTGCATCTATTCCGCCCATCTCTAGTAACCCCTGTCACTTTTGAAATGGTAAATCTCCCAGGAAGCAATATCCCCTGCTATTGGCATCAGGCTGGAGAACATGAGAGTCACTTTATGATGAAGGCCTGTTCACTCTGGGTGATGGTGTTGAGAGTAAGAACTAACTCCAGCCCACCACCCTGGCCTACTCTATTAACATTTGAAGTGGTGGCCCAATCAGAAAATAAAGTCCCTCAGGCAGTGGCAGCCTCAATCCAGTGAAACATGACAGTTGGGTTGAAAGAATATTTGGTCTACTAACCTATGTAATTTGCTGTCTTTCTTCTGCTCTATCAAAATATATAACAGGTCCACCTCAGCAGCTGGTCCACTGAAAGAGTGAGCAGGAGGGCACATTACAGTTGAAACCACCTGGAGGAGTTCTACCAAGCTTAGAGTAGAGCCAGTGAATATATTCTCTCTTCAGTGTCATTTGCAACTAGAGAGATATCCGATAACAGAGATCAATGATGTGGAGTCAGTACATTAGAACATAGGCAGGCAAGAGGAACATGTTCTGGGCCCTGCATTTTATGAACAGATGGGTGGTTAAAATGGTTCAAACTTCAGGGAGGTACTTCTCTATATGGCTTGCCTGTGCTCTTCACACTAAAGGAGTTCACTGCTGAATACCTTCAAATTCTGTTATTTTGCTGCTGGAGCTGGTGTTCTTTGGTGTATGATAGTGATTTTCAACCAATGTTGAAATAATTTTTAAATAGGTGCAGCAATAATTTTTAAAACATGCAACAACTATTTAGTCAGGAGCACTAATCTCTTTTCCCTTAGATTGTCAAATTAAAAAATGACAACAGCCAACAAAATACTAGCTATCCTGTATGAATGAATCAAAATTATACCTATTTGTCAGACCAACAAAAACTATGTATTTTGGTGTGCGACAGAATTTTAGTAATTAGTTTAAGTGCACCATAAGATGAAAAGGTTGAAAATATCTGGTGTATGGTGAGGATGGAAGCAGGAGAATCACTTATGTAAGAAAAATGAATTAATTAATATTTGAGTTCTTTATCTTGGAAGGCATGGACACAATAAGTTCTTGAATTAATAAAGAATTATTTCCCAATAAATACTGAAAATCCATTTTTTTTCCTTCTCTTCATGTTCCAATTTATGACTCCTGAGATATTCATGGAGTAGCATAGTATCTCAAGAGTTGTTCATGGAAACAGAAGAACATTTTGAAGTATCAAACAGGTTGTTGTAAAATTAAATTTGTATATGTATAGGTGTAGCTGTAACATGAGGGAAATGATAGGACAATTCTTTATAATATCAATCCAGCTATTGTTTCCAGAGGTTGCAAAAATTACACTTTGTGATAGTAATTTATATAATGCAAATAAAATATTTTATAATATGTTATAATATATTATTTTTAATTAATCAATTAATTAAAAATAGTTTATTATTTCCAGAGAGAGAGGGAAAGAGAGCAAAGCAGAAAGGGAGAGAAACATCAATGTAAGGTTGCCTTCACCTGCCTCCAGCTACGGACCTGGCTTGCAACCTGGTTATGTGCCTGGACTGGGGAACTGAACCAGTGACCTTTGGGTTTGTAGACTGGCACCTTATCCATTGAACCACCAGCCAGGGCCCATTAATATTAATTTTTTTATATAAACATGATTTTTAAATAAAAGTATTGCTCTAAAAATTTTATTGACAATCTCAGTTGGTACTTAGTTGGTAAATAGAATAAAGTTTCTGCAAATTGAAATAAATGATAAAATTAAAAACTACAATAACCCAACAAAAATTATTAATTGAATAATATTATCTTTATAATGAAAATTGCATGATGATATAATATCTTCAGAATGTATAATAGCAATACATTTAGTGATATAGCTGATATGAAAAGAAAAATAGTATTCTAGAATTTATAATAATTTGAGTTATATATGCTGTATTTTATTATTTAGCAAATACTGCTGATCCATATCCCAATAGTTAGACTTATGCATTAATAATTAAGCTCAAACTCTGACTAGATAGCTCAGTTGGCTAGAGCATTGTCCCAATATGCCAAGGTTGCAGGTTTGATATCTTGTCAGAGAACATACAAGAATCAACCAATGAATGAATAAATGAGTGGAAAAACAAACTGATGTTTCTCTCTCTTTCTCATCAGTAAATAAAGCAAAAAAATAATTAAGCTCTATAACCATTTTATTTTGATGACTTTTAGTTACATATAAGCAATACAAAAAATATAAGTTCTGGTTTTGACATTTTGAAGGTATATTTATTAAGGTAGGAAGATGAGCACAATAGGACATATTTCATTTAATAGTTGTTAAGATTAGTTGATGATTTTTAAATATTTAGACGCAACATGTTGGCCTCCATCTATGCTTTTGCTATATTGCCTGAAAATGTCTTAGGAGATATGTGCACGTAAGTATGTATATACACTATCAAAACAGTTATCAAATGATATATTGGTGGGGATACGCTTCTATTCCATTAGTTAACACCTTAGCATCATGGAAGTATAAATGATGTATAGTAAACAAATGATGGTATATGAGAGATGCACATAATTAAAAAGCAATCATTTGGAGGATCATATGGTCACAGCTCATAGTGACCTCCAAAGGAGCTGAGTAAGTGTGCCCAAGGGCAGGCTCTGACCATAAATCCTGGGAGGCAGTCATCTATCAAGCATTGCTTGATAATCCATCTTGGCTTATAACTGGCTTCTCCAAATGCTATCAGCTTCAGCTATACACAGAGCAAGCCAGTGACATCTAGTCCTTCAATTTAAATCCTCCATAAATAGTTACACAAATATTCCAAGTTAATACTGTAATTTGCATAGCTTTGCCTAAAATATAATTTATTTTTTATTGTTTGGCTGGATTTATTTTATTCTTTCTCTTTCCAGTTCAGATATTGGATGTTGATATATCTCTGGAATTTGCAAAATAAATAAAATTGCCCTGTTAAAAATTATTGCAAAATAGAATAACAGTTAATGATTTGTTTCTGTCTTGACATTTTAGAATCAACAATTGATGTGTCCAATATTTACTGAGGTAGTGTAAATCAAATTTATCTTTAATCACTTCTTTGGAAAACAGTTAAGAAAAATGGTTGACTATTTTACATTAGGACTCTCAGAAATTGTGAGGCTCTCAGGAATAAATAGGTAATGGAAATTACTTTATATTTTTATCTTTGCATCATTGTCTACAAATTAATGTGAAGAGCTACAGCATGGTTTCCGAGTGATCAAGCTGTTTTCTGCAAAAGGTAGATGATAACTGGTTATTGATTTCTATATGAAGTTAGTTACTGGTTATCACTATTGTTACATTTACTATCTATGTTATGCTTGAGCAAAAGGATTTCGACAAGTAAGCAACCTTCTTATGTATTTGTCAGACCACTGACATAATTTTGTCCCAAATCTGCTGTTTTGGAGAAAGTAAAGTATATTTCTGAGAAGCTTGATTTCTCCAGGTAAAATTACATTCAGCTTTCCACTATTCATCACCAAACCAATGTATTTCAAGAAACTAAGCTTTGAGGGTATCCTGTTAAATTCAATATAAAAGAACCAGAAAAATATTGGCATTTTAAATGCTGCGTGAAATGTATTTCACTCACTAGGGATTCGCTGTGTGATTTCGGAATTTTTGAAGCAAATTGGTTTTACCAACTTTCCCAAAGCCTTAAAAATATGACTATAGTAGGCTCTCTGTACTCTTATTATCTACAGAGTATGCATTCTAAGAACCCTAGTGGATGCCTGGATACTGTGGATAGTCCTGGGTACTATATGAGGTCTGTCTGGAAAGTCCAGCCATTGTTAATATAATGAAACAGTTTGCATAACATCGGTGTAAGCTGGAAGCCAAGGAAAGCAGACTGGAATGCACATGTGTGGACAATTCCAACTTCATTGTACTAAGCAGTTGGAGACGGTCCATTAAGTGAGATTGTGTACTGTGTGGCCATCACATTAACAAATGACTGAATGAGTAAAGCAACAAATCTACACAAATTTTGCATTAAGCTTAAACACTCATTCATCTGTGGACATTATTCAATGATTCAGAAGGTCATAACCAATTTCCAATCAAGATGGCAGTGTGAAGAGATATAGCTCATCTCCTCTCACAACTACATCAAAAGTACAACTAAAATATAGAACGATCATTACTTAGAACATCAGAAATCAGTTGAATGGAAGTCTGACAACTGTGGAATTCAAGAAACCACATCTACCCAGACTGGTAGGAGGGGCAAATATGTGGAACAGGCTGGTTTAATATCCATGCATGCTGGATAAAAATTTGGGTGGGATACCTTGGGAGGGAGGAGTCCCAGTCCCACACCAGGCTCAGAATTTTAGTGAGCTAGGAAGATATAAAAAAGTTCTCACAACTCCTGGCTGCAAACATCAGTGGGGACTAAGTTGGTGCAAGGAACTGCTGAAGCCCCAAGCAGTTTCTCTTAAAGAACCCACACAAGAACTTACCTATTCAGACTCATTCCCTCTGAGCTCCAGCACTGGGTAGCAGCTTGAAAGGCACCAGTGGCACACAGGAAGGAACTGAAGTATCTGGCATATAGATAAGCAGGGGCCATTGTCCTTTTTCTGAAAACTTCCCTCACAGAGCTGGCAATCTTGTGCCATATCTGAGACTTCATCCACCTGGCTAACTAACACTACATATTTGTCCTGCCCTAGAGATTCCTTGAGACTCCACCCTATTCAATTTACAGACCCACCAAAGCTAGTTTTCCATATAAATGATTGGTTGGTCTTGGCTCCTGCTTCACAATTTCTTAATCCTCTCAAACAAGTAACAGCTGCCTCAGTGATTCCCCAGGCCCAGTACTAGCAGCAGCCAGTCCAGTTTCAGAGCTTCACTTCATGTAGAAATCTCCAAGCCCAGCACAAATGGCAGCCTTCTCAAATTACTTTATTGCTCAGGCAGGGTAGCCCAGGGCAAAATACAGGTGGGGGCTGACCTTGGCCTGTACCACCCAGGAAACCGCAGAGCCTGAGCACTCAGTTGGCAGGTACAGACTATGTCACTCTGCCCCTGCACAGCTGATCCCCTTCCATAGCTAATCCTCTCCATGGAGAGCAGAGGTGATGGTTAGTTGTTACAGACAGTCTTTACAGCTAACTGGCCTGGGTAAGTCCCTTCCATTGACCTGCCAATAGCAATCAAGGCTCAACTACAAAAGGTGGGTGTACTCAGCCCACATGAAGGGTACACCTTGAGTACCCATCTTGGGTGATAGGTGAAGCTGTGCCACTGGACTCTACAGGACACCTACCACATTAGGCAACATTACCAAGATACATAGTCAAAGCAGCTCTACCTAATATATAGAAACAAACATAGGGAGGCTGCCAAAATGAAAAGACAAAGAAACATGGCTGAAATGAAAGAGCAGATAAAAACTCTAGGGAAAAAAAGCTAAATAAAACACAGATAAGCAATCTACCCGATGCAGAGTTCAAAACACATTGTTTATAAGGATGATCAGGAACTTAGTGAGGACCTCGACAGCACAAAAAAGATCCAGTCAGAAACAAATGATACAATAATTGTAATAACAATTTACAGGAAAACAACAGGAGAGTGGATGAAGCTCAGAATTAAGTCAATGGTTTGGAACATAGGGAAACAAAAAATAATCCATCAGAAAAAGAAGAATAAAGAATCCCCCAAAATGAGGATAGTATAAGCAGCCTCTGGGAAAACTTCAAGTAGTCCAACATTTGTATCATAGAGGTGCCAGAAAGAGGCGAGAAAGAGCAAGAAATTGGAAATCTATCAGAAAGAATAAAGAAAAATTCCCTAATTTGGTGAAGGAAATAGACATGCAAGTCTATGAAGCACAGAGAGTCCCAAACAAGATGCAAGCAAAGAGGTCCACTCCAAGACATATCATAATTAAAATGCCAAAGGCTAAAGATAAAGAAAGAATCTTAAAAGCAGCAAGAGAAAAGGAGTTTGTTACTTACAGGGGAGTTTATATAAGAATGTCAGCTGATTTCTCAAAAGAAACTTTGCAGGCTAGAAGGGACTGGCAAAATGTATTGAAAGTCATGAAAAGCAAAAGTCTATAGCCAAGAGTACTCTACCCAGCAAAGCTGTCATTTAGAATTGAAGGGCAGATAAAGAGCTTCCCAGACAAGAAAAAAACTAAGAGTTCATCATCACCAAACCATTATTATATGCAACGTTGAAAACTATGAACAATAAAATGACAATGAATACCTATCTATCAAAAATTGAATCTAAAAGTCAAACTTAAAGAATAAGAACAGAGACAGAATCATGGAGACAGAGAGCATTTTGATGGTTGCCAGATAAGAAAGGGAGTGGTGGAATGAATGGAAAGATGAATAGATTAAGAAGTACAAATAGGTAGTAACAGAATAGCCATGGGGATGTTAAGTACAGTATAGGAAGAGGAGTAGCCAAAAAACTTATATGCATGACCCATGGACATGAACAATAGTGGGGGTATTGCCTGAGGGAGTATGGGTTGCTGGGTGGAGAGAGGCAAAGGGAGAAAAATCAGGATAACTGTAATAGCATAGCCAATAAAATATAATTTAAAAAGTGTTTAATGTAAAAAAGAAGAAAAAAAAACAACAACAACCAAGAAGCTTGCAGCTATGGGCAACTGGTGATTGGCAGCTTCATCAGGCGAATGTGCCCACTCGTACATCACGTTTCATGCAGGACTTTTTGGTAAAATATCATATCACCAAAGTGACTCAATCCCCCTACAGACTAGATTTGGTGACTTGAAACTTCTGTGTTTTCCTAAAACTAAAATCTCCTTTGAAAGAAAAGAGATTTCACACCATCAGTGAGATTCAGGAAAATATGATGGCAGCTGATGGTGATTTGAAGAACCATGTGAGGTCCATGCATACTTTGAAGGGGACTGAGGCATTATTGTCCTATGTACAATGCTTCTTATATCTTCTACAATAAATGTCTCTCTTTTTTTAATATTACCTAGCTGGATATCTTCTGGACAGACCTCATGTATATTATGTTTTTTCCAATACAGACATACCTATGATAAAGTTTAATTTATAAATTAGGCTCAATGAGAGATTAACAACGATAATAAACTAGAACAAATATAACAATGTACTGTAATAAAAATTATGTGAATGTGGTCTTTCAAAATCGCTTATATTATACTCACTCTTCTTTCATCTTATGATAATTTGAAGTAATACAATGTCTGCATAATGAAATGAAATGAGGTGAATGACATATGCTCTGTGTCATAGCGTTAGGCTGCTATCAGGGTTACTTGAACACAAGCACTGTGATACCACAACAGTTGAACTGATTATGCAGATTGCTGCTAAGTAATGGGCAGAGAGCATATGAGTACAAAGTGTGGATGTGCTGGGAAAAATTATTTACCTCCTGGGAGGAATGGAGGGGACTGCTCAAGATTTCATCATGCCACTCAAAACATTGAGCAATTTAAAGTTATGAATTGTTTATTTCTGAAATGTTTCACTTAATAGTTTTTGGATCTTGGTGGACCAGTTGATGGTCATTAATTAAAATTATAGAAAGCAAAATTGTGGATAAGTGGGTGGGGTAGTATAATATATTAGCAGCATTGTTAAGTGAGGTTTGGAAGAATTTGTATATAAATGAGCCATCAAAATATCAGCATAAACAGTCTTTAACATTCTAACTGGATAAAGTAAAATTGAGAAGTCTTCTTCATCTGGTGAAGGACATCTTAGAAAAGCTGGATGGTTCTGGCCATTGCCCTTCCTAAAAGGATGAGGGATTTTGTGGGGAATTCTGGCAAAGAAAGAGTACTTCACAATTTTACTTAACATCAACACTAGTACACACCAGCTGATTTAGACTAATTTGTATAAGCTAGATAAACTTGGGATTCACTCCATAACTGGTAGACACATGAAATTTTCTTGGCTGTGAAAATTGCTCAAGGACAGACACATAGAAGTATAAGCAATATCCTAATGAAATACCAAAAGGTATTTTATGACAGAATGTCAATGCTGCAGATCTAGATTCTGTGCTGCGGCATGTATTTCCAGAATGACCAGGTTATAAAGAAAGATCCTTTCAGATATTCTTCAGCATAATTATACCTAAACCAGCAATGTTGTTTATATTGTTCAGCCCCACATAAATACATTTATTATACAATATTTTGGAGAATTCAAATGTAAATTTTATCTCCTTATGCAATTACAAATCAAATATTACTATTATATTTCTTTTTTAAATATTTAAGGTAAATTACTCTTTACATTTATCGCTATAAAATCTATTCACACTATTATCTACAATAATAGCAAGTAAAATAGCCTTATAATAATAATATATTTTAAAATCTATGCCTTAAAGTGATTTTTAGATAGTCTAAGTATTAATAAAATAAATATACAAAACACTTTTGAATACTTTCAAAATTGAAATGATTTTCTTTAAAACTAAATCAGCCTTATCTTTCAAATACTTTGTACAGACATTTCATTTTATAGAAAAGATTTCTGCAAAGTATGTAAACTTATCACATTTAAAATAACATTCTGAATTCCAGTATTTTAATGTTCCCTAGGACAAAAGATATAATTCTAGATTAGACAAGAGTCCTATTTTGTACCCCAAGCATACAGAAAAGAAACTTGCATTCACTGCAATAGGTACTTGTAATGGGCTGAATTGTGTTCCCCTCAAATTCAAATGTTAAAGCTCTAATTCCAAGTACCTCAGAATGTGACTGAATTTGAAGCTAGGGCTATTTAAAAAGTGATCAAGTTAAAATGAGGTCTTTAGGGTGGGCCCTAACCTAATATGACTGGTGTCCTTATCAGAGGAAGAAGCTATGACATAGACACACACAGAGGAAAGACCATGTGAAGACACAGGGAGAAGGCAGCCATCTGCAGCCACAGGGAGAGGCCTCAGAAGCAATCAACTCAGCTGATGCCTTGGTCTGCTTTCAGCCTTAAGAGCTATGAGAAATCTCTTAACAAAGGCATAATTAGTCAGTGAAGGCATGAACACACACACAAACACAGGCCTCTTTTCCAGCTACTATATTACCTTCATTCCCATTTATTTCTATTACACTTGTGGAAAAAACTAAGCCAATAAATAGTGTAATGCCTTTGAATGTGATTGCATGTCACACACCTTGGAGACAAGCTGAGGCATTATAGACATTTTGTTGTTGTTGTTGAAATTCAGTTAATTGGCTGGGAGGGCAGTGGTATTATCTATCAGGAGTTTATATCCAATAGCTTTGCTATCTCCAGCCATAATTAATTGAGAAAAGTAATTCACTCCACAGCTAATTAAAATTTACTCTAAAATATAGTTCTTGGATTTTTTTTTTCAAGGACAGAGTAAGAATAATTACCTGTCCACCATAATGGCAGCTACACATAGACATATCATCTGCAACCAATTTTAAGGGAATGAGAATGTTTAAGCATTTGTTGTATTTGCTGATTTAAGCATGGTTTGGGGGTAGTGGAGCTGAAACGAGGAATAGGCAGTTTGACACCAATTTATGAAGGTGTGGAAGACAGATTCAGTGAGAGATCCTAGGGGCAGAGCTGAGGCGGCAGATGAACAATTAGCAAAAGTCTGGTATGAAGTGCTAATGCCCTGTCAAAGAGGTTCCAAAGCTGCAATTTAGGAAGCAGGTTTTGATCCAAAACCAAGGATTGTCATGAGCTCGATGGCAAATGGAGGGCCCATACATTCTGTTGAATGTCTTCCCATTCCCCCACTGCTGCTATTAATGAGCTATTCCAGTACACAGTGGCTTTGCTGGGCAGCATCTTTAAGGCACTACTCACACAGTTCTGAAGTTTATTTGCTGTTCAATTGCTTGTTAATCTTGGGTACAAACTTACTCTAAGTCTTTTTGTTTAAGATCAAAAGACTTCAATTGTGTACTTGCTCTAATATTAGTAGTACCTGACCTATTCTTGTATGAAGATGCCCCCTGCAACTTTAGTAGATGCTTTTCTTGTGGAGAATGGCATAATTTCTTATTCTTCACTCTGTTAACAATTGCTTCTTTGATGGTCCATCTCCAACTACCTACCTCTGTAACAAATTCTCTACCTCATTCCCTAATACCATGATGCTTACGTACAAAACAGCAAATTCTTAGTCCACACCTCTGTCTTCATATATAGAATATACAAATAGATTATGGCCAGATGACATACATAAAAATAGAAGTTTGACTCACAACCTACAGCCATCCTGCCCAGGAAACCAACCCCTTATCTACAAGAAACAACCCAGGAAGTCAGTGGCTATGAGTCACATTTGCAAGAAGCCAGATTGCTGTCTTTAGTGATAATCCAGGAAACGAAAGAATAACTTCTATACTAATCTATGTACTAAATGGCCAGGACTTGATTAATAACTCGCCGCTTCTCTAAATTCTGTCCCTGCTTCCAATTTAGGACCAATCAAAGTAAGCCCAATACACTCCCCTAACAATCCCTGACTATGCCACTTCAGTTTTGCTCCCCACTTACAGCTTCCCCACACCAACAGCCTTCAATCAGGGCATGTGTACTAGAAGCCTTCCCTTTTTCATACTATAAAGCTTTCCCACTCCTCCATCTGACTTTGAGTCTCTACCAAAATGCAAGTTAACATGGCTGCCCCTTTGCTATAATAAGGTCAACGGTCTGCTTTTCTCATTTAGATGGTCTTCATTTATTTCCACAATCTTTTCCTTCTCTGTCTTCTTTCTTTATTACTTTTTGAAGCCCTTAAAACAAAAAGAAATGATCAGCCCTGGCTGAGTGGCTCAGCTGGTTGAAACTTTGTCCCATTCACCAAAAGGTTGACAGTTTAATTTCCAGTCATGGGCACATACCTAAGTTCCTGGTCAGAGCACATACAGGAGGAAACTGATCGATGTTTCTCTTTCATGTCCATCTCTCTCTCTCTCTCTCTCTTTCTCTCATCTCTCATCAATAAGCATATCCTTAGATGAGGATTAAAAAAATATATCAAGCCCTGGCTGGTGGCCCAGTGGATAAGGCACCAGCCTGGGAACCCAAAGGTTATTGGTTCAATTCTCCAGCCAGGGCAACATAACCAGGTTGCAAGCCAGGTCTCCAGCCAGGTCTGTAGCTGGAGGCAGATGAAAGGCAACCATACATTGATGTCTCTCTTCCTCTCTGCCTCTCTTCTTTCCCCTCTCTTTGAAAAATAATAGATAAAATCTTTTAAAAAAGTCATCAAAGATATATGTACTTAGTTTTACCTTCCATGGATTTATTTCCTTTAGGGGTCAAAATTTACTTGATTTAGTAATAGTTGCTACTGGTTTCCAACTCCCTCATTTCCTTAACTTTATATTTATTAAAGATTAATTCTGAGATATTATGTTATCTTGAATTAGAAAGGAAGTAGTAAGGAAAAAATGGAGACTTCACAGATCAAGAATACAGAACCCAATGACTTTCCATATGGGAGATGTAAGAAAGAAGAATTTGAAGTCAAAGGTGGCTGTGATGAGTTTGAAGCCCAATGATGGGAAATATGGTCATGCTTTTAAAAGCAAAGAGTGGTACCTTGGTGAAAGGGCTGTGTAGCAAAGTACTAGTTGTCCACCAGAATACATGCTATTATTCTTGAGCACATAAATAGAACCCATGTACAAACCTTGCTTGCTCTTAGGTATGACCAGAGGATGATATTCTAATTTATGGAATTGAGCAGAAGTGGTATGGGTCACTTTGAGGCCAAGATCTACTCCCTCTTCATTCCCTATACTTGGCTAAGCTGGCCATGTGCAGACTGGCCAGAAGTCACGTTTTGAAGGAGGAATGAATGACCTTGTGAAGAGCACCATCAGCAAGATAGAACATCTTTTCTAATCTGTTTTATCTGTTCCACACTCTACCACTCTGAATAATTTTGAGATTGCACATTAAAGCAGTTTAGCCTACATTAGATAATGTAGGTAAGCTTGAATCATATATTCTGAGAGGGGTAGAATTAAACTTAAACAATATTGCTTGATTACCTGCAATGTTGCAGACATTATGTTAGACCCCAGGAATATAAACCTGGATGAAACACAAGGTTTGCCCTGAAAGTATTGGCCATGCAAATTTTTAATTATATTGAGATTGGCTTGATACTTTCTGTACAGAGCTCATATGGTAACTTTTTCAAGAAGCTCACAGTGGGGATGATCACATAGGCAGATAACACAACATGATCAATACCCCACAGAGCTTGTCCAAAGCACTGAGGATATTCATGGAGGAACACCTCTTTTTCTGTGAGAGTGAATAGGGCCCCAAGATGGAAAACATTTGAGCTGCCACTCAAGGGATGATAAAGTTTGCCAAGTAACCAGGTCAGTAGAGATAAAATAGAAGGTGGGAATTAAGATAAAATTGGAATGAGTGATGAACTATAATATGGCAAGGCACAGAGCAGGGACCTTTTGGAAGCTAAGTGGACTTTAGAACATGACTTAATCCAACATCTATCTGATACTCAATCCTCCTCAACAGTCTTTGAAGCATGTGGCCTCATCCTCCTAAAAGAACAACCCAAGTTCACGGAATTCACTGCTGCAAGAAGAGGTTCATCCTCTGTAAAACACACCTATATATATAAGGCATTCTTGTTTCTAATGAGTCAGAGCAAAAAGCTGGTGACATATTGAGAATAATGAATTTATTTCAATATATTGAATTGAATTCAATTATATATTATAATTGAATATTATTCAATTATAATAAATATAAGGTAAAGAGAGCAATGCCAATGACTCCCAAGTTATACTTCAAAAAAAAAAAAAAAGCAGGACAATTGTGCCACATACTTATAGGGCTGTTGTGGGGATTAATGATTTAATTCTGTTAAAAACAATTAGCACAGTGCTAGGCACATTGTAGGTTCCTAACAGATGTTGGTTTTACTATTATTATTATTATCATTATGCTTGGTTGTTGCATGTGTGTGTATTGCTTTCCTAATTAGATCATTATATTTTATGATAGCAGGAACCATCTATCTATCATCTGTCTGTCTATCATCTATCATCTACTGCAAGAAATATGTCTCTTTATTAAGCCACTTTGGGAATGATTTGTTTCAGCAGTTAGTGTGCAGTCTCCAAACTAATACAGGTTCTTTGTCCTAGAAACTATTGTTTAAATTTTTTGGGGTCTCACTTCTTCAACTATAAAGTGATAATAATAATACCACACCATTCTATAGAGTTGCTGTAAGAAGCAAAATATAGATTACATGTAGATGTGCTTTATAACCTGTACAGTATCATATAAATGTTGGTTATTAATATTGGTCTTCTTGTGTGATCTAATTTTATTTATTTTATTTGTAGTACCTGATAGACACAAAATGCCTACTACATAGTAACACACAAGTTATTATTCTTTACTTTGAATAATCTCACTTATATTTTATTTTTTGTCTGAGCCTCTAAATTAGCGTTAGTCATCTTTAGCTTCTCTCCCCTCTTTTCCCCTACCCATCTGCTGTTTCAACCATTCTCATGTTCTGGTTGTACTGAAACTTACAAATTCTTCCCCCCATCCCCATCAAAGTTCTCTGTCTTTCGTTCCAGTAGTTCTTAAAATATCAACTCCTCTGAGAAGTTGGCACATGATGGGAGAAGATAGAGCAAATGCATTTGACAATCATTGTTATTGCATGCAACATCCATAATTCCTCTCTCAGACACTACCAAACACATAACACATACTTTATCCCATAGATGTGTGATGTTAATGAATTTTAGTCATGATATTAATTTCTTTTTTTTTAAATCCATGCTCTCCACCTGTTTCAATAAGAAAAGTTCAGAGAAAGAGGCCACATATTTTTAAGAGGAGCAAATAGTTCCAGGGCAGGGTAGGGTGGAGGTGGAGTAGGAGTATAAGAATGTGGAGGTAGGGTGTGAAAAATAGACAGTTGTGCTGGTCATTATTCTTATAGAGAATTCCAGCTTCCTGGTCCTTTCATTTAAATACACAGACATGCTATTCAGAAAGTCACAAAATCTTACATTTCTGATCTTGTATTTGAGCAAATTGCTTTTCGCTTTCTTTCTATGCACACTTAGTATATGATATTAGTTGAAACTGACCCTGGTCTTCAACTTTTTCACAGGTGTGTTGAATTTCTAACTTCTTTTGAAAGCTGAATATTCCTCCTTTCTTGGAGTCTTATCATTATTTTTCTGCTCTATTATTCTATTCAGGGATGATATCTGACTGTGGACCATTAAATTAAGCCTATCCAGTGCCATACAACATACTAATGAGTGTAGAGGTGACTCAGGAATGTAGGCTACTAAAAACACTGGGCCACTGGGCTAGTTCTCTTCCTCTCTTTTACCTTCACTTCTGACTATGCTTACCCAACCCTTGGTCATCTTTGCCTTATAACTGCTCCTGTGGTTGCCTTATCAGACTAAGACATCAGATTTGTAATTTTCTATTTCTTACTCTTAATTTTAACATGGTTTTTATACCCTGATTATCATCCTCTTTTCTTCTCTGGGTAATCTTTTCATCCTTCAAACCCAACTCGGGTCTTCAGGTTCCCACTGCTACAGTTGCCCAGATGGGTGTACTTTCAGGCCAGCCATTAAGCCAGATGGGGGACTCAATCCCTAGAATAATTCATAGCTGCCTCCAAGTAGCACATTGGCAAAACTGAGTTTGTCCCTGAAACGGATACATGTATAATGCATGTTGAAGCAATTGTAGATCTCACATGACACAGTTTTCTAGTCCTTACTTCCTGACATGCTGGAGAATGCTCAGTAGAGATAACAATTTGCCAATGGTTTGTGTGATAATGGATCTCTACATTCAGAGTTCTTATATTGGTCATAGAACTGACAGGACCACCCAGATTGGGACTCTGGAGTATAATCTCTCTGTCAATACTGAAGTCCTATTTGCTGGAATCTATTAACTTGATGGATGCAGGATAGAAACTAGCTGACAGTAAAATGTACAGGTATCCAATGGTAAGTACAAAATGAATGGTCAAAAAATGTTTCAAAGCTATCGCTTAAGATAATACAGATGGTATGTGGATTTCTGGGAAACAGCTGCATCAGGTAGAGCCATCTGGAAGCTAGCAGAAAAGACTTTCTAATGAAAGACTGGAACTCTTCATATATATTACCAGGTCTGAAAATTATATCTTAAGAAGTAAATTAAAATAACCTATATTATATATGTATATGTCTATACCATATACTATATACACACATATATAGATGTCTGTATGTATATGTAATAGATACATTGTGTCTATGTTCTGTGTAGACATAGACAGAATCATACACAGAAGAAAAATGATGAATAATGATCACATTTATGCATCATAATTTGCAGGCTAGTTAATCACTTATATAAGAGTTTCTGCCTTGATGACAACTTGTAGACCATGAAAATATCTTTCATTTCCATGGTTCTTAACTAAAATTACAAATCCCATAGAAATTCACATAGTTTTATATACTAAGTACTAATTGTGGCTAAAAGCTTGATCTAAAAAAAATAATAAATCTTAAGGACAGCTAAATACGGCTGTAAATAAATATAGTGATTGTTCTAATTATACCACAGATATTACCCAGAGGATATTTGTTTCCCCACTTATTTATTTATAAGTTAAATATTTATTGAGGTCCTATATTTTTGTACATAGTTCTAGGCAAAGTCCCTACTCTCATGGAGTTTGTATTATGGAAAGAAGAGAAAAACAGTAAACAATCATAAAGCCTGCCAGTTGCTGATAAAGGCAAAGAAAAAATATAAGGTAGGGTAAAGTGAATCAAGGATGGCATAAGGATGCTGTATTAGACCCACGTAAAGTGAGGGAGCAAGCTGGGGTGACATATAGGGAGTCCCTGGCCAAGAGAACAGCAAGTTTAAAGGTCCCAAGGCCAGAAAATGCATAGTATGGTCTTGTAATAGAAGAATACCAGAATAATAACAGTAAGAGGACCAAGAGAAAAGGTGATAAAAGATGGCAAGTGAGATGGGGAGGCAGATCATATAGAATCTAGAAGTACTATGCCTCAGTCTTAGTGCCTGCTCTGGATGGTCAAATGTAGCATGCTTTTATAAGATAATTTAGATGGAACTGCTCTGGCTTTCAACACACTGATAAACATTAGTTTCCTAATTTCAATCAGGAAAACGGGAAGTGGTCCTAATGGGCCTTTGGCACCTTCCTGCACACCTAAGTGTGGCTTGATGATTGTACTTAGATGTTTGTTATAGCTCAGCACTCTATCTCAGTTCCTTAGTACTTCTATCCCATTGAAAACTACGGCAACCAAAAAAAATTGAGGACCACTGAGACTTCAGACCTCCTTGAAATGAAGCATTGAGTCAGTGCATCAAATGGAGAACTTCAACAAGCTGAAGCCTTGGCTGAGTACAAAGGAAGCACAGACTGACCATGGATGAAGGAAGTTAACACATTCCCAATTAGAAAAAAGCATTGATTCTCCAATATGGCATCTATGTTGAGTAGTTAGCTGCTTATGTCAAGTAAATCAAGAAAACACCCAGTGATGGTTTGAAAGGGAATAATTTATGATCTTAAACATTTACAGCATGATGTAATGGCAAATAGTGAGGATTAGAGGGAGAATACTTATGAACTGCTTTGCCATCTTTGGGTGAAAAGGTGTTATATAAATAGCATTACAGTGATTATTTAAAATATGCATTATTTACATTTGCATACAATTTCAGTTTCAAAATCGTAATGATCTATTTTATTTTGGATGTCTGCCTTTATCCCTTGCAAAGCATGTCTGCTTACAGAATCTGGCTAACCCTAAAAAGGCAAGCAGGGGAGGGTTGAGAAGAAAAGCATCAGGTCATGTAAAGGAGGCACAGTGGGAGAGGGCACAGAAGGTCACTCTCAGGTGGGTTATATTTTCCACAGTGAGATGGAGGGGCTACAATATTACCTACCCTGTGTTTTTTTCCTGTGAAGGAGCACTCTCCCTTCCCCATTGTACTTGGTACCACTGAAGACTTTAAGCAGGAAAATAACATAAATAATTTTTAGTTTTAAAAAGACCACTCCAAGGTAAGGATGGACTGAAGGGGTAAGACTGAAGGCAGGAAGAGCAGGGGTATTCAGAGAAATTGACTGAAAATCAGGTAAAGAAGTAGATGCAGCAGGGCTTAGAGACTGATTTTGTGAGGCACCTGGAGTTGGAGGGAGGGGGTGGTGGCGGGAAGAGAACCTAGAAAGGTATGGTCCACTTTCTGCATTTCTTATTTTGGTGAGAAAGAAATTAATCTCAATTATCATCTAGCTTCTTGGATCATTGTGATCCAAAATCTTTTCATGCATCTATCCAGCCCATGAGATACTTTCTTGGCCCACAGGGGTAAAGATGATCCCATATCTTTATCAGCATGGACTTTGAAATGTGACAGGATTGAGTTCTCATGAGAGCACTACCACTGTCTTAGTCAGCTTGCTTGGGCCACTACAAAAAATGCTCTAGACTGGGCAGCTTAAACAATAGAAATTTAGTTCTCAAGGTTTTAAAGGCTGAGGATTCCAAGATCAAGGTACCAGCAGGTTTGGTTCCTGGCAGAACTCTTTACTGTTTCACAGGTGGCTGCCTTCCTTCTGTCTGCTGAGATAGCCTTTTGTGAAGAGTATGCTCTTAGGGAAAGTTTGTGTGTTTTTACTTTTCTTAAAAGGATACTAATCCCATTATGTGGACTATACCTTTAGGATACCATCTAAACCTAATTGCCTCCCAAGGGCCCACCTCCTCATACTATCACAATGGGGTACTGGGCTTCAATATACGAATTTTGGGAGAACACAAATTTTCAGCATATAACAAATTATTAAACTATTTGGTCTTGAGTAAATTACCAAACCTCTGTGAGCCTGTTTCCCCATGAATTTATGGGAAAATAGTATTTCACATACTTGCTGCATGAATTAATTTTGGCAATTTGTATGAAAGACTTCTTCAGAGAAGATGCTTAATAAATTGTTTGTTTTATTCTACTGAATATGCTTTATTAATTTATCTACATCCTGCCTATTTATTAGTGCCCATACAATATTTACATGTATGATCTCCTATTCAAAGTTAAACTCATTTTAAAGTTCACCTAAGGCAGTTTTCAGATTATATTTGGCAAATGTTGGTTTTGACTTCATTCATCTAAGTTCCCCAACTTAATACTCTCATGATCTCTCATTTTATTAAAACTAATAAATGCACCTTGGCTGGTGTGGCTCAGTGGATTAAGCACTGGCCTGTGAACCAAAATGTCACTGGTTCAATTCCCAGTCAGGGCACATACCCAGGTTGCAAGCCAGATCTCCAACCAGGTCTCTGGCTGGAGGCAGGTGAAAGGCAATCATACATTGATGTTTCTGTCCCTCTCTGCCTCCCTTCCTTCCCCTTTCTCTAAAAATAATGAATAAAATCTTCAAAATAAACTAATAAATGCTTTGTGTCAATATACTATTTTTTTTTTTTAGCCAAGTGTTCTCTTCTTCATTGGAAAAAACTTAATATTATCAGAGATGGATCATATTCCAGAAGCATGACCCCTTTCGCCTATTAATGACCAAACCCTATTTTTATTTATTTTTTTTTATTTTTATTATTTTTTAAAATTTTTTAAAAGATTTTATTTCATTATTTTTAGAAAGACGGGAAGGGAGAGAGGCAGAGAGGGAAAGAGACATCAATGTATGGTTGCGTTTCACCTGCCTCCAGCCACAGACCTGACTGGAGACCTGGTTTGCAACCCGGTTATGTGCCCTGGCTAGGGAATCGAACCTGCGACCTTTGGGTTCGCAGGCCGGCACCTTAACCACTGTGCTACCAGCCAGGGCCAAACCCTATTTTTAAATTCCTTGCATTTTCCATCCCTCCTGGAAAGTCAATATGATATTTACAGAAAGAAATCTGCTTCACTGCCCGTTTCCAAATCTCCATTAATTTCAAACTAATTCTATTTTCAAAGAATGCTTAAAGCTTTATTTTGCAATTTTTGCATGAGCCTAGAGAACAAATTTAAAAGGTTACCAAAAAGGCTGCCTTCCATCAGTTTTGAGACTCTTGGCAGTTTTGTTTTTATTACTCTTCAATAAATAAAGGGTTGGCTTAGGTGCGAAGGAACTCAGAATAGAAACTCTTTATGTTAAAACTGTTGGAGCAATACATACACCTGTGAAAGAAAAACAACTCCTTTAGTATCATAGAAAGAAGCAAAAGTTGAAAAGTATTCCTGATATTAGAAACTTATTTTAGGTTATTTTGAGTCATAGAATGTAAGAGTTAGTTAAACTTATTTATGGCTAAACCTGTATGCATAGTTATACCTAGAATAATGGATCTTTGGAGAACTTTGAGGTCATCTGGCCAGAACTACTAATTTTCCAGGGAAACTAAGTTCTGGAAAAATCCAATAATTTTCCAAAGTTACATAATCAATAATTGCCAAAATTAGAACCTAGGTACTCCGACTACTTCCAGTCTCCTCTCTTTTCCTCTCTATCTTTTCTTCTCTCTTCTTTTTTTTTTTATATAATATGTTTTTCCTAAAGTCTCATCTCCATGAGTATGATGATAGAAATATTAGCCAGCCTTTTCCATAACTTTCAGAGCAATTAATTTAATATCTCTAAGGCAAAACAAACTATTATTATTTACTTACTGCTTTAACTGAAGTCACAATAAGTGATGGAATAGAAATGAAATGCCATGACCAATTTTAGAAGCAAATTGTAAAAAAAGGAGATACAGCCTGAATTCCTGGTAAATTCTGGTTCTGTAAAGTAGGCTGAAATGTGGACATAATTTATTGTTTATCATTATATTCTGCAAGTATTCATTGAGCATCAACCATTTAGGCTAATAGGGAAGATAGACAGTAAATGAGATAAATAAATAGAATCCTAGATATTGCTAAGTGCTAAGTAGAACACATAAATAAGGAACTACAATAGAAGTTTCATGCATCAGTTGACGGTGTGTGTGTTGCGTGAAATTTTAAACAGGATAGCTAGGGTGGGCCTTACTGAGATGCTATTTGAAAGAAGTGAAGAAAATTTAGTTATATTAATCTTATAAAAATTTCTCATGTCTAAGTGAAATAAGTTTATTACAATCCAGAAGTATTAATTAGTATAAACCTTCAAATTCTACACTAAAAATGCTATAAAAACAACCAAACTGGTGGATCCATAGGGCTAATAATTTATATTATTGCAGTGTAAGAGCCTCGGAAGAAATAAATCACCACCCTCAACTCTCTGAATGTGTTTCACTGTCACACATTAGTGCATCAGAGAGGGTTCACATTCACTCAAGGCTGCTGGGTTCCTCAGAGCACCAGTGTGCCTGAGGGGCTCTGGATGTCAGGATGGGCAGGGCTTGGACTCAGATATACCTGAGAACAAGCCCACCTGACCACTTCTCTAATAGCTCTGTAACCTTGGGCAGAAGTCACTAATTCTCTGTACCTCAGGATCCTCATCCACAACAGAATAGTAAGGACTAAAATTAATATATTAGTAGTTGCCATTGACATAACTTTGTTAACAATGCCAGATGAGGTTAAGTCCTTTATATACATTATCTAATTTAATGCACATGATGAAACAGATATCATCATCAGCTCAGAAACATGGAAGCCAAGGTTTAAAATGGCTAAAGAATTTTCTCAAAAATATCTCCCCCAAAAAAAACCTGAATCCAGAATGATGGATCCAAAACCCCCAGTTAGGTTCACCATGGGGCTGCATCCCCTGCCCAGGCATGGCTCTAGGGGCACAGGTGCTGTCAAAGGGTCTGAAACTCACAGAGCACTTAATCAACATTAACTTCATCTTCTCCCATCTCATGCACTGTGTTGTAGGATATGACAACTTAAAGAATCTCAGACATTTTCCAAATGTGACAGCACCCCTATGAGCAGACCATGACATGCCTGCTGAACTAACCCCTTCCCAAAGGCTGGCAAGTAACTGCCACTGAAAATGAGAATAGTTGCGCCATTAACCTGAGGTGAGCCCTCTCCATTGTCTTGTATCTACAGTTTAGCCAGTAAAAGAATGCCTGGGCTTAGCGAGATAATCAGTGCTATGTGTGTTCAATGTTTGGGACACTTCTCTTTGTAATCTAGTAAAATAATGGAGGTGAAGGCTAGAAAGGTCTGAGTGACACAATACCTTCCTGCCAAATCCAGAGTGAGGGGGGTTAGGAGAGGTTGGTTAGTTTCCTGAAATTCAGCTAAAAGCAGGCTTTCTGATGACTGAAAGGTAAATTTAAGGTGTCCCCCATACAATAAGATGGAGAAAAGGTGGAAAAAGAGAAAGGGAGAAGGAAAAAAGGAGAGAGTGGGAGAGTAAGAGGGAGGAATAAAGAGGAAAGGGCTTGGGGTATTTAGCCACATAATGTACTTGTCTTTCTTTTCCCCAGTGCCTTACATTTCTGGTACGAGAGGTGCCCAGGAAAATCTTCAAATGGAGTCTGAAACCTTGGGAACTTCAGGTAGATTACTTTCTGCTTCCAAGAATCCATGTAAAAGATACCAGTGATTTGAAGCAAAGTTCCATCAACTACAGTCTACAGTATATCCCTTTCCTATGTAGGCAAGGTCTGGAAGCAATGTAAGTATCCATCAATAGCTGGTTAGATAAAGAAGTAGTAACATGCATAATGGGATACTACTCAGCCATAAAAATTGAAATCTTGCCATTTGTGGCAACATGAATCGACCTAGAGTATATTACACTAAATGAAATAAGTCAGACAAAGACCATATGATTTCATATACATGTGGAATCTAAAAGAGAAAATTAATGAACAAACAAAATGGAAACAAACTGATAGAACAAATTATGGTTGCCAGAAAGGAAGAGACCTGGTGTGTGTGTGTGTGTGTGTGTGTGTGTGTGTGTGTGTGAAAAAGGTTAAGGAGATGAGAAGCACAAATTACCAGCTATAAAAACAATCATGGGGATATAAGGTAGAGCAGAGTGCATATAGTCAATAATATTTTAACAATGATGCATGGTGTAAGATGAGTACTAGACTCATTGGGATGACCACTTTGTAAGTTATACAAATACTTAATCACTATGTTGTATGCCTTATATTAGTATGTTGAAACTAATATAACATGGTATGTAGACTATAATTGGAAAATAAAAATAATAAAAATACAAATACCCTGAGGGGACAAAGTAACATCTACAACTGGCCTGGTTGAAGGCACCTTTAAAAAAAGGTTATGTGTATGTCTCCCTTGTTAGAATGAGGAGAAGCTTATCTCTGTGCTCTAAATAAAACCCAAGTGTTGTCAGGGGATTTCTTTATGGGCAAAACGTATAACTGAATTTCCTATGCATGAATCATCTTGTCCCAGGAAAAATAACACTAGGGGTCAGATCCAAGTGTAGCTGGCAGTCTGTGGTCACTCAGCAGTGAGGCAGGGTCTCTGTGGGTCAGCACCAGGGCATAAGGTCTCTGGCGAGAACTGCTAACAGGGCAGGTCACACTTGTTGCTAATGCATTGTGATTGAGCCTTTCTTCTCTATCCTAAAATTTCAGTCTCATTGTGATGAAGACATTTAATTCACCATCTGGCCAAAGGAGGTACTTTTCTTAAATTGAGCATATCAGAAAAACCAATCTGCTTCTCTGGTGGCTGCATTTTACCAGCCCACCCAGTCTCTGATCTTACAAGTTTGTGTTTCACACAGGGCTGTAAGGAATTGATAAGCACTCTAGAGGCCAATTCCCCATAAGAGCACACATTTGATCACTTAAGAAAATGACAAAATACTAATCATCACTAATGAAATATTAAATTAAGATATTATCAAATAAACAATAACACTAATTTAAATAATAATAATAATTGCTTAATATGGAGAGCTTACTATTACCAGACATTGAACTAAATAGGTTTTTTATCTGCATTTTTCTCATTTCACATATCCACAGCTCTGAGAGGAAAAATATAGTATTCAATTTTCTTTGGATGTGACATATCTGAGACAGAGCTGTGAGGTGCCTTTGCAGGAGGTCACCAGTTCAGGACCCTGTGCAGGGATTTGAACCAAGTCAGTCTAATCTTGTTCACAGCCTGTGGCCTGAACTATTTCACTAACCATACCCTTCTGTACTGGTCACCTTCTGGTGCCTACTGGTGGCAGGAAGAAGGCTGGTGGCTAATGGAAGGGACACCTCAGAGGAGATAACAGTGTTTCTGTATAAGGAAACAAGGATGACCGCAGAAGCATTTTAAAAGCCAGAGAGAGTCAAAGAAAACACAAGAATGTAAAAATCAATAATTCCCTTCTTTTTAAGCTATAGAAATGTTTCCCCTTCATTTGAGGGTGAGTAGTTACTCTATCAGTCCAATATTAATAAAGTTTATAAGGGAAATCCATATATATGCGATGTATATACCAAATATTGATTCTATGCGTATTGCATACAAGTTTAAGTTTTACCACTGGAAGAACAGATGGGGAGTAATACAGGTTTTTCAGTACATTCTGTGGAAGAGTAGCCAGGAGCATTTTCAAATTCTCATGAACAGGAATTTGTTTTCCTATGATTCTCTCACTTCTCCTCCCTTCCTCCCTCTGAAATGCCTTAGTTCTCTTCTCTACTTTTATCACTTCCTTGCTGTTTAAAATGCTTATCTCTCTCTTTCTCTTTAGAAACATTTATTTTTATATGTTAAACTGTGAATATATATTTATTAAATAAGCTCTTTTGATAGCATTCTTTATTTTAAAATTTGTGAGCTCATGGTTTCCTCTTATTCTTAAGAAAGCCCTAGGGCCCTGGTTGGTGGCACATTGGATAAGGTGCCAGGCTGCAAACCCAGAGGTTTCTAGTTTGATTCCCAGCCAGGGTACATAACCAGGTTGCAAACCAGGTCTCCAGCCAGGTCTATGGATGGAGGCAGGTGAAAAGCAACCATACATTGATGTACCTTTCCCTCTCTACCTCTCTCCTTTCCCCTCTCTCTACAAAATAATAGATACAATCTTTAAAAAAATAAAATCAAATCAATTTTAAGAAAGCCCTAGGAAAGTTAAAGTAGTTATATATAAGCTTTAATTTGTACCCCCTTATTGGACTAATTTCCTACTTATGTTACATAATCATCCCAACCAGTCATGGTTTATGCCACAAAATTATCTCAGAAATGAAATTCCTATCCTTGGTGCAGGTGACTCCAATATTCTATTCTAAATGTCTTCTCTGAGCTCTAAGCTCAAATACATTTAGCATTCAACAGGTATCTTAGACTCACCTCATTGTTTCTACCTCTAAAAACCCATTTCTCCTTCAGCACACTCTTTCAGTGGATTAAATTATCTAACATCTAGCCATGCAAGCTAGAAATCTCAAGTTGTCTTACATTTTTCCATTAACTCAACTCTAACATCCCCTCAGTCACCAATTTCTTCTGATACCATTTTCTAGATATTTCTCAAATTACCACCTATTCTCCATTGCAACCTGCACAGCCCTGGTTTTCAGTTTCTCAGACTAATTGCACAGCCTCACACTTTACCCTCTAGCAACATAAAGCTCCATGAAGTCTCCACTAATTTTGTTGAATTCTTTTTTGGGATACTTGACTGTTCCCTATCCCGCCCAGGTCATCCTCCAACTTTGATGACCTCCTGACCCATTTATAGTTTACCTTCACCTAGGCACAACCCCTCCGGGAAACCATCCTTTCTCTACCCACCTGTTCTATGGGACCATGGCTTCTTGGACACACCTTTATCATTTTACCTCTTTCTCCCTACTGTAATGATCTGACTACATATTTCTGCCTTACATTTGCCTGTAAGCTTGTTAGGGAGAGAAAACACATCCTTCATGCACTTTGTATCTCTAGTCCCTAGAATTTTACCTGACACATAATGAACCTTAGTCTTTACATCTCTGGCTCCCACTACCGGTGGGACACAATTTGTTTCTTATAGCCCATGTAATTCATGACTTCACAAACAGAGCCACTCTATCTCTTGAGCTCGAGTAGCCTTTGCTTAGTGACTTACTTTAATGTTTAACTGTAAATCTTACACATATATATGTATCACTATTATTAACTATTTAACATCACTTTAAATTTAGTCATTTATTTAGCATGTACTGATTGCTTTCTTTATGCTTAACACTGTAAGTGCCAAGAATCCAAAACAGAACTCTTTATCTCTGCCCCCATGATGTTTATAAGAAGGTATTTATTTATTTATTTGGTAATTTGATGAAAATAAAAAGTTTTGGAAATATATGCTGGAAAATGTGGAGGAAATGTTCATAAATTACAGGTAGCTTATTTGAAAAATGCTACATGCATTAATACGCATTATGTACCACACACTGTTTCATCTACTTTATATGTTTTCTCTTCCGTTTTTAATCTTGGCTCTTAGAAGTCAAATAACTTGCCTACATCACACACCTGGTAAAATTTAAAACCAGGTCTTTCAGATTTCAAAATGAAGCTCCTTTACAATCCAGAAACAGGAATGAAAACATACATGTAGATCAGATTTTCTCTCAAAAGGCAGTGAATGCAACAGTGGAGACATGTAGGTGCCAACGGAAATGTTTCATTTATATTCAAGACAGTTGCACAGACTAATTAAATACCCATTAGTTGTACTCATTTTTAGCTTAAATTCCTCAGACTGGGTGTGACAACACTAGTTCTTTCATGCCACCCAGAAGTTCAATTTGGCTGTCACCTAGGACATTGGCTAGTAGAGAATGTATAGCATGACTATGTAAATGTGTTATGTTGGATAAAATCTTTCAATATAGGGAGACCATGGGGAGAAGTAAGAAGAGTTCTTGACAGTGAGAGTGTTTGAAATCATCAAAAAAAAAAAAAAAAAAATGCTGTTGAAAGTTTCAGAAATACTTTGCACCTGGACTCCATTTCCCAGGGCAGGGGCCACAGCATGGAGACTAATGGGAGGGCAAAGTGATGGGAGTGAAATGATTGGATGGTTTTAGATAGCATGTGATTCTCAGGCTCATGGGAACAAGTTTGGGACACCTCTCCTCTACCCCCCCCCCCCCCCCCCCCCCCCCCCCCCCCCCCCCCCCCCCCCCCCCCCCCCCCCCCCCCCCCCCCCCCCCCCCCCCCCCCCCCCCCCCGTATAACCTCAGCCCCTACTCAATGCCTTTCCAGCACCAGAAACAAGATTGTCTAGGAGCACTGCTGGTATTGATGCTGTCTTTATTAAAGTGTAAACATTCATTTCCTTTTTTCTTCAATTTAATTTTAATTATACCTGATATACAATATTATATTAGTTTCAGGTACAACATAGAGATTCAATATTCATATACCTTATAAAATTATCACCATTCATAGGTATTATAACCACCTCTCACTAGAAATAGTTATGATAATGTTATTGACTATATTCCCTATGCTGTACATTATATCCCAGTGACTTATTTAACTTTATTTTCAGTGTTTTTAATTAAATTTATTGTGGTGACATTGGTTAGTAAAATCATGTAGGTTTCAAGTGTGCATTTCTATGACACATCACCCAAACTCAAATCATCTTCCACTTTACCCATTACTATCCCCGACCCCTTTCTTTCTGGTAATCACCATACTGTTGTCTATGTCTATGAGTTTCAATTTTATATCCCACATATGAGTGAAATTATGGTTCTTAGCTTTTTCCAACTGGCTTACTTCACTTAGCATAATACTCTCAAGGTCCATCCATATTGTTGTGAATGGACATATTTCATATTTTCTTATGGTTATGCAATATCCCATTGTATATATGTACCACATCTTCTTTATCCAGTCCTCTGTCAAAGGAAGCTTTGGTTGTATCCATGTCTTGGCCACTGTGAATAATGTTGCAATGAACATAGGGGTGCCTGTATCTACGCAAATAACTAATACCCAGAAGAGGGACTGCTGGGTCATATGGTAACTCTAGTCTTCATTTTTTGAGGAACTACCATACTGTTTTCCATAGTGGCTGTACCGGTTTACATTCCCACCAGCAGTGGCTGAGGGTTCCTTTTTCTTCCTCTCCTACACTTGTCTTGTTGATCAGTCACATCCCAGTGACTTAAAGCTGAGAGTTTTTATTCCTTAATTGCCTTCCTTTTTTCCATTTGTTCTCACACCCTGGATATTTTTTTTTATTTTAAAAAGAATAATTTGTTCCATGAGATTACCTGACAAGGTATTGAAAAAGGGACATTTATAGATTTTGCCTGACAAAAGAAAGTTTGTTTTTTATCCTATACTTTTTGAACTGCTGTAAACTTAATCCATGACAACTGTGTGTAATGGAGATGAGCAAACCAATTGTAACAGGATTATATACGCTGATTATTTGGTTGGAACAAGCAGTTCCAGTGTGTTTATAATTCTTTCAGGCCAATTCACACAGGCACTGTACAAGTTAATAATAACATTTCATATTTGAAAAGGAAGACAAGGGCCATGAGAACAGAAAAAGCATACTGCATCTCTTTCTTTCTCTCTCTCATTGTTTTCCTACTTCCTTTATCCTTCTCTCTCTCTCTCTCTCTCTCTCTCTCTCTCTCTCTCGCACAGCACAAGCCAAAAGAAGAAAGACAACTCAAATGAAAAATTTAATTTGTATCAATTTTAGTACTCCACTACAGTAAGTACTTCCACATGTTTAAGAGACAGGTAGGACCCAGCAAAAGTGGCAGAGGAAAGCCAAGGTGAACATGAAAACATGAGGTAGCCTTTGAGATATCTTTGCCAAACACAGTGCTGTGTCACAGAGACAATAACCCTCTCTCCTGGCTTTGATCTCACTGAATAAAAAGCAACTTGCTGCCTGCATTAAGGTTCATCATAAATCTTTGAGATAAAACTCTTGGAACCAGATGCTGTCTGTGCAGTGGCCAAGAACAAATGTTATGAAACTGTGCTGGCTTTTCATTTTTCATAATGGTTAGTCTGAAAAATTAAGGAATTAAATATTGTCCTATTGGTACTTTAATTGTTGCTATAAAAATAAACAGCAAAAATTGAATATGAAAGTTACCAAAAATGTATGTTTCTCTACCATCTACTTGATAAATGGTATAAACCCCAGGAAAATAACATGGTAATATGTTACCATTGCTTTCCATTTTGGCTTCTGTAGAGGATAGAAGTTTAGTGGCAACTTTACCAAGAATGAGCCAAGAAAGACATAGAATATTTATATACGAAGGGAAAAACATAGATGGCAACTAAAATGTTCAGGTCACCTCAAAATTCAACTTTTTGCGAGTTGTTTCTGCACACAGAATTCTTCACAACGTAGTTACAATCTGGCAGATTTATTGGACTTGTGGTTTTACCCTTCCCTCCCCTGTGCTTTTGTGTATTATACTCTATTTGCTCTGGTTTTAGGAAACCTAGAGGTCAGATTAACTTTCTCTTTTTCATCCTCCACCCGAGGGCAGGCTGGAGGCCATGAACTCTAGGAATAGCCTGTGGTTATCTCACTAGGTCTCAGCTTTTTCTGATTTTGACTTACCTTCATTTTCTATTCCATCCTTTACCTCAGATCCTCCATCTGGACAGAGAAATGCATGAAATCCCAGCTCATTTCTCATATCAACTCAGAGACTTTGAGAGGCACCTCTTCCTTCTAAGAAGTCTTTCCCATACACCAACTAATAAGTAGGCAATACAATGCATTTTCTGGCATAAACAACACCTGTTCTTACCTACCTATGGCCCTTAAGGTAGCTCATTCTGGGAATGGCCTTATTTGGTGAGGGCAAATTCTCAGTACTTTATGCATGAGACTTTGGACTGACAAACCTTATAGATGTCAGATTATTATTTGCAGCAACTCCTGATTTTCCTTCTGGGGCAAATTAGGTTCCATTGTGCAATCTTTCATGCTGGGTAGCTCTACAGCAGACACTTAAATGCCTGCATTGTTCCAAGCTCAGGCAGTTAAGATGCAATAATAAAACAAAAATAGTCCCTGACTTTTCAGGGTGCATGGCTGAGATTCTTCAGTCTGGGGGGAAAAATAGGAAAAGCAAAGGCAAATGGTTTATACAGTTATACATTTGCATCTTTTTAATAGGAAATTTCAGCAGACTTCCCCAAGCTGATGTAGAAAATCTAACTGGAAAAAAGACGTCATGGGCCAATTTGTGTTTCTTAAGCTTAGTGTGCAGTTCTTAAACCATAAGACATACTGAATTTGGTTCAGTAAATTTTCTACAAATGCACATTATTTAAATCTGTTGGAAGAAGAATAACATTTTCACAAAGTTTTATCCATTCTTTGCTAACATAGGACAACTATACATTTTGTATCTGGAAGAAAATGGGTACTTCTGTAGATATATAAAGCCTCTTGGCACTCATGGGATTGCCACTGAGTGTAATATGCTGTGGAAAAAAAAAAACAAAAAAAAACCCTGACTCTCACAGCCAATAATAACAAATGAACAGGTTATGATATAAAACTGACCAGTTATTGAAGCAAGGCAGGCTTAGGAATGAGAAAGCTAATATATTTGTTTTAGAGACTGATAAACTATCCTGACATATTTTCTAACTGGTGCTCAAGCCAAACACTTGTGAATCCTTTTAAGGCATAAAGGAATGTTACTCTCATTACTATATTTGAGAAAAGGCAAAAGGGGCAAAAGTACTAGATCAATGACTTTATGCTCATTCTATCCTCCTAAAGTACTATATTAAAATCAAATATAGGATAATGAACTTCATGGCTTAGAGATTTAGAGCTTGATTTTTAAATATTTTGTGGATATTTTTACTAAAATCATTAATAAGAAACAGCCACTAGGTATATGGTTCTATAGAGCCCCTTCTTTTCTAGCTTATAACTAATTATCTTAGTCAATGATATTTGTACCTTAAAAAAGTGCATAGGTTGACTGGAGGCAGGTAAAAAAGCAACCATACATTGATGTCTCTTTCCCTTTCTGTCTCTCTCCCTTCCCCTCTTTCTAAAAATAATGAAATAAAATCTTAAAAAAAAAAAAAAAAAGTGCATAGGTTGAAAGTGGCAGCAAAGACAGTATTCCATATAAACATTGTAGAAGAGCCAACTGCCACTTACATGCAAGTTGAAATTCAACATTCCCTGTAGGATTCAGTAGCTGAAAGCTGTCTCTGACTCCATTTATCTTAACCTTAAATGGATTATTTTCAGAGGTCTGGGCAACACCAGAAAGTGATACACTGGCAGAAGCAAGTAACAACAAAGGACCATATCTATAATTATACCATTACTGATAGCTATACTTGTTCTTATTCTGATAACTTTTTAACATATACCTGGTTCAGTGTTGGATCCTCAACACTGACACAGTGCATTCAATAAGTATTGTGAAATCTATGAATATATTGTTCTCCCAGAAATAAGGATGAATTATGATGACTACAAAAAAATGACATAATACCAATTTGTTGCCACAGTGTGTAACAACACAGTTTACATTGTTTTAGGAAAAAGATCATTTATTATTTGAATTATTCAAAAAAGATTGTTTAGTAGGTACTGTCTTGTCTCCATTTCTATTTTAGTTGAGCATTCTAAAATTTGCATTCATAATTGATATTAGATTTTTTTCCATTTCCAACAAGATGATCACAAACCAGAGGATGTATTAGACATGAGAATGTGAAAATGCTGAAATTATACCTATTAAAACTATTTTTTAATTTAGGAGAATCCATAGCTAGTTGGACCAGATGGTATGTAGTGAATGCCCTGAGATAATAATTGTGGGTTGGGTCCCTGCAAGATAATTCTGGATATACTCACATAAATAAGGGATCTTCTCCAGTGCTCTTTGGGAAGAGTCTCTTATAAAGCTCTAAATTAGACATCCAAAGATCTATTATTATGGCATCCAGAGCCAGAATATAAAAAAGCAAATAAAAAAGGAGAGTCAGATGACCTATTTTTGTAGACATTTCTCAGGACCTGTGCATTGCTTTATAATAAATAGTTCATACTTCTTAAGTATCTACAATAACTTTCCAGTCAAGCCATTGGAAACCTAAAGACATGTTCTCAGAAAAAATTATGAAATTTTAAAATGACTTTAGAAAATATATATTAATAATATCATGAAATATTAGTGGATAAGAAAAGATTCATGAAACTTGCTCATGCTATATAAAAAAGACATACTTAAATTTTCAGATAATTTTCTAGAAGGTGTTTTAAAAAGTATTAATAAGTAGTTCCTCAGTTATTGATGTTTTTCTTTCCCAGTTACATTCTTAGAAATCAGAATACCTCAAATAAAATGCTACTATTTATTGATATATAATACTATATATGAATACAAGTAGTTAATATAGATTTAAAGTAAGAATCAGAAGAGTTGACACATTAATTCTACAGAATACTAACCCTAAATAGGACACTTAATTTGATGTGGTTACACCATTGGCTGGCTTTAAACAAAGTCTATTTTACCCTTCTATAGGTCTTTGTTAACGTTTTGGTGCATCTCCAACTGATGCTTAGTACAATGAAAATCCGAGACAGCTATAAAGAACTTATTGTTGATAGAAGTTGCCAAAACTTAAAATGCAAATGGCAATTTGAAATTATCAACTCATAAACCATGTGAGCAGCATCGTGCATTTAGGAATGCTTACTGGGTGGACAGGGCTAATCATGAGAACCAAGAATTCAGGGATTCAACTGGGAGGTCACATGAAGTCAGGCCTGGGCAGCTATTTTGACTGTGTATAAACTTCGTTGACAAAGCCAGTCTTTGGAGAGAAGAATATATAGCCATGAATAACAACAAAAGAGACACTAAAGCCCACAAGGTTCTGGAAAAAAGGGAAATGTTACTTCTAATGACCTCTAAATTTCATATCTTGTTGTTCATGAATATTGATTATAATTATTTATGTTCTTAAATGTTGTCCCATACCCCTTTCATTACCTTGAGTGGGTTTCTTTTTGTCATAACTAAATAATTGCTAACCAGAATATGAACTTCATGAATGCAGGAACATGGCCTGTTTTGATTATGGCTTAAAAACCATACTTAGCCATCACCAAAGGCAGTTGAATGCATTGGCTACATACAGAAAAATAAAAACTCCAGAGGAATACAGGGAGAAATATGGTGAGGGAAAAAGTGGAGCAAGGCTTTGAATATTGCATAGGACTTAAATGAAAAGAGAAGAGGAAGAAGACTTAGGCAGATTGTGGTACTAGCAGTTTATAATTGTATTTAACCAACATTTAGTGTGTGTCTATGCTCCAGGAATTGTACTGACTTAGGCATAATTAACAGAGTAGGTTATGCCTAAGTGCCTTAACCACTCTTTAAAAATAGTCATCCTTTATGTCTTCACTAAGACATCATGCTGAAGAGGAATGTGGAAAGGAATGACTTAAAATTCAGTCTGAGATCAGATTGCTTTAGACAACTTACTCTAACACTCCAGGCTGCCTACTTTGGCTATTGTAGTGCTTAATATAAATTTCAAATTGATAGGGACAGGACAGAGTCTCAGAAAAGCAGAGAAAAAAGGAAATAAAAAATTTAACTAATGTGAAGGAATATTAAGTTTGAAAACATGCTGATACATATATTTACTTGTATAAAAATGTTTAAATTATTCACAGGCAGGTGTCTCTATGAAACATGCAAAAAACTAAAGATAAATGAGACAGAGTGGATGTATGAATACTTTGAGAAGTAGAAAAACTCTCTATAAATACAAGGCACTATTACAGTTATGTATTATTTTGGTATACAAAAACATTCATCTCTGAGGAACATGAAGGAAAAGGCTGTGTATAATGCAATTTGATTTTCAAACTTGGATGACATGTCTACTAATTCTGAGCTATGATGCTAGTAGAAGCAATCAAATATATGTATGAATGTAAAATATAAGAAATTAAATTACAGAACAGAGGGAAAATGCTCTTTGGGGGGATGAGTTAGCTATTTAGAAAGTGGATATAGCATTGTATGCCTACAAAAGGAAAAGTAAAAAGTATTGAAAACTTAAAGATGAAAAATATTGGGCTTCATTTGAAAGATGATACATGTTTTAGGAGGAAGTTTTCAGGATCTCTCCATTTGATCTTTAGTAGGGGTAAATAAGAAGAAATAAAATAATGTAAGCATTCCCATTCTGGTTACTCCAAGAGTAGCCCAGTAGACCTGTGTGACCCATAAGGAAATAAGTAAAGCTTTGTGCTAATAATTGTAAACATAGGAGAAGAAATAATATCTTTATTCTGAAAATGCTAAGGTGATGGAAGCATAAAGTGATAGATGAGCTTCAGCACCATTTTTCTGAGTGTTCAGTAACATTTCTATGTTAAAAGAATCTGGAACTTAGAATTACAGGACCTCAGTTCCCAGCTGATGGCATCACTTTGGGCTGTATGGGCTCAAAAAGCCATTTCCTTTCTCTAGTGAAATGATGATAATAATGGCTATTGCTCTATGTTAAGAAATTGTGAAAATCAAAAGAGCTAATGTTTGTAAAAGTACTTTCAAAATTGGTGTTATGTAAAATCCATCATTGAAAAAATTCCTTTGAGAAATCCAGGGCAAAGTTGAGGCAGGGCAGTTTGGCAAGTAGTTTAAGAGGCAAAGGAGTCACTTTCACACATAATTCCAGGACAGTGTCTACCTCATAGCCCCTTGATCTTCCTGCTCCCACTGCTCAAACCTCTGGCTTCTTTGTTATTTAGAGGCACATTCCCACCTTCAGAAATTTCCTTACTATTTATATTAACCCCATTTCTTCTCTTTGGCTTAAACATAGTTGGGGAGAAGGAGGAAGAAGAAAAGGGAGCAATACTTGGGATGATTTCCCATTGCTCTGGTCTCCCAAGAATGCTACTGCCTTACTTTCATATTCCTGGCTTGGATTTTATGTGACTCTTCTCCAGACATAAGATGTCTTAGCTCTCATCTCTGCAGATCTCCACTCAGTTCACCCCTAGGGATCTCCTTGAAGAAATCCAGAGCACAGTGAATATGAAGGAATCTTTGTGATGCCCTGGGAGGTGGACTATGGCAGCCCTCTTTAGTTGCATGTTACAAATGGGGAAGGATGAGAGCTAAAATGTTGAGTGATTGATGCAAAATACAACTCTGAGTCATTGATGAAGCTGAAAATGGAATTTAGATCTTCTCAATCTGGACTCAAAATCCAATGAGGTCTTCTTAAAACCTTCCAGAATTCTCATTACTCTCAATGGTTTTTGGAGGCCTTTGCTTTATGCATCTCAGATTGAGCAACAAAGGAAATTTTATATGCCCACTATTAGTATTATCCTTGTTGGTTAGAAGAAACCCTTTCAAGGGATTAAAATGAAGAAACATTCTATTCCATAAGCCACAAAGTCAAAAGCTAATCAATCTATTTCATTTTTTGGCAGGATATTCTTTCACTTTTGTCCCCCAAATTATGTGTTCTGGTTGCTGACAGTCTGGGAAAACCATACCCACATTCTCTTGTGAAAAACTCTTTTTATTTCTCCCTATTCCATGCTGTCTTAATGACCTGTCTCAGGTTGTATCCATTGCTACTCAGGCATCAAACAACAAGAGATTCTCATTCACACCAACCTTGCCCTGAGTCCTCACCCATTTCTTTGGTGAAGCAGTACATGCCAGATACCTTTTTAGGTGCTAGACAACTAGGGCCACCACAAAGCACATAATAGTCACAATTTCCAAATAAAAATATAAAATATAGAAGCTATCAGAGGATGAAAAGGGAGTAATAATTGAAGTATGTATGGGGTGTGTGTGTGTGTGTGTGTGTGTGTGTGTGGAAGCTCATGTGTGAACTATTTTAAATAGGGTGGTCAGGAATGATGAGGGTAAACAGACACCAGAGAAAGTAGAGTAAGTCCTGTGAATAGAGTGTTTCAGGTGAGGGAGGAGTAAAAGGCAAACGCCTGCATTGCAAGCAGCTGGTGCCATTAGGGAGGCTGGAGAACAAGACCAAAATAGTGTAAATGTAAATGTCCCAGGTTGGCAGATCATTTAAGATTATGTAGGCCATGGTAATGACTTTGAATTTCATTTGGACTCAAATTTCAGATGGAAAGCATTAGGAGGTTGTTTTAACTTTTCCTTCAACTTGATGGTTTTGAGCAGGAAAAGTGAAATGACCTGGCTTAAATAGGAAAACTGTACAGTAGCCACAAGGTGGAAAAGCAACTACTTAAACAAGCAATCTTAATAGAGATATTCCAAGTGAGACATAATGGTCATTTAGACTTGGGTGTTTGGAGTTAAGATGGTGGGAAGCGGCTGGCTTGGGATGGGAAGGCATTTCTAATACAGATTTAACTGGAGCTGATAATGGGTTGGATGTAGACTGAGAGGAAGAGAGAGGAGTCAAGGAAGGAATAAAATGTCACAGTCCAATCCAGAACCAGAGGGTTCTTCAGCTCCCCATTGAAATGGGGAGGCTCTTGGGGTAGCAAATGTCTGTGAAAAATTTAAGAGTTTTATTTTGGATTTGGTAAGTTCAATATCCAAGTAGAGATGCTATAAAGGTATCAAGAGCAGGAGAAATGGGGCCAGCAAAAAAAAAAAAAGAAAAGAAAAGCACCAACAAAACAAACACAGAGGAGCAATAAGCCAGCTAAAGAACAAGCAACAGTCAGGATTGATAAACTGGGGGACATGTAGGCCATTCATTTAAAATTGGTGTACCATACTGTATGACTTCTTTTTTATAGAAAAGGTTTTGTCTTACTCCACAAGAATGTTTATTTTTGAAAAATGTAGAATATCCTCCCAAAGTATAAGAATCAGAATATTTAATATTCAGTTTATAGCCATTGCTTATTTTTCCTAAATGTGCATTCATGCTCAAACACATATAATAATTATTATGATGTTTTTTGAGAGTTTATCGTGTGCATGGCAGGCATGGTGTATGCAGTTACTTGCATTGTCTCACTTAATTCTTACTGCTACATGTCAAGTGTTAGGAGATTTCAAAATTACCTCCTTCCTCCTAGAATTGTCACCTTCGCAGGGCAAGGATGGAAGCTCACATTTTCTGATGCCAGAGCTTGAACTTTGCCTACTACACCCTCCAGCCTTATAGAAATTAAAATATGCACATTAACTAATAAGAACCCTCATTCATTGCTGATGGGAATGCAAATGATACAGCCACTTTGGAAGACAGTTTGGTGGCTTCTCATAAAGGTAAACATAGTTTTGCCATGAGATTCAGCAGTCAGGCTCTTCAGTAGTTACCCAAACAAATTGAGACTTACGTCCATGCAGAAACCTGCACATGCATGTTTATGGCTGCTTTATGCATAATCTCCAAAACAACCAATGAAAAGATATGGAAAAAACTTAAATGTATGTTACTAGGCAAAAAAATAAATAAATAAATCTGAAAAAGCCACATACTGTATGAGTCTAACAATATGACACTGGAAAAGTACAGCTATAAAGACTATAAGGAGAACACTGGTTGTCAAAGATTTTGGGATAGAGAGAGAGAAGCAGGTAGAGCCCAGGGAAGTCTTAGGACAATAAATTATCCTGTTTGACTCTATAATGTTGAATATATGTTATTATACACTTCTCAAAACCTATAGAATGTACGTACAATATTAAGAGTGAACTGTAATGTAAACTATGGACTTTGGATGATAACGATGTGTCAGTGTGGGTTCCCTGATCATAATAAGGAGAGGGCTTCACAAAGAACTATGGAGGTGATGCTTGGGTTTTAAAATCTAATGGACCTTGTCTTGCTAAGTTTTGGACTTACATGAGACCCATCACCCTCTACTTCTTTTCTTCTATTTTGGAATGAGATTGTCTATCCTGTGCCTGTTTCATCATTATATTTTGGAAGCACATAGCTACCTGGTTTCACCAGTACACAGCTGGAGAGGAATTTTGCTCTGATGAACATATCTTAAAGTTTTACCCATATTTGATTTAAGTGATACTTGGATGAGGCTTTGGATAATAGACTTTATAGAGTTGATGCTGGGATAAGTTAACACTTTTAGGGCTGTTAGGATGGAATGAATATATTTTGCATGGAAAGTCATACATTTAGTGGGATTGGGTTGGGATGTTTAGGACTGCCTGTGTCCCTTCCAAATTTATATGTTGAAGCCCTAACCCCAGTGTGGTTATGTTTTGGAGATGTGGCTTCTAAGAAGTGATTAAGGTTAAATAAGAGTAGGGCCTCCGATGGAACCTATCTTTATAAGAAGAGACACCAAAGCCCTGACTATATGTGTGTGAAAAGGCAGCAAAAAGTTGTCCATCTGCAAGCCATCAGGAGCTGAATTGATGGTATCTTGATCTTAGACTTCCTGGCTCCAGAACTGTGAAGACTAAATTTCTGTTGTTGAAGGCCCTCAGTCATAGTATTTTGTTATAGCAGCCCAAGTACACTAAAGCAGTGTCTAATATGTTTGAATTGTATATATGTATGTGTGTATGTGTATACATATATATGTATATAAATATATAATTAAATAAATGTAATGCTATTTGGAGATGAGGTAAGTTAGATAAGGTCAGAAAGATAGTACCCTCATGATGAGATTAATACCTTTATAAGAAAAGAAATCAGAGAGCATTCTCTCTCTCTACCCTCTCTCCTCTCTCCAGAAATGCACACACACAGAAAAAAAAAAGGGTTACGTGAGCAAGATAGTGGCTGCCCACAAACCAAGAGAAAAGGCCTCAGAATGAATCTACCTTGCCAGTACCTTGATCATTAGTTAAACCTATAGCTTCCAGACTGTGAAAAATAATTTTCTGTTGTAAGCTATCCACTGTATGGTATTTTGTTATAGTAGCTCAAACTATGACACTCATTGTAATTTTCATCATGTAATGAATACTTTTAAACAGAGATCTTTGGACACATGTTCATAAACAAATTTCTTGAGCTGCAACTACATACATGCTTCCTATGCTGCTCATTACCAGCTTGGACCATGGAGCCAACCCAGAGTCCTATTTCATGATCCTTCTTCATCTTCACCAATATTTTAACTTAATATTTTTCTAATTATTAGCATTTTGAAAGTGATAATGACACCTCACCAACTATCTTATTTGCATTGTCTTCATTATTAAGAAATATATTAAAATATTTTTATTAACTTTAAATTTCACTTTCTTTTGAAGTTTCCAAGTGACTGGGAATCCTTACTGAACATCTTCTTTCTTTCATTGTCTTGTTAATGTCTCACCTCATTTCCTCTCTCACAGCTGATTCACAAGTTCTGAGATCCAGACAATCTCCCTCTGAGACTTTGGCAGACAGTTAATGATGACATGACCAGGATGGAACTGTGACAAGGCCATACAGTAGGCTAGTTTCCACTAGAAACTTTCTACTCACAATCTTATATACAAGATAAAAATGATGCCAAGGAGGTGCTGATGCTGACTTCTACTCCTAGTGGAGTTTCTGAAAAAAATGCATACCAAGCAAGACAAAAGCAGTTTCACAATCCTATTGTGACTGAAAAGGTGGAATGAAGTTGAAAAAAAGTAAAAACAATGTATTTAATAATTGAGTAAATGAATGAACATATGTTGCATTCATTTTAGCACTTGATAAATCATTCAGAATATAAGATAGTTTTTTAATAGTAACATTTATAGAAAAGCTAAGAACTAAGAGTTTAGGAATTTCAGATTTGTAAATGTATTTATAGTCATATTATTACTATTGTCATTATTGCTGTTGTTGTTACACATAGCTAAGAAGTTATGGTCATGTTAGTGTTTAACCTGCATACTAGTCATAATTGCATATTAGCTATAATAGCTATCATTTATTGAGTATCTACTACATGCCAGACATTAAGTACTTTTTAAACATTATCTCATTTAATTAAAGTCTAGATCTGGAACTTTCAAATATTAAGGCAGATAAGAAGGAAAAGTATTTGCATCAAGTTCCTTAAACCAAATAGGAAAAATAATAAAAGATATCTAGGCTGAATGATTGGAATTCTGACATTCTGTTAGTAAGATTTTGGAAAGAAGAGGCTATAAAAACAACCTAGCCTCCAAAGAGGCCAGAGGTTTCCTGTAGGTAGGAAACAAAATAAGTATCCAGCGACACTGGCTGTCCCAGGAGTTTCTAGGCCAGTCCCCAAAGAAACTGTGTTTCTGAGCTGAAGGGACTGCAGTAAAGAAAGGTTAGCATCTACAGCTTAAAAGAAAAAAAAAAAAAAAAAAAGCTTATCCACTCATGGTTAAAGTACTCATGCAACTTTGAGAGATGTGAGCACAGCAAAAATGCAAGGACAGCCAAGGCTGCTGCAGGGCATCAAAATATAGCCACTAAGTATGAATCTCAGGACTCAGCTAAAAGATCCTAAGGAAAGGAGAGGGATTTGGTATGTAAGCTCCATGAGTGCAGGGACATGGGTGGGAATATGTTCCATATATATATGAAACAAAAATAAGAATGGGCAAAGTGTTCAATAAATTTTTATTGAAAAATTAATGATGAATTAAGAGTCAGATTCATCACACACACACACACATACAATCTACTGTACACTCAGTATCTGAGGTTAAGCCAAATTCAGACACTCAAATTTTGGATAAATTTCTTTTCTTTAAGTGGATATAAGCACAGAAAGAATTATTTATCCTTAAAAAGACTGGATACGTGGTCTCTGCTGGCTAAAGACTCAGTCTAATTAATAGGTAAAATCATCTAAGAATATGTAGATTACTTAGTACTTGAATGCTAGCCTTGGTGTCTCCAATGTCTTGCATTTCATTTCTCATTTTGTTAAGACTTTGTTTTTATAGAGCAGTTTTAAGTACATAGCAAAATTAAGGGTAGGTAAAGAGATTTCTCTTAAGTCCCTGGTCCCAGACATACACAGCCTCCCCATCATTAACATTCCCCACTAAATGGTACTATGTTGTTACAAATGCTGGATATTTGTTGATGTATTGTAATTACCAAAATTCGCAAGTTTTAGGGTTCACTCTTGGTGTTATATAGTCTATGAGTTTGGACAGAGGTATAATGACATATATTCATAATTATAGTACACAGAGTATTTTCACTGCCTTAAAATCCTCTATGGTTTGCCTATTCACCTTTCTCTTTTTAACCCCCTGGCAACCACTAACTTTTTTTTTTTTTTTTTTTTTCTTTTAAGCTGTTAGTCTTTTCACTAACTCCATAGTTCTGTCTTTCCAGAATGTCGTAGCTGGAATTACACAATGTACACATAGACTTTTCAGACTAGCTTCATTCACTTAATAATACATATTTAAGTTTCCTCCATGTCTCTTCATGGCTTGATAACTCATTTATTTCTTTTTAATGTTCAATAGTATTGCATCATCTGGAAGTACCACAATTTATTTATCCATACTCATACTAAAGAACTTGTGCTTATTTCCAAGTTTTGACAATTATAAATAAAGCTGCTATTAACACCCATGTGCAAACTTTTGTGTAGATGTAACTTTTCAACTCTGGAGTAATTAGCAAGGTGCTCCATTGCTGAATCATATGGTTAATGTGTTTAGTTTTGTAAAAAAAATCTCACCAAACTGTCTTCCAAAGTGGCTGTACCATCTTGCATTCTCACCATCAATAAATGAGAATTCTCATTACTCTACATCCTCACCGTTTTGGTGCTTCCAGTGTTTCAGATTTTGGCCATTCTAACATAAGCCTAACACAGAGATATCTTGGGTTTGGTTCCAGACCACTGCAATAAACTGAATCATCATCTTTTTGCTTGTGGAGGGTCTTGTCTTTAATTTGTAAAATATACAATGTCTGTCAAGCACAATAAAGTGAGGTGTAACAAAAAAGGCATGCTTGTAAGTATATACTGGTAGCTTATTGTTATTTTATTGCATTTTTAATTTATTTGTCTTTTTAAATTATTTTTAAATTATTTTTAGATAGAGGGGAAAGGAGAGAGAAAGAGAGGGAGAGAAACATCAATGTATGGTTGCCTTTCACCTGCCTTCAGCAATGGACCTGGCTGGAGACCTGGCTTGCAACCTGGTTATGTGCAAGGGAATCAGAGCCAGCCAGCGACCTTCAGGTTTGCAGACAAGTGCCATTCCAATGAGCCACTAGCCAGGGCTTCATTGTTATGTTAATTTGCATTTCCCTAATGACATATAATGTAAAGCATCTTTTCATATGCTTATTTTTTCAAAGATTTTATTATTTATTTTTTAGAAGGAGGGGAGAGGAGGGAGAAAAAGGAGAGAAACTTCAGTGTGCCAGAGAAACATTAATCTTCTGCCCCTCACATGCCCCCTAACTGGGACTGGGCCCACAACCCAGGCATGTGCTGACCAAGAATTAAACTGATGACTTTTCACCTTGCAGGACAATACGCACCCAACTGAGCCATGCTGGTTTGTTTGATGTTTATATGTCTTCTTTGGTGAAATGTCTGTTAAGGTCTTCGGCCCAATTTTGGATGGTATTTTAATTTTTTTATTCTTTATTTTTCAGGTTTCAGGCTTCTTTGTACATTTTGAGCTCTGTTTTAACACTTTTTAAAAAACCTTCATGATCCTCACTATTGGGGATATTAATAAAATGGTCTTTTTGGCTGACTCATGAAAAATAACTGGAAGAATAGAATCTGTTTAAATCAGCCTAAAGTTGCATGCACAGGAACCCTAAACCACATATGAGGTACAGGTGCACATCCTTGCTTTAAGGGTCTTGTAGCTTAAAGGAGAGACAGAAATATGCCAACTCAGTGAAATGTTGTTAAGTACAATGACCAAGATAAAACAAATCAATGGGCTCACAGAATTAGGGTGCTTAGTTATCCTAGTGGTGCCAGAAATTCGGAGAGACCATTAGGTCAAGTGTGAACAGGAAGCACTTTGGGGAAATGATTTGCAAGGCTTATTGCTTTTGGGAGTTTCTTTGAAGTGCCAACTACCATGTAATCTGTTTAAAGCAGGCCAGTTTTGAAAGGTACAGGATGAAATGGCAACGTGGGTAGAAAAATTGTAGCAGGGATATTGAGAGACAATTATAAAATGCTAGGAAGTGTCATGGCTAGATACACAAACTTGTTAATTTTCCAAATTGTTGAAGAAATGAGGATGAATGGATTTCTAAAAGGGAATACCAGTATAAGAAGAGTTTCAGGGCAGAATGTTAGAATAAGTGTCCACATGTACTGTAGAGGCCCAAGAAGGAAGAGAAGCATGGTGAATGGCATGGAAACAAGCAGGAGCAGAGAGCACAGACTCCGAGACATAGCATAGCAAGCAAAATGCACAGAAACATGCCCTGATGTTCAGGGGCTGAAAGTCAGTACAAAGATGCTGCTTGCTTTTCGAGGAGCAAGATACATTTCTAAATTGCTCTGGGCTGTAAGCAGTATGTCTTTTGAATATAAAAAAGTATCATATGGTATTGATATTGATCTGTTGCCTTGCTTTTCTATCTGAACACAATTTGAGCTGTCACCCATGACCAAACAAGATACTTTGTGCATAAAGTGACATGAATTCATGACATCTCTACCTAATGCAGAGAAGCTAATATGCTTTTCAAGTTTCCATATCCTGAGGATCTATTAATATTTCAAACATTACTGTAAAAATAAGTTATGTAATTGTGAAAAACAAAGAACATTAAAACAGTGGCCAAATTATTACATTTTTGCATATGGGTTAATATAAAAATCAAACATGATATATAACCAGTGAAACTGAAAGAAAATGCATTCACTCAAATGCATCAACAAATAGTAGGGTAGAGGAAAAATGTATAAATTTGAAGTCAAACAGATTTAGGATTCAGTTTTAACTCTACTATTTACTTAGTTGCTATTTATATGAACCTAGATAAATTATTCATGTTCTCTGAACCTCACTTTATTCATTCTTAAAATGGAATCAGAATAGCTTTGTTGCCAACATAATTGAACAATATTTAAGGTTTTAATTTATGTTTTTGTTTTTCCTTGTATGTGACAGACAGCTGACTGGGCTCCAGCACTAATTCTTTCCTTCTCCTTCTAATAATAGAGACACTCCTTCCTCCAGGTATTTAGCTGAACTCAAGGCAACCAGCTCCTGGCCTTATCTTTCCTGTCTTGCATCTAGGCCTGGTCATATTTAGTTCAGGGCAAAGAGAGTGAGCAGAAGTTGTGTGTGTAATTCCAGTCATCATCTTAGCCATGTTTGCCCCCAAAATCTGCTTCCTGCTCCCTGCTGGCTGGAAGGTGGTGCAGGTGAGCCAGCAGCCTTGGACCCAAAGATAGAAATAGTACCATTGACCTCCTGGTGCACAACTGTACTTCTGGCTGGATGGCCTAATGGCCTACCTATTTTTAGATTGCTGAGAGAGAGAGAGAGAGAGAAGAGATAAACTTTATTTATATTACTATAACTTGTGTTTACATTCCTATTGGTTAATTCTTGTTTACATCTCTACCCACCCCCCAAATTATGCTAGCTCATAGTATTATTGCCTCAGAGAAATCATGTGATGAAGAATTTTTTCTTTGTTTTCCAAAGGCTTAATTCCTTAACACTTGAAAGATTTTTGGAGGAAGCAAAAATAACAGATATTAATTATTTGGTTAAAAAAAAGGTATCCTTCAAAAGCAACAAGTAAATGAGATTCTTGATCCTTCCTCCCCATCCTCAGCCAAGACTGACAACTATCCCTCACGGGCTCAGAGGAGGAAAAATAAGGAGAGTTCCAGCAGCCAAGATCATGCCCTTAGGGTCTAGTTTTCTTATAGCAGGTAATGAGATCCTATATTAGAAAGTACAGACAGAACACATCCCACCTCAAGAAGACTGAATGTACAGAGTATGGCCATGGGCAGTGTAGTTTTCTGGATCTGCAAGAACACTTCAGACCACAAAAAGGGAAGTTTGAGCAGACTCTTATGTCAAACAATTACCCAGGACCAGTGGCCCACATTACTCCAGTGGCCCCCCACAGGAACTGCACATATCCTGTGGGTGGAAAAGCCAGGGGCATAGAGTTTGACAGATTTCTACCATCCCAGAAGCATAAGGATGTCAGTGCTATAAACCAGGTAGAATTATGGAAACAAGAAAGTGATTATTTCTCTCGCATTTGAGTTTCTGGGCTAAGACTTTTACAGACTACATTTGTATAAAATAAATTAATAAATAAAACATGCATCCCACAGTGTTCATTCCCTTGGCCCTTTATATAAATTACTGAGGTGACTAAATGCCAAATCCTCTGCTAATGATCAAGGTATGAAAGTGGATGAGACAAATGTTCTGTCCTCCATTGGAAGAACTCTTCTTAGTAAAGGAGAGCAAAATGGGTGCCATTTTCTATAAAGTGTTATGAACTTACACAAGGGAAAAAGCTTCCTCTGCCTTGGAGAATAGAAGAAAACTTCAAATCAGAGTGATATTTGACCTAGACCTTGAAGCAGACTAGTGTAGCTAGAGGGGACAAAAGGAGAGAATATATTCTCATCCTGGGTATCTACACTTTACAACCATAAATAGATGATAGGTTGCCATGAGGATGGTTTTGAAGACTATCATCATTAAAGATGCAATGCAACAAAGGAATTGAAAACAGCATTGGGAAGAGAGAGAGAGAAGGGTAGACAGATGCTTGCAAGGGTAGATTGGTTTCCCAACAAGCCTTACTCTTCTCTGTAAAAACCTGGCCATGTTTCTGCTTTAAAGAAATAGAGAATCAATGACATTTCCCATGCAAAGGGAAAAAGAAGGGGAAAGACTGCAAAGCATTGAGTTCCCACTTTCTGTTTAGCTTGCACACTCCCCTTTCATTCCCGTCTACACCTGGGCAGATATAAGCCAGTGTACATGCCAGATTCATGGTGCCCTGGAAAGGCTATGCTGAGCTTATAGATGGGAAGCACATTTTTCAGTGTAAACCAGGACTGATGCCTACACTTGGCTAAGTAGGCCGGGAGTGCGACAAGCCTTGGGGTTTGAAATAGACCACAATTTTATGCCAGGAGACCTGAGCCGGCTCACCACAGAGCCAAACTCTATATGAAAAATCATAGCCTGAAGCTCAGTCAGAGGCAATTTAATTAAAGTGAGTTGGTGAGCTAGGCTCAATTTGTAACTTGGCAACCAGCAGCAATGTGCTTTTTTGACGGATTCTTTGTCCAGGATCGGGCTCTGGATTGGTTTGGCTTTCTTTTCCCTTTCTATTACTGTGGTAGCATTTTGTGCCAAGTTTTGCTTTCAGGTTCTTTTTTTTTTTTTTTTTTTTTTTATGGACAGTATGTAGGTAAAGGAGAATGGAGGTAGGAAGGTAGCTGGGAATGTGGGGAAAGCAATGTACTTATAAATTTACCTGCAAATGACTCCATGACAAATAAAAATGAACTTAACATTTATTGTGATCTTTTTTACTTAATACCAAAATTAGGGGCCCTGGCTGGTAGCACAGTGGATAAGGCGCCGGCCTGCGAACCCAAAGGTCGCAGGTTCGATTCCCCAGACAGGGCACATAACCAGGTTGCAAACCAGGTCTCCAGTCAGGTCTGTGGCTGGAGGCAGGTGAAAAGCAACCATACATTGATGTCTCTCTCTCCCTCTCTGCCTCTCTCCCTTCCCCTCTTTCTAAAAAAGATGAAATAAAATCTTTAAAAATAATAAAATTAAGAGTGAAAACATATATACTTTGCTTACCACATACAAATACTGCTCTAAGTATTCTATCTCTTCATTACCCAATATATCATACCCTATTCTTACCGTCCACACTTTGCAATTGAGGCAACTATAGTGGGTTAAATAGTGATCCCCAAATTCATGTCCACCAGTACCTTCAGAAGGTAACCTTATTTGGAAATAGGTTTTTAATAATATATATGATTAAAGGATTGAGATGAGGGCATACTGGATTAGGGTGGCTCCTAAATCCAATGACTGGTAACATTGTAAGGGAAGGTCACACAGAGATATGAAGGAGAGGCCACCTGAAGATAGGTGTGAAGATTAGAGCAATATATCTCTAAGTCAAGGAGCACCAAAAACTGACTGATACCACCAGAAACTAGGAGAGGAGCATGCAACAGATTCTCCCTCTGAGTCTATAGAAGGAACCAAACCAACCCTACTAACAACTTAATTTTAGACTTCTGCCTTCCTGAACAGAGAATAAAGTTCTGTCATTTTAAGCCACCCAGTTAAGGCAGCCACAGGAAACAAATATAGCAAATAGAGCCCTTGCCCAAGGACACGCAGGTGGTAAGACAGAGCTGTGTTCCCAATTACTCTGTTATGTTGTCCCTACAGCCACCATACCTGGCTTTCCCTGAGCCTTTAATGCACATGATCATTGCATTCTTGGTGCTAAGACACTCAATATCCCCATCTGCAACAATATTCCTGTGTTTGCTTCATTGGCTGCCAGATTGCAATGCCTGTTAAAATAAATATGGTTCAATTACCTTAAAATCACTTAACATCGCCAGGGTTCCTATGGATGTAAAACTACTGGAGTGATACAAATTTTAACAAGAGTTTGAATTTGGAAGTAATAAGGTTTTGTGATATGTGTAATGTGGAGTGATTTCAGTAGAAGACATTTAAAAATGTCTGGTTTGGTCTGAACACATTGAAGTTCAGAAGCAGTCTTAAGACTTAGCCCTCAATGGTATTTAATTTGGGGTGACTTAAAAATCTGTGCCTCTTGTTTTTACCATTTTAGTTCAAAATGTGTTTGCTTTTAATATAAAAGTATTTAAAGATAGGTATGAGTAGAAAACAAAGTTTTTAAAAATCTGACTCTGGATTAATTTAAATGTAATAAGAACAGTTTATTTATTGATTTTTAAGAATATTCATATCTACAGGTTGGCTACAAGGCTGACAGATTTTTAGGTGTGCAGAGCTCCAGGCTGTTAAAATTATACCAGTGTGAAACTAAAAGTTGCATCCCTGAGGGTAACGAAAGCTTCTCCATACCTGGCACCTGGGAATTACATTTTGCTAATATTTTTCTTGACCACAATTTCATAAACCTTGTGCAATATTAGTTTGGACTTCAGGGGATTGACAATGGCATTGACTGTGTGGTACTTACCAATCTACTCCTTCTAACTCTGACACACATTTTCTGGGCTTTTCATTTAGGACCATTTTTCTTACCTGATTTTTGTCTTTCATCTTTGAATTTACAAATGTATTCATCACAACCTCTGAAATACTGTCATCTGCTCCAGCCTTTTTTTCATAGCTTATTGAGAGTGTTTGCAATAAGTATACTCTTACTATATTTTCTTAACCCAATATTGAAGAACAGTGTTTTAATGGGGTGAAGGAGGCAAGGGGCTAAAGAAAATGTGGAAAAACCTCAACTTCACTATTTTGCATCTTTTTCCTAATGCTATAGTTCAGGCATTTGCATACTTAGGGGACATTTTCCCACTGCAAATAAACTGGGAAATCAGGTCTAAGCTGCTGTGGCAGTTGTCATGGCTCTTGGCCATGTAATTAGATGTGCTCTACAGGTGTGGCATGCCCACACCTCAAAGAATCCACTTCTTTCCAGAGCCTGTGGAGGGAGAGTAGGCATGAGGGCATGCTTACTGAACCCCCTGAAAGGTGCCATCCATCGCCTGGCCAGAAACTTTGGATAGTGAAAAAGAAGTTGGGCTGGATCAGATTCTCTCATGGGAAATTGGGACTGGGATGAGAAATTAAGTTAGTGGCAGGACAGAAACCAACAGACATAACGGAATAGAGATGAATTTCATTCATGGTGTAACACTGGAGTATAATTCCATGAACTGAGTTCAATGGACATGCTCTACTTCCTGCCTGTTCTGAGGCCAAGTTTATGAGACATCTCTGTGTCCTTAAAATGAATTTCCTTTTCTGACTGAGTGACTTTAATTAATTCCAATTAATTGCCTAGATTGAAACACATAGTGAAAAGTGACCAACAAATAGAACTTTTCTCAAACCAGTCAATCCAGCTGTCCAGGTGCGCACCTCCTCTCCCACAGAGGTTCTGTCCCTCCTTCCTCCTGGCCCCACTCAGAGCAGGCATAGATGACACAGGTGGGCAAAGCCTGAAGAGGATGCAAGCATCAAAAGGCTTAGAAGAACAGAGGATGATAACGCAGAACCAGAACACAGAGAGAGGGAGAGATCAAGATACACATAGTAGAGAGAAGCCTATGAAGGTGCACCAGGCTGTGGATGGCTCATCAGCGCACACTGGTTGATTCCTACGATGGCTCATTTTATGTGTCAGCTTAACTGTGCCAACAGGTGTACAGATTAAACATGATTTCTGAGTGTCTTGAGGGTGTTTCAGATGAGATTGGCATTTGAATCCATGGACTTGGAGAAGTGGTTTGCCCTCCCCAGTGTGGGTGGGCATCGTCCAACCTGTTCAGAGCTTGAATAGAACAAAAAGGCAAAAAGGTTACTTTTTGCTTCCTGCTTACCAATGTGAGCTGGTCATCAGTCTTTGCCTTCTCTTGGAGTGAGATTTACACCATTGGTTACTTGGGAAATCTTTGGACTGGGACTAGAACTTATACCACCTTTCCTGGGGTATAAGGAAAGACCCTTTCCTGAGTCTCTAGCTTGCAGCTGGCAAGTCATGGGGCTTGTCAAGCTCCATAATTACATAAGCCAATGCCTCATAATAAATCTGTTTCCATATATATCTTACTCTGTTTCTTTGAAGAACCCTAACTGATACGTTCCCTTATCTCCTTATTGAAAATGCCCACAAATGACATGGCAGATGTGGAGGATAAAACAATGCTCCATCCTATAATTTTGATACATTATTATTATTTTTTAAATAGCTCATGGGTAATTTTTAAATATGGGTTTTACATTTAACAAAATCCTATTATGAGAAAATTCAGGGCCGACCTATATATGATTCTCTGTATGTTCATAATGATAAAAATGCTTGGTCATTCATCTGATATTTCCATACAAGCCCTATGAACACCAAATGTATAGGGTACTGACCACAATTTTCATTTGTCTTCTTTTTGATATCTAGGGATAAAGTGGTAAAGTGATTGTGAAATATGAGTCATTTTTACATGCTTTGCAAACCATCTGCAGGATACTGAGAGAAGCACAATTTCAAGGCAGTGAACATACAGCATGCTCCACATTCCTAACCATGGCTGGCTGCTGGGTGCTAATGGGCTCTTCCCAGCAGTGCACCCAGCTAATGGCCTCTTCCTGGCATTCAGTCAAGCATCACTGACAACCAGCAAGTAGCCTGCCCACACCAAAAGTGAGAATTCCACTTTTATATTTGAATAGAGCTATCCAGGGGTCCCTCCATTTGGCCACAAGAGGCAGATAACTTGGATGTACAGCATAATAGGCAATGACTTTTGAGAGGCAGGATATGATCTGTGGTGAGGAATGACAAGAGGAGAAGGGATTCAACCTTCTACCAACAGTGCCTTGTCAGGAAGACATAAAACTGGAAAGGACAAAACACCTTTGTTTTATGAGCCCATTCATCAGTCTGATACTGATGTGAACTTCAAAGAAGTGCTTGTGAAACTTCCAGTTAGATTAAATGGATCTGAGAAGATAATTGGCCTTCTGGGTTGGAAATCTGCGTGTGAATATATTGCAGTTAAGTATCTACAATACTCTTTCAGCTCTGTTCCTCAATGCACTGACTGGTAGGGAATCTTTCACATTACTTCAATCAGGGTAGAATGTATAGGGTTGGAAAGCACTTGCACTCTGCAGGTGGGGTTCCCACTTAGACCCTGTGTATATGTCCTGCACTCTTTCACCCAGCTTTTCCCAGATAGCACTAGAAGTATACAAAACAGGCTCATGAGATCATATCCGTCTGCCAAGGTTAGGGATCACAAGGCTCCTAATTCCTTTGCCAAAAAGTACCATTTTTGTATGGTTGATTAATCAACCTCAATGTGAGCTCTGTAGTGGTCAGAAAGGGAAGAATGGGGATGAGGGTAGAGTTAAACAAAACAAAATCAAAGTAACTAAAAACAGCAAAAATAACAGGGTAAGTTAAATCAGTGCTTCCTTCAAAGCTCAATGAAATGGGACAGAGGATAGTCTCTTATAATAATCAGTGATGGCTTTTTTTCCCCACACTAAAACAAAGTGCACAAATTGAATATTTTCATCATCCTGTTCCATTTTACTCATGGTGTTCTCCACTTTCCCAATTCACAGGTAAGTTAACCAGGTGCACATAAAGAATGGTTTCAATGTAATACTGTGAATTTTCCCTCATCCTCTGATGGGAAAATCCTTGCCTATAATCCTCAATATTTTAATTTGAGGTTATGTAACAAAAAAACAGATTTCAGTGATACAGTTATTACCTTTGGTTAGATAAATCAATCACTCAACAATACAATCTTTAGAACTGGAAGAAACATCATCATCAATTTCAAAGTCTTCATTTTATTTTATTTTTATCAATTGATTTTAGAGAGAAAGAGAGCAAGAGAGAGAAATATTTGTTGGTGTACCATTCATTGGTTTATTCTTGTCTGTATCCTAACTGGAGATGGAACTCCTCACAACCTTTGCTCTCTGGACAATGTTCTAAGTGAGCTGCCCCACCAGGGCTCCAACTCTTCATTTGAAAGAGGAGAAAACTGAGGCCTACAGAGGTCAGGCAACATGTCATTTGCCTATTTTTAACTTTTTTTTTAATTGAATTAAAAATTCAATACTTTTATTGAATTTATTGGGGTGACATTGGTTAATAAAATGATATAGGTTTCAGGCATACAATTCCATAATCCATCATCTGTACGCTATCTTGTGTGTTCACCACCCCAAGTCAAGTCTCCTTCCATCCCAATTCATCGACCTCTTAAGTAAAATCACCAGTGTCAGGCTTAATCAGGCTGGGCTGTGTCAGGAGGGGACATAGACTAAGAAGAAATGGAGAACACTCCTCAAGGCTCCACAGTGCTAGAGAGCACATGCTGTAGCAGGGATCACCAGACCACGGAACAAGGAGATAAAAGTAACAAATTGTTTAAGTTTTTCATAAAAGCACTGTTTCCCCTTAAAATGTTTTCTTCTATTCTAAGTTTGTCATTACTACTATTTCAATTAAAATCTCTTTCCCAAAATGTAATAATGGCTACTATTATTAGTTGACAATTTAAAAAATGTCTTTCTAGGAGAGATACAATAAGTGATTTCCCTCCTTAATATTTTTCTAGTTTTGGTTTTTTTTCTAATTGCTCTATTTATTGCTCTGTCAAATCTCAAATTCTGAGAAACCATTGCCTTAAGCCATAACAACTCACTGGAAATTTCTAAATCAGAGAGTAGCATGAACAGAGAAGTAATTTGGAAAAATTAATTGTTCTTCAGTGGATAGTATCAACTTCAGTGAGAAAACAAATGGAATCGGGAAGCCTGCCTAGAAAACAATTGCATCTCAGTCAGTTTAGAGTAAGAGGAATGAGCTGGTGGGAAGGGATGGAGGGAGTAGAGGATGGGCAGCCAAGGCAGAAACAAAAACAGGAAAAGAGAGGCAAGAACATAAGGTGACTAGGAGATTTTGAGCTCAGGTATTCAAAGGTAATGATTTACATAGGGACCAGAAAAACCTGGAGAAGTTTGTAAATAAAACAAGTAAACAAACCAGATTGATTTAGAGATAGCTCTATTTGGTTTGAGGTTATAGTAGATGCATAACAAAGAATATCCAACTAGGGAATTGACAAAGCAGGACTAAGATTCAGTAGGAAGGCCAAAGGAATCATAAGGGAAGCCCACAAAAATGCAGTTGCCACAAGAATGCAGAGATCAGACACACAGAGGACTAAAGGCTGGAGAGGGTTATACATGCTTTATAGAGAGAGGAATCAGCAGATAGTTATGGAGACAAAAGATCAGCCCAAAAGAGAGAAGAAACACAGGAGGAGAGTTTTAATATGAAGGAAATTGTATTCAATTCCTTTCTTCCTTGCTTTCTCTCTCCCTCCCTCCCTTCCTCCCTCTTTTCTTTCTTTTTTCATCTATGTGTCCATTCCTTTATCCATCTATCGAGCATTTGCTTTGTTCCAGACTCAGAATTTGGCCCTGAAGAAGTCAAATATTATCAGATGGTTTGGGGAAGGGAACTGTCCGAGTCTAGTGAAGGGTGGAGTGAAAGGTGAAGGAGGTGCCTTACCTCCAACAGCTCAGTGTTCCTTGCTCCCTCTGCTTCTTACCATGCTCTTTTGCTTTACATCCTGATCCTGCCTAGAAGCATTAGCTAGGGTGCTGAGCCAAAATGAACAAAAATGCGGACCGCAAATTTTGTCAACCGTTTCAGAGTGAAGGGTAGGCTTCCATTGCTGCCTATACGGCAGGCAGAGTGAGGTTAAGCGAGGACCATTAGGATCCTTATCCTGGGCAGGTCTGCTCAGTTTGGGAACCCACATGTCTGACAGCATGTTTCCATTTGGGGACAGCAGCTGCTGCTCTGCTCCTTTGCAAAGACTTTATTCAGTTCTTTGGAAAGAAAAATTCTTTAATGGCAATACAGAGAAATGTCTGACTGAAGTAAAGTGATTCTTCTTGAACTAAACAGCAACCAAATGGAAGAGAGCCCTAATGATCAGGGTTGTTTAGAGAGAACCCTTACTTTTAATAAATTCTTAGATTTAGAATCACAGTTTAGAGAAAAATAAAAATGTTTGTACATATATACATACATACATGCATATATATACACATTATATACACACGTATGCATATAACATGCATAAATACATTTCAAGAAACATTCCATGAAACAAAATGAAAATGAAATACCACATGATAAGCTATGAAGAATACAGATGTGATGCTACCATATAAAAATCAGCAGTGGATATCTACATTCAGTTTGACTTAATCTCCTCATGTTGTAGATGAGGGTGACCAACATTGAATTCTTTAAGTTGTTACATGTTTCAAGCAATTTCTTTAATTAAATTGTAAACAATAATATTATTGTTGATTTTTTTCTTTTGGGGATTCCAACTATTGAATTTAATTATTCCATTTATATTTCTCACATGTGGCCAAGGATTCTTAGAGAGGAGAACACTGGTAATAAGTCAAATAAGTGATACCTAATGAATAGAAGACATTGGAAATGACTTTTTGTTCAAAGATAACTTTCCTTAAAAGTTACCACTTCCCATAGGTTCACCCTCTTAGAATGAAGAGTAGTTATTTTTTTTGTTACACTATTTATAGCAAATTGAATTGAATTGCTATGTTGTAAAATTTGCTGTACTCAAAGATATGTATGCCTCTGTCTCCTATCTTTCACTCTCTCGATCCCTACATAATGGGCATGCTAAAATGCTAAAAGCAGTAACGGTATTACTTGATGTAAATGAATGAAAACTCTACATAGATTTATAGTACGGTGGCAATGGAGGGGAAGACAATGCTGGGAGTTTTTTAGGAAGTAGGACAGGTCACACCGGATGATTTTCTGGACATCAGGAGTTGTACGGATAGGAAGGAATCTAGGAAGAATTTTTAAAAATGAATTGGGGAGATGTATTTTTTACCCAGCTGGATGTGTCTCATCATTCCAATGCTGCAGTCATTCCTTTGTAAGTAGATAATCATTTCACAGGTCACAAGCTGCTTGAAAGCCCTTCTTTATCATTCTTTTAATTTCACAGCTAACAAAACTTCTCCTTCAAAGCTCCGTCTCCCTACTGGGTGTACAGTTGCTCTCTTCAATAAATTAATGCAAAATTGTATATATGAGAAAAGATTTATATTCCTGCCTTAATTATGAAATTTCTGAAGTCACATTTGCTGTTCTGTCTCATTTTATAAATCCTTAAATAAATTACATTTTGCTAACTTTTGTATATAAAAATGATATTAACTTACCCTCATCAGGGTATGTTGAGGTTCTGGGTAATATTTTGAAGGACTTTTTAGAATGCTGCTTCATTAATAGTGCTGGCTAGTGTCCATGTGGATGGACATTGGTGGATGCAGAGGGCAGCGTTACCTGATTCATATGGAAACTTGGGTCCTAAGACTTTGACCATTTCCACTCTTGCCAACCCTGATCACTAAATGGCTCCTTTATTGCTTTATCTCTTACAAAAGAAAATAAACTTCCTGACTTTAAAAAAGCAAATAAGCCAAAACCTTTAAGACATTATAACAGTATGTTTGATGTGGAGTACCTCAGCTTTACTTGCTGGTTGGCGCCTGTTTCTGATATTCTCTAGAAAACAATGCCAATTGTCAGTACCATACAGTGCAATATCATTTATGCAAAAACAGCCAGGCACTGTGTTGAAATGGCTTCCTATGTACATGTGTTGATGTGGGCATTTGCTAAGAATGTGATGATTTCATGCAAATCAGCCTTTGGCTCTAGAGTCTAGTAGCTAGCATTATGGGTCACTGCTAAACCTACCATCTGTCTCCATAGAAAGAGAATGGTCCCATATACCTTTTCAGGCACAGAACGTCACTAGTGGAACCATTTGTCACAGCACAGCACCATGATGGGCTCAATGATAACAATGATCCTATTACACAGCCCATTTAGGCTGTAGGAAATGCAAAAAGGCTAACAGGCAAAGAATACCAAATGGTTCATTTTGTAATCTATACCACCTAAAGTACAATTTATAAATGTTAAAATTGGGCTATACTATATATGCGCTTATATGTTAATAATTATGTAATTTGTTGAGTTAGTCATTATTTTTTTTAATAAAATGTAAATTGTGAATTGAAGCATTATACCTTACCAAAAAGCAAACACAGCCAAACAAGAAACTAAGAGTCATTCAAGCTTGTGAAATCTGGAGTATCCTAGTCACATAGCATGACTTTGGTTCATCAAGATGCTAAATGAGACAGATGCAGTCACTTGGATAGATTAAGGGAAGCACAGGGAAAGAGCAACAATGATGAAGGGTATAATAAATTTATATCATGTTTTATTCTAAATGTTTATAATGTAGTTTAAAGTTATTTTTAACTTATTGATGAGAGAGAGAGAATTTGTTGTTCCACTTATTTATGCATTCTTTGGTTCCCTCATATGTGCTCTGACTGGACAGCAAACCACACACACAACTTTGATGTATTAGGATGGGCCAAGCCTATAATGTATTGTTTTAAAATTATTTAATTCACTAGTGTAATGACATCTGATACCAAAATCATGATGTATATTGATCTTAATATTATACATGATAGTTCATCAATATCAGAAAATACCAATTTTCTAATTTTTTAAAAAGTGAGCTTTTAGCCCCTCAGTGCTTCTGAAATTATACATAGTAAACACTATTGCTTAAAACCAATGCTTCTGCAGAATAAGAAACTCTATAAGACAATATTTAGATAACCTAATTAGCATTTTCTAAAATGTTTAACAGAAAATAATAAACCTATATGATTCTCTGTAAGAAAAACAACGTATGGTAAATAAGTGTAAGGAATGCAACATATAACCTCTCTCAGTGAGTATAGCCTATCTCAGTGACTCTCAAATACACTTGAGAAATAAAACTTGTGTGTAACTCGGCACTTTTTTTTAGTGAATTCTCTTTCCCTCCAATATTGAACATTAAATTTTCATGAAACAAGAGTTTCTTATAGCAAACTTTGTTACTTTAAAATAATATAATAGCCTGAATCAATTGTGGAGAGCCAAGATTAATTAAATGACACAATTGAGAGCCAACAAAGTAAGTCATATGGCAATGATTATTGAGTCTGTTCTGTACTGAGTCTGTTCTGTATTGACTCACAAGAGCCAACTACTTTTCTTTTTTAGTTTGCTATGCCAATATATTAATTTGAAAAATTTAAAACTGGCATTATGAATATTTTATATATTTTCTTATAGAAGTATGAACTTACTTTTAAGATACATACATGATTACACATATTCTATTTTGAAGATTACCCACATCCTTTAAGGTTTACTAAATTGGACCCAGTTAATGAGAACTAATTTTAGAAAGTAAGAAATTTAATATTCCTGGGCATATAAAGGCAATTGCAAAATGAAAAGAAATAGGATACTTAGTACTTGAGGGAAGAACAGAATAAAATTCTTAGAGAAGGAAGGTAAAAAATGAAGAGGAGAGAGGAGAAAAAATTATGAGTAAGAAGCAGATAAATTTATATGAATGTAGAGAAGCAATGTTTTTCTATGTCATTAAATATAATGTAAATAAGTTTAAATAATTTTCATTTGCAAGCTTCGTCATTTTTTAGGGTTCTCGCTCATTTGATACATTATATTTTCTACGAGCAGACATACATATCTTACACAGGAGTAAAAAGAAGTTTGGTGGAAGAATAAGCAGCTTAACCTTACCACGTCCTACACTGAAACTCTGTCCTCACACTGCCAAGTCATTTACCCTCCAAAGATATAATATATGTCCAAGGGCCCATGGCAGAAATATAGCCTTCACGCTGAATGTCTTCCTCTGCCTTACCCTTGCATTAAATTAACTAACGGCTCAATCAACTGTTCAAAGAGATTTGGACTGAAGGTGAACAGCTGCGTTTTTCATTCTAACTACTCCAAAGAGTTTAGAAGAATTTCAGCTATTGAAATTTCTAGAAATGCTTTGAAAGCATTTTACCTACTTTTTAGAAACATGGCATAAAAGAAATTCCATGGTTTGTTTTACAAACTTTGAAAGACTCTTACATTATACCACTTCCTTAATATATGAAAACCTTGGCTGTCATTTGGACAGTAAGCTGCAGGAAGAGTGTACTATACCTCATTTTCATCTTCTCAGTTTCCATAGTATCTCATTTATTACTGAACACAAAATGACATTAAATACTTTTTGCATAAACAGATGAATAATAATACTAATACAAAATCAGAGTACAATGGAAGTCTTCCATGGGAGACCTATTAGTTATATGTATTTGGAGAAGCAAAGGTTTTGTAACACTAGGAAATGTTATCTCAGTTAATTAGCCACCATTGCACCCTGGCTGTCATTGTTAATCCTTGCAGTTATGGTTGTCATAAACTCATATGATTTTTTTTTTTTACTTTGATTTTATTGTTGTATTTCATATATCTCCTTTTTACCCCACTCTGTTCCCTTTCCCACCCACTCACTCCCTGCCAAAGTCAATCCCACTCGTTGTCCATGTCCATGGTTCTTCCATGCTAATTCCTTGACTAAACTGCTCCCCTTCTTTGCCTCCTCCTCCCACCTCCCACCTCCCCTCTGCCCACTGAAGGTCTATTCATTGTATTCATGTATCTGGTTCTGTTTTGCTTATTGTTTGTTTTGTTCATTATTGTCCTGTAATGGGTGAGATCATATGGTATTTGTCTTTCACTGACTGGCTAATTTCACTAAGCATAATACTGTGCAGTTCCATCCATGTTGCCCCAAAAAGTAGAAGTTTCTTCTTTCTTTCTGCTGTGTAGTATTCCATTGTGTAAATGTACCAAATCCAATTATCCACTGATGGGCAATTAGGCTGTTTCCAGCACTTGGCTATTGTAAACAGCGCTGTTATGAACATAGGGGTACATAGGTTCTTATGAATTGGTGCATAAACACATATGTTTAGTGGACATCCCTTGGTTTTGTTTGTTCAGTGTTATCTGTGGTCAAGAACAGGGCATGAGATGCAAGTTCAGCCAATCAGATGCTCTTTGCTAGTAATTTTTAAAACTTTGTTCTTTATTGAATATTTTCCATTATCATTTAGTCTTTTTATACCCTCCATCGGCAACTGTCCATGTCCATGAGCACTTTCTCCTTTTTGCTCAATCCCTCCACCCCCTTAACCTCACCCTTCACTAGCTGTCATCTGCTCTCCATCTAAGACTCTGTCTCTATTTTGCTTGTTAATTCAGTATTTGAACAGAATAGAAATGATTTAACCTCATAATATTGCCCTACAGGGACAGTCTTCTACATTCACTATGATCCTTGAAGCTGCCTGGCTTCTGCCCTTTCTATGACATGAATGACCTTATATATCTAAAAAAAAAAGAAAGAAAGAAAGAAAGAAAATAAATAAAAATTAGCTAGCATCAGGTAAATGAAATTGACAGAGAATCATAATACTCTCTTGAACCAGACTTCCTTATATATACATGGGTAGTAAAGTTTTCAGTTATTAAATCAATAATGCAACAAAGATGCACCAGGGACTTTGTGCTGGGGACAGAATGGTGACAAGACAAAGTTGAGCCTTTGTGGATTTTTCACTAAGGAGGCAGAAATAAGTATATAAACAAAATAATAAAATACATACAGATCACTATTATTGTTATGAAGGAAATTAACAAAGTTCCACGACAAGTGATATTAATGATCTACTTTAGATTAAGTGATGAGAGAAGGCTGTGTAAGGTGATCAAATGTCCTCACTACCACTAATGTATAGCACACTGTATATAAGTCACTGTATTAAGTGCTTTATATTTAATTTTTATAACAATCCTATAAGTTTTTTATTTTAAATATTATGATTAAAGAATAAAATTGAGAGGTTTTAGCCCTTGGGGAAACAAGATGGCAGGACCTACAGGACAGAAAGCCCAAACCAAATGGCTGCGGTTTACGAGTGAAAACTGTGGAATTCAGTGGAAGGCTCTGGTGTGGGGGGTATGGGGATTCATGGAGTTATGCCCAATTACACTGTAACCTTCCCCATCTCCCCAAAAGCTGGGCTTGATGGATATGAGCTTGGTAATTACAGGTTTCAGTATGTAAAGCTAGCTGATGTTGGAGCCACAGACACTGCTCTGTCTTTTTAAATGTTGTTCTTTATCCCAAGAAAAGTTAAATATTTATAATCACTTTCACTGGCATTGCAGTACTTATATATGATATTTAATATCTGAGAGGACTCACATGTTTCCTTTCTCTTGTGGCATTTACCTGAATATTTTCAGAGTATTGCCTCTGCTATATTTAATCACTTGTTTATTCTATTCATTTGACTATACTGCTCTGGGCACCTACTCCAGCCTTTTATGGGAATTCATGCTCCATTCAACCTACTTTTCAAGAATTCTTCATTTTAGCAATACCTATTGCTCACATACTAACTTTAAGATTCTAGTTTCTATAATTATTAAGAATCCTACATGGACCAATTTTAAAGTGTTGCAATATAAAGCAGCAAGGAGTTGATACATCAGTTCATTAACCTTTTATTCTGTAACACATGTACCAAGTGTCAATCATGTGCTAGCCATGGGGCAATGTGAGGAGAATATTAAGAAGAAACTATGGTCTAAGTCATTGAGAGCTCATAGTCTATAAAGTAGATGTATATGAAAAATGCTTAGGAGAAAAAAAAAAGGAACTTCCATTTCTTCTCTTTCCTTAAAGCTCCCCTAGAACATAATATATCTACACACACACACACACATACACATGCACACACACATCGTGTGCACACACACCCCCCCACACATATTTTTTATCTCTATTTCTATACCTTTGTCATCAAAGCAAAGGAATAATGAAGGTCATAAGAAAGCAAAAGTTTATGAAATAGTTTATATACTTGTAAGTCTCAACTTCAGCTTTTTAAATTTTTTAATATTTAAAAAATTAAGTTCATTTGTTTTGGAGAGAGAGGAAGGGGAGAGGGAGAGAGAAACATTGATGTGAGAGAGAAACATCAATTGATTTCCTCCCATAGGTGCTTCGACTGGAGATACCTGCAAACTAGGTATGTGCCCTGACCAGTAAGTAATTGAACCCCCAAAATTTGGTGTAAGGCACAATGCTCCAACCAACTGAGCCACACAAGCCAGGGCTTCTTAAAAAAATATTCCAGTGGAAATGAATACATGGCTAGCTCTGAGAAAGGGTGAAGAGAGGTGGTTAGTTTCTAAGGCCTAGCATCCAAGTACCTTCCTGATTTATCAAAAATTGAAGAGAGAGCATCACTTATTATGCGGAGACAGGCACACAACCTTTCAGAGTCACTAAATAGCTGCAATATTTTAGCTTTAGGAGCTTCTTGGTAAGCAAATTCGTTTTGAGAAAGCTTGGACGGACTGAAACCCCAAAGGGCCACATCCTCCACTTCACCTCAGCCTGCCATGTTCACCCCCAGCAAAGCAGTTACACTGGGGCTGTGTGATCCACGCCCTGGGGAGCCCATGCTGGGAGAAAATTGCTCCTCTCAGCAGGAGCAATAACCATCCAGAATAAAGAGGGAAGAGATACTCTGAATGAGAAAGGAGTGAAGATCCATGGCAGAACCTTGATTGAATCAGCTATCATTTACTATTCAAGGGCCTGGCAAACAACAATGCTTTTGACAGGTACCTTAAGCACCATGTCATTTCCTGTAATTATTTAGAGATGAAGGGAACTGAACACTTGATTGTCTGGAGAATGGCTTACAGATATCCAAACTTAGCAAGGGACACAGGACTCCCCTCTTGGCAAGGTTCATGCCAGGATCAAGGCTTTAGTCAAAAGCAAGAAAGAACTGCTTAGAATGTGGTGAGAGGTGGATCTTACTGAACCCAGAGGCTTTTGGAGTGCCTGCTCTTGTGTGAGCCTCAGATGTGAGGACCATTCCTGCAGAATGCTGACATCTCAACAAATCAAGTAACAATGTTGAGTGGGAAGAGGAATGCTTCTTTTTTTTTTTTTTTTTTTTTTTGCAGCAACATAACATCTTGAAAACTGTGGACTAATTATCTTTGCTTATTCAAATTTTTGGTTACTTCAAAGAATAGGATAACTTGCTATAAAGGTCCCTTGTGACTAAAAACTGAAATGTTCTGTGTGAAGGTTTATATCGTGAAGGCAAACAAGATCTATGAACCCACAAATATTGGAACTATGCTCAAATTGGTTTCCCAAAGAGATGCAAAATCTTTCTATTTTTATCATTTAAAAGGGATTGGTTGCAATAATTTTGATACCAATTTTTACTGTTTAAATTTTACTCAGCTGCTGATTTTTATTTTTATCACTTAAAATTTATGCAGAATAAAAATACATATGAGACAGTTCTCAGACTCTTTTGATATGTGGAGATCTCCCACTGAAATTTTAGGTTCTCTTACCTCATACTATGTTTCATAAGGAGTTTAGTTTCTTTCTTTCTTTTTTTTTTTTTAAGAGTTCAGTGCCCCTGACTATGTAGGCACGTATTGCATGTTTTATTTTATTTTTTAAAAATATTTTATTTATTATTTTTCACAGAGAGGGAAAGGGAGAAAGTCAGAGAAGGAGAGAAACATCAATGTATGGCTGCCTTTCACCTGCATCTAGCCACGGATCTGGCTGGAGACCTGGCTTGCAACCTGGTTATGTTGTCCTGGCTGGGAATCGAACCAGTGACCTTTGGGTTTGCAGGTGGGCACCACATCCACTGTGCCACCAGCCAGGGCAGGAGTTTAGTTTCTTGACAAAAGCAAACTGAAAGTCCTCTTCTGATGGAAAATTTCCTTTGGTTTTAAAGGATAATAGTCACATTATCACATGATATAATTGAGGCAATTATAAAAATTAGCTTTCATAACACAGAAATGAATTAAAAATGTTACCATTTTAGAGCTATGTGATATTGTGTAGGATAATTATACTTCCTTGGCTTTAGTTTTCTTATTTCTAAAGTAACATAGTTAGTAGCTTACTGGCTCATGAAGTGTAAATGAGAATGTTTGTTGAGTGGTGACCCACAGTCCCCGTTCTCCATCTCCTGTTACCTTTTAAAAGAGAACAATTTGAAAACATCTAGTGAGAAATAAAGGCAGAGAAACATGGGAAGAGTTAGAAAAGATCATCTATTATGACTTTCATTTTGTTTTTATCATTCAAGTACCAGATAGAACAAAATCTTCTTGTGTGTTTATCTCCACTCCTATAACTTTCTCCCTCACCAGAGGTAATTACTATCCTAAAGTTTGTGCTTATGATTTCATTATCTTTACCAGAGTCTTCTTAGACTATATTACTTATATTTAGATCTATCTATCCATCCATCCTTCCTTCCTGGTTTAGCCTTGTGTAGTTTTAAACTCTATAAAAACAATATTTCTCTCATATTGCTTGTAACTATAACTCATTTGTTTATAGCTGTACATGATTTATTTTTATTTCTGAGAAATAGTCCATCATTTGAATGTACCACAAAAGGGTGAGGGTATTTCTAGGTTAAAACTCAGGAAAGAAATGGTGAGATTAGAGAGCATTGAACATGTTCAGTTTTATGACATGATTCCAAATTATTTTCCTATATAGCAATACCAATTTATACTCACTGGCAATATACAGGAAATTAAATGGCTTCAATCAACCCCAGCATTTGGTGTTGCCAGACTTCTTCAGTTTTTCCCAAGATTGAGCATACACATGGTATCCTCCAGATTGGAAAAATTGGTAGCTTTTATTTGGATCTTTCACATTGCTAATGTAATTTAGCATATTTTCGTGTGGTTATTAGACATTTATTTACCTGTTCTGTCAAAGGACTCTTCATGTCTTTTGTGCATAGTCTTTTGAACATTTTTGCCAAATATATTTATTTATTTGCAATTCTAATGCTTTCCTGTTTGTACATATGAGATATATTTCAAACCAAGGCTTGTCCTTCCCTTATCATTGTAGTTATTTTGTTAATAGATTTTTAATTTTAGTGTGCTGAACTCATCAACTTTTTATGGCTAACATTTTTTTATGCCTGTTTAAAACTCACCGATTTTTTATCGTCTGGTTTAAGAATATCTTTCCCGGCCCTGGCTGGTGGCACAGTGGATAAGGCACCAGCCTACTAACCCAAAGGTTGCTGGTTCAATTTTCAGCCAGGGCACATAACCAGGTTGCAAGCCAGGTCCATAACTGGAGGCAGGTGAAAGGCAATCATACATTGAAGTCTCTCTTCCTCTCTGCCTCTCTCCCTTCCCCTCTCTCTAAAACATAATAAATAAAAATCTTTAAATAAAAAAAATTGAGAGGGATATGTTGGAAGTGAGGGGTCCCAGCTCCCATAGTACAGGGTGCCAGTGCCAAGAAGATAAGTTACCATAACATCTAGTTGTAAAATCCAGTGAGGATTGAGGCTATGGAAGACAACTGCTGGAGTCCCAGGTATTTCCTTGTAAAGGGCCCAAACACAGACTTATTTGGACTGAGTTTCTCTGAGCTTCAGTACTGGGGTAGCAGCTTGAAAAGCACCAGAGGTATACAGGGAGGAACTGAAGTGTCTGGCATCAGGGTGAGAGCTTCAAGGCAGCTTTCTCCCAGATATAAGTGTTAGCATAAGTCATTGTTCCTTTTCTGAGACGTTCCCCCTCCTAAGCAGGCACCAAATCTGAGATTCCATCAACTTGGCTCTCACCGTTTCCCCCACCTGTTGATTCCTTGAGGCCATTCTCCACTCACCTTTCAGGCCCAACCAAGCTGCTTCCGGTAGCTTTTCCATACAAATGGCTTGTTTTGAGTAATGCTTCAGCTTTTTCTAAATTGTCTCAAAAAAAAGCAACATCTGGCTTCAGCATGCCCTGTACCTATCATTAGGTGGCCCCCAGCCACAGTAGCAGCTGGCCCTGCTTGACAGCTTGGACTCACTTAGGCATGTCTAAGGCCACTGCAAGCAGCAGCCCACTCCAGATGGCATTGTAGCTAATGCCAGGTGGCTCTGGACACAGACAGTGGCTGATGTGAGTCTGCACCCCTCATTAGGCTCCAGAGCACACCCAGCGGAGAGCTGCAAACCATGTCAGAGCATTATCACCTCCTCAAGTGACACAACAAGGAGCAGAATCCAGAGGGCACCAGAGCCCTGCTGGAGAAAGTCCTGTTTTGTGGAGTGGGCCCCTGCCTGCACAGCTGATCTTCTGCAGTGGTCAGAGGTTGGTAGTTTGTGTTTATAGCCAGTCTTTGCAGTTGACTGGTCTGGGTAAATCTCTCCCCTTGCTCTGCCAACAGTAATCAGTTTCAGCAACAAGAGGAGTAAGTACACAGTCCACATGGTGGGCACACCTCAAATACCCAGCTTTTGTGATAGGGGAGGGTGTGCCACTACATCCTGCAGGACACTTACTGCATTAGGCTACTTCTAAGCCAGGGAATCTTAGCAGTTCTACTTAATACATAGAAACAAAACACAAGGAGGCTGCCAAAATGACATGACAAAGAAATATGGCCCAACTGACAGAATAAAACAAAACCCCAGAGAAAGAACTAAGCATAATGGAGACAAGTAATTTATTATACTAGTTGTAGAATTCAAAGCACTCAATATAAGGATGCTCAGTGAACTTAAAGAGCAAATGACTCAGAGAGAACTTCAACCGCACAAAAGAGGTCATGAAAATCATTAAACACCACTCATAAATGAAGGATACACTAATTAAGGAACAATTTATAGGGAATCAATGGTAGAGTGGATGAAGCCAAGAATCAAATCAGACCATAAGGAAGAAAACAAAAAACAAAACAAACAAAAAAACTAACCCACCCAATCAAAACAAGAAGAAAAATATACTTCCCCTGCCCCCCCCCAAAAAAACCCAAAAAATCAAAAACATGGATACCATAAGTAGCCTATGAGACCATTACAAGCATACCAACATTTACAGAAGAGAGCAAGTAAGAAATTGAAAACCTATTTGGAAGATATATCAGAAAACTTCCCTAGCTTGGTGGAGGAAATTGACATGAGTTCAGAAAGCAAATAGTCCCAAACATGATGAACCCAAAGAGGCCTATACCAAAACACATCATAATCAAAATGCCAAAGGTTAAAGACAAAGAGAGAAAATTAAAAGCAGCAAGAGAAAAGGAAGCTCCCATAAGACTTTCAGCTGTTTTCTGAAAAAAAAAAAAAAGCTTTGCAGGCTACAAGTATTAGCAAGAAATATTCCAAGTGATTAAAAGCAAGGACCCACAACCAGATTACACTATACAGCAAAGGTATCATTTAGCATTGAAGGACAGATAAAGAGCTTCCCAGACAAGAAAAATCTAAAGGAGTTCACTACTACCAAATAAGTATTATATGAAATGCTAAAGGGTCTCCTTGAAGAATATAAAAAATATGAACAATAAGATGGCAATAAATACATATCTATCAGTAATTTAATCTAAAAAACAAAAACAAGCAGGACAGAAATAGAATCATAGATACAGAGAATATTTTGATGGTTGATAGATGGGAGGTGGTCAGAGGGATGAGTGGGAAAGATGAAAAGATTAAGAAGTTTGAGGTCTGTCCCAAAATGACAGAATAAAACAATGTCAATAATTAAGACAGTTTGCATGGCTGAGTCAATGTCAACAATTAAGACAGTTTGCATGGCTGATACTTTTGGGACAGATCTCATATAAATTGGTTGTTACAGACTAATCATGGGGAAGTAAAGTAGCACATAGGGAATATAGTAACCAAACAATATATATTTATGACCCTTGGACATGGACAATGGTGTGGGAATTGCCTGATTAAGTGTGTGTGTGTGTGTGTGTGTGTGTGTGGTCTGTGTGAAAAGGGCAAAGAGGGATAAATGGGACAACTATTAACATAAATAATAATAAATAATTTAAATTATAATTTTTTACTAAAAGGAAATACTTGTAATATCTTACCACAAAGAATAATGTTTTCTTTTTTTTTTCTTTTAATTTTATTGTTGTTGTATTACATCCATCCCTTTTTTTTCTCCCCTCTGTCCCCC